>JAOTQJ010000002.1:8805032-8826402 GCA_025642045.1 Solanum sejunctum | reverse complement strand
TTTTGCTTTATTCCATCATACTCCAAGGCCAAAAAATAGTCAATCTTTGGCTCCATCCGAGATTGATGGAAAAAATAGACTGTTGGTAATTTGTCTACCTTACACCCCAAGATCACATATCTAGTTCCTCCATCTGTACCATTTCTTTAATAGAAAAAAGATTACTTTGCCTCCAGTTAACGCTTAAACCAGAAATGGTTTCAAAAACAATTAGTATCATCCTGACATGGGAATTTCTTCAGCTCCAGCTTCACAAAATATCACAGTATCATCTGCATACAACAGATGACATTTCCATATCTACCCTTGCTTTGCTGCTAACCTTCAATCCCTTTATCCACCTGTTGCTATTAGGAATCCTCATCATACTGTTTGTTCAAACCCTCTATACCAGTGGTGAGTAGGAAAGGAGAGAGAGGGTCACCTTGTGTAAGATCCCTCTCGAAAGGGAAAAAACCACAGGTTATCCATTTTACAAGTATGAAGAACCATATAACTTTAATACAGAAGTCAATCCTTTTTACATTGAAACATCGGGTGAACATAAGTACAATATTACATTGAAACATCATTATGATGCTTGTGATACCATTGATACAATTGTCTAGGATAATATTGATGAATCAAATGAATTGTTAGTAGAATGCCCGAAAATCAAAAAAATAAATTAGTAAATGAAGGAGGTGATCTTGATTGGATACTGTTGTTATGGCAGTTGGAGCTGACAAGAATATCTATGGTCTTAGGGGAGTTTATTTAAGTTCAAGTCATTTCACAAAGGCAAAGGAATACAAACTACATCTACAAGTTCAAGTCAGACTCGAACCTACATGATGAAGAATCTGATAAAGAAGACGATGAGGAGCAATATAATGAAATAGATATTGAACTCCACGATTTTAAAAATGTTGAAGAAGAATATACTTTACGAGTTCTAGTATTGTTTGTCAACTATTTCATAAGTTATTGGGTCATTCATATTCTAGTCTTTTAGTATCTACTATCTACTAGTAGTTTTTGAATGGAAATATTTGCTAATAAGTTATTGCTATTAAGATTTTGGATATTTACATATGCAATCAAATATTTTACGTTTTCGGTATTAATTAGCACCTCGATTCAAAAAGGCTAACGCCTCGCCACGAGGCGAGGTAGACCCTTGTCACCTTTTGCCGTCCAAAACATGAGTCTTTCTCAAAAAGAATGCCACATTTTTATAATATGAAATAAGTTAAACTTCCTAACGAAATTAATTATAGCCGCACAAATAGTTGAGGAGTATTCTAAACAATAGTCCATAAGAGTCTTAATTTATGAGCACTTCATGTCAAGCGTACCACATAATCAAAATGAATGAAATAACTACATTTAGCAGTAAATTTTGATGACAAACCATTATGGATTAATGTTAAAAGTTATTGCAATTGCTCCCAATGGTGGTGGAAAACTGGAAATAGAACATGGTCTATGTAACTATTGCAATAAAATGGTTATTGGATCATATAATAAAACTAAAGCACAGCTCTCAAGATTATCAGGTAATAAAGTTCAAATATGGAAAGATATTAATGGTGATATATTTGTGGCTTAAGATGGAGCATGAACAAACAAGGGGAAAAAAAAAAAGAACATCCATTCAAGTTGATGCAAAACAAAGAGTTGATTATGTATCACTTCCCAAAGGCACTCATTTATTTCAACAGAAAAAACAAAGTAGTTCAGAGAGTGGAGCTATAGGGAAATCCTTCGGCATCTATAGAGAAATACTGCCAACATTAACAGACAGAATGTTCTACGCGTAAACTTTATCGTTCAATTTTGCAAACTCTCCCTATTTCAAAAAATATTGAAAGTTTCTAGCTGAAAATTCCCTTCCCAGTTGTATTTTCCATCAAATAGGTTGAGAACAACTCTTTGGCTCAAGAAAAGACTCACATAGATAGAAATTTTAACCGATTAAAGATACATGAAAAAAAGAATAGGTTGTCAATTTGTTCAGATGGATGATCCGACACTAAAAGACGACCTTTGATCAATATAATGACATCATCTAGTGGGGGTCCAACGTTTTTAAATTCAATCAATTCTACTGGGATCATAAAGTATGGGGAATATATTGCAAAATTATTTATTGAAGAAATAGAAAATATAGGTCCAAATAATATTGCTCAAGTTACTATGGATAATGCAAGTAATATCAAAATTCTGGGTTCTATCATGAAGCAAAACTTTTCTCGTATATTTTGGACTCCTTGTGTTGTTCATTGTTCGAATCCATCTTTGAAAAGTATGTGCCAACCTTTGGATAAATCACCTCACGTTACTAATTGCAAATGGATTTTAGAGTTAGCGAAGTGAGCAATTTGAAGAACTTTGTTGTGAATCATGAGTTCATGACTTTACATATGCATTTTTCAGAAACATTCATATTTATGTTTATTGAAAGTTGGCGAAACAAGATTTGTCTTACACATTATTATAACCATCGTGTTTGCAAAGTGAAATCATTTTTAGAGAAGACGGTCATGGATGATGAACGGAAGAATTATAAGGAGTATAAGGGGAATTAAGCCAATATCCATGAAAAAAAAATCTCTTGTAATGAATAATGAGAAGTAGGATACGGACTACTTTTGAAATTTATGAAATCTATAGTAGGTATGCTTAGAAGTGCCGATATTAATGGTCCACAATTACATCACATTTATAATTTGTGGGACTCAATGATTGGTAAGGCTAAGAAAGTAATCTTTGAGCAAGAAGGAAAGATCTTGTCAGTTCTCTCTCAGCTTCTCCCTAATAACCTCATTCCTAATTTTGTCAATCCTATTATGTCCACACATCCATCTCATCATTTTCATCTACACAACATGTTTCTCTAAACATGTAAGTTTTTAATCAGCCAATACTCCATCACATATAACAAAGACAATCTAACCACCATTCAGTAGAATTTACTTTTTAAGTTTAGGTAGTAGCTTCATATCACATAATAATCTAGAGACAAGACTTCATTTCATCCATGTTGCCCCAGTGCAATGTGTGACATCATCGCCGATGTCCCCGCTAATCTGGAGTTAGAGCCAAGATATTTAAATCTTTCTTTCTTGAAAATAAGTTGAGTGGCAAGCCTCACTTCCATGTCCGCATTATCTATCGCAATACTAAATTTGCAATCGACGTATTCTGTCATCCTGCTCAATTTAAATCCATTAGACTCTGGAGTGTCTCCATACCTTTAGCTTATCATCAACTCTGTCCCATGTCTCATCAATTAGTCCTATGTCATTCGCAAATAGCATACACTATAGAACCTCCTTTTGAATAGACCATGTAAGTTCACCCATCTCCAAGACATAAAGAAAAGAGCTCAGCACAAATCTTTGATGTAGTCCTATATCAACAGAAAAATGCTCTTAATTTCCTCCCACCATTCTAACTCAAGTCTTGGCTCTATCTTGCATATCCTTTATCGTCCTATATACACCATCGGGCCACCGTTAGCCTCCAGACACCTCTAGAAGACATCCCTCAGCATTTTGTCATAGACTTTCTCAAAATCAATAAACACCATATGGAGGTCCCTTTTTTTTTTCTCTATATTTCTCCATCAGTCTCCACACAAAGATGGATTACTTCAGTAGTCAATTGTCCCGGCATGAATTCAAACTGATTCTCTGAAATGGAAATTCCTTTCCTCACCCTCATCTCCACCACTCTCTCTCATACCTTCATAGTGTGGCCTAGCAATTTGATACCTCTTTAAATGTTGCAGTTTTGGATATCACCCTTGTTCTTATATATTGGAACGATTGTACTCCACCTCCATCACTGAGCATCTTAGTTGTCTTCAAAATAACATTAAATCTAGTCAACCACCCCATAATCGCCTTATCAGTGCTTCTAAAATTCCACTAGAATCATATCAAGTCCAATCTTTCTTCCCTGCTCATCTAACTAAAAGCATGTCTAACCTCCTCAACCTTAAAGTACTTGCAGTAGCCAAAATCCCAAAGATTATCAAAGTGCGCCAAATCACCCAACACGATGTCTCTATCTCCTTTATCATTTAAGCGTTTGTGGAAGTATGCTTGCCACCAATACCAGAGTGTACTTGGACAAACGGGGTAACTTCAAAGCATACTCTCTCACACTTATGCTGCCTCGTTTCAAATTGATAAATTCAAGCATCTTTGCCTCCCCCAACTCTAGTGGAAAGAAACAATTAAGAAAAGGAGCTTTGAACTTCTCTCAATCTAAAGGGCCTTCCTCAACCCTCTCCACTTTCCATTGATTAACCAAACTTGAGCAACACCTTTATGTTGATAAGCTGCCCACTATGTCATCTCCACCAGAGTCACCTTATAATGTCCACTATCTTTTGAATCTCATCAACAAACTTTTGTGGATCTTCATACTTCGGATCCATGGAATTCCAACGAGTTCCTTCTTGTGAAATCTTGGACCCTTGTTGCCGCCAAACCCATATTAAGAGTAGCTACAACCTCAAGGTTGACTTCTCCTTCCCTACCCCATCCACTCTTAGTTAGCTAACCAAGAATCACACTAATTTTCCGATCGTCATAGCTTGAGAGGGAATCTTTAGTAATGGCTCGGAACTCGACATTAGTAACTTGCTCAACCAATGGATCAATAGGAACTTGAGATGCTTGTTCCTCATTAGCATTTGCTTCCTTTTCAACGGAAGCTCTTCTTGAAGGCATGATTCTAAAATCGCAAGGAGAAAATAGTAGAGTACAACACTATCGCATGATAAGATCATGAAATAAGTGAAGTCTCTAAAAAAGCCTCATGGCCTTTTATTCATACATGTGGCGCGCTTCACACCCATAAATAACTCTACTTGACGCAACATGTTAGACTCCCTAAGACACTTTAAACCTTGTGCTCTAATACCAAGTTTGTCATGACCCAAGCTAACCAATAGACACAGTGATTAAAACCTCGATGGACTCCAATCAAGCTTCTTAACAGACATCACATACATAAGGTAAGAAAGATTATTGACATGCGAGAATGCGGAATAAAGTCTCAAATAATAGAAATCTAGATAACGGAAGGAGAAGACAACAAAAGCATGAAACTCAAATTGAGTTGCTCTCTAAGCATGAGGATTCACCAATCAAGTGAACTTCAACTCCAATCTAGCCACGAGTAAGGTATGTAGGGCGATCCTCAGACCCTACATTATAGTCAATAAGCAAAATGTATGCATTAGTACATGAAATGCACCAAGTATGTGAGCAATGCAACATGTAAAATATCATGGTGTGCAATTAACCAAGTCAGAAAACATGACAAGCATTCCATTTAAAACATGATAATCTATGTTGCTCAGATTCTTCAAAAGTGCCAGCAAGTGTGCGTCGAATTCTCAAAGAGTAGTGTATTTTCAGAGACTCAGACATGGGGGCGGCATTGAAAATGGAGAGTCAACGCAACTTAGATGATAATAGAACATGAACAAGGTCAATGCAATTTAAAGAATCATAATGAAAACTTTGAAGGAGCATCAACAATTAGAAGACATACTCATTTGTGAGATATTGATCATAATCGATAATATGACCATGCAAGATATAACATGGAACTCAATGTTAATTCCACACTGAAAAGGGAGACTACTTCCCAAGTTAAACTCCGTGAGAAGATCATAATCTTCATGAGCTATATGTGGATCCACTAGGTAAGCCTTAATAGGCAACCTATGGGAGCACGTAGATTGTAACAAGAGATTGCCACTAAAGCTCGCTTGGGTCGCTCTTTTGAGCTTCTAGATTAAGCCTCATCTCAAAGTCCTCTCAGTGCTAAGCCAAATTCGAACAGAATGAAAATTATAAATCATTAAGTCAATCATGGGGAAGGCAATATCAAACTACCAGTCCAGTTTCATCAACTTATCATTATAGAATAGCTCATTAATTTGTTGATTTGATCAATGTGAGCATTGTCCTTTCAACATCTCAAATCTGTGAGTAGGTGAGAAAAATCCTTTCACTATCATTCATTCTTTCATTCTTTCTTGAGAGATTTAGTTGAGTCATCATTCATCATTTTCATAAAGCTTGCATGAAATCTTTGTCAATTCATGATCATGATTCATAGTGGAAACTAAGGTAAATTGCATGGGTTCATATGTAATCAACTTTAAATCATGTAATTTGGCTGAATTCGTGCATAATCATCATGTAAAACAATATCAATTGAATCATAATTCATAAAAATCATAAAGAATTTCATGAACCCGAAATGACATTGAAAAGAATTTGAATGAAGACCTGAAATCATTAATTTAATGTCAATTCATACATAATTAAGTCCTTAAAAATGAATAGAAGCATAACTTATGAAATCTAATGGTAGATCATCTAAGCCCTAGGTTCCTATATTGGAAAATCCATTAAAAAGTAGAGAATTCTTTTATCAATGAAAGAAATCCATGAATAGATATCCACATACCTTGAATGAAATCCAGCCTTGAAACCTTGGGAGAAAACTTGGATCCTTGGAACCCTAGCTTGTTCTTCCTTGAATTGGCTTGAGAGAAATTTTAGAGAACGATTTTTTGAAGTAGATGAATTGTGAGAGAATGGAGGTAATTTGAAGGGGTTGGGTAGTTATGGGTCTTAGGACTAGTTTCAAAATAACATAGCTTTAATATTAAAAACATGAAAATGTCCAAAATAACCTTTAAAATGTTATTGTCATCAGTGACCATGAGACCTTCCTACAGTCTGTGGTGCTGCCTATGATTCGTGGAAATCAAGAATAAAATCTAGGTCTCTGAAGTTTTTCCACGAGGCATGTCTATGACCTGTGAAAGAGTAGAGATCGTAAACCCTTTCGTAAAACCCAACTTGTTGAAAATTTCTAAGACCTTGAAGATTAATTCTACGGACCCTTCCACGGTCTGTAAAAATTTATGTGACCCATAGAAATGTTCGTAAACCATATTGTTAAGTTCTGAGGCTTCTTTTTTTATGAACTAGTTCTATGGCCCATATCAACTTTCATGAGCCATCTTGTTGGCTTGTACAAAATTTACTAAGGCTTGTATTTTCCCAAAATCCAAGGACCTCTTCTACGACCCCTCGTTTCTTGCACAGACCGTAGATGGTCTCGTAAAAGTACCAAAATTCCAAAATTTTTCTCAAGGCTCAGGGCCCCTTTTCACGACTAGTTCTACGGCCCATAAAACATTCCACAATCCATACTTAGAGCACTTAAAACTAGTGCACCAGGTCAATTCTGCACTTTCCTTTTTAAGTCCGCCTTTTCCACTTTCGAGGTATTACACTATATAGCCCTCCCCATATTACTCTTCAGCATTAAGTGGTGTAGAGTCCCCGCTATGTAAATACTTAGATGCCCACAGTCACAGCCCCCTAAGTTATCTCCTCTGATGTCTGAAGAAGTTGGCCGGACTCTAGTGGCAAAAGAAATGCCCCTTGCCTGTGTGTTGAAATGGTGGCCATTTGCATGGCCGCTTCTACATTATCACTAAATAGAGAAAGAGCTAGCCAGGAAAAGTCCTTGCCTGGTTCTACATTAATGAAATCAATAAAAGTTTCCACAAAATGTTTTTGATAAGTCTCAAAAGACAAAGTCCTTTGGGCTGAAGGCCCAACAAGATTTAATGAGATATTCGACCTAGCAGAAATAAAGACAAAACCCCTTAGAATTGAAAGAGCCATCCGGAGTCCCACTCCCACTAGCCACATCAATCCTCATCTCCTTTCTCTCTCCCTTTCTGTAAAGTTAATACTCGATTAGTCTCCCTTTTAGACCCTTGGGTTATAACATGAATAGTCGCTATCTTGTTCATGTGTTGTGACACTCTTCCCTAAAAACATTGCTAACATCTCGATTATTGCGCAGATCCACCTAAATCCTCAGTACCTTGTGGCGATCTACACCAAACCAGCAACAAGAAAGTAAATCTTCATCATTGACTTCGACTGTGCAAGGGATCTAATCTCCCTATATCCTTTAATTCGAATTCTTGCCAATCTAAGATGATTTTTGAGGTCAATTTCCTCCTTTTTGATCTAACTGTGCACTCTTCCCCAATCTCCTTCCATCACTTTTTCCAACCATAAATGCAAAGGAAGCCCAAACATCCTAATCCAAAAACCAGTTGAAAGTTTTATGATTTGGATAAAGTACCAGCATTTGGAGACCACCCATTCTAATAGAAGTTTGCTTCCTTTGTCTTCTCCATTCCCCCAAAAGGATATGATCAGCAACTTTCTGGATTGGAATTCGAACAGGAATTTGACTACACTCATATCATAGACCTGAAGATTTTGTGCCCCTTTCCACATCTGTTAAGTCCATTTCTCCCGTCATTTCGAGGGGTATCTAGTTGTGCTTACGAAAAGATCCGAACAGGCATCTGTTGAGAAGATCATTCTCCTCCATTTTTTAGGCTGCTTTTAGGGTCAACTACTTCATGTCCATTTCAGTCTCTCTGCAAGTCCTTTTACTTTTGTGCAAGGCTGCTTTGAAGCTCCCCTCTCCCTTAATGTACTGAGATGAAGAATCTCTCGAAGTATTTATTACACCTTGTACTCTTGTATCCCTATTAATGAACTTTGCAATTCTAGTCACACGACAACCTTCACTAAATTTGTTTTCTAGCAAGATGATGACTGCTCTTGTTTGGCCACTAACAGCAATAATAGAAATGAATCTGCCACCAACAGCAATAATCGAAATGAACTTTAAAGAACTGTTAAAGATATATCTACCCCTCCAAGATTTAAAGCTCCTTCCCTTTTTGGCAGCAGCTTCTTTCAGGCTTCTGCATAACCAAAAAAGACCTCCTTTGCTCAGCACCATCCTCCTCGTATAGCTTTTTGAACTTTTCACCCCGTCATACCAAGTCTCCAAGCAGGATTTGGACTCAGTTAGATCATAGGACTTGCCCCCTAGTCTGAATAGAATTGACTTCCATCAATGAAAAAAGGCAGAGGAAAGAGAAAGTAAAGCAGAGCTCTGGTAATCGAATACCACTAGAGTAAGGGTTCCAAAGGTCCTGAAGGGACCTGTAGTGTTGTACCTTGAGAATAGTGCCTGGGACTGGGAGCATTTTCCATCACTTCACACTTCAATTCTCCTCTCCTTTTTGGGATGCATTCGCTTTTGTGATAGCTCTCTTTCGACTTGAGAAATCAATCGTCGCATATTTTAAAAGAAAAATATTATACTCCTATGTTAGTTAATCTATAGAGGTTTTTGTATCAAGAAGCATTGTTTTAAGAAACGGGCTAGAATGAGATGCTTTACCAATCATGGGACGGAACAGAAGCATCAAGAATATTCTAAATGAAATGCTTTTAAAAACAAAAATAATATTATGGGAAAAACACTTACATAGAAAACTAACAAAAAAAAATGCCAACAATGTAGGGAAATTATTTAAGGTTTAGGCACAGTAACAGTATAGTTACTTGTACTTTGGTGTATCCCTATTGAGAAGCACATTATAATTTCAATGTACTCTTAAAACTAGTGCCTAGACGAAGTATGATACTGAAAATAGGATGAAGTGATGTAAACTGAAATACATTTGAGTGGAACGTAAAATACATACTTGGGCTACAATGGTAAGAAGACACTAATTAGAACATTGACACAACAGAAATAAGTCCATATTTGCCTTTTGAACTTCGGATAATGGTCCAAATTAATCCTCCGCTGATAGTTGGGTCAAATCTATCCTTGTCATTACAAATGTAGGCTAGATTTGCCCTTATTAACCAAGGGAGAAGCTTTCAATATGCACAACCTTTTTTGCAAGGGAAAAGGAATGAACTTTTGTATGAACCATGCGAAATGGTTTATATTTGCCCCTAACCTACGCAAAATTTCAAATTTGACCACCAACTTTCCGGTCCCTTATCACTCTAAAAATCAATCATCACCATGATAATTGCTTCTCTCCACTGTCAAAAAATCGCCAGAGGACCCCAATTACACCACCACCACCACTTCTCAGTCCCAATACACTCACAAAAAGAACAGAGAAATCCCCATTCAGGCGATCCTTCTCATACCTCTACCTTTACCACTCTTATCTGGAACAACATTTTACCTCCTCCTCAAGACCACTGTCATTCAACAACTATAAACCCATCTTGACTGCAATAGTGCTGCTATAAATGATCAAGGAGCTTAATATATGGAGCTCTGACATCGCTATTGGTGAATTTAGAAAAATTGGTCATAGAGTTGTGTTTATGGAGTTCCAATGGTAGTGCAACGGATCATTGTTTGAGTTCCATTCGGATTAATTTGAGTCTTGAGAGTGGTTACTTTGAGTTTAGCAGATAGAGACCTGACCATTAGAGGTTCTGGAGTGATGAAGAAGACAGGGTTTCCATCACCAGATTCTTCAAAGTTAATCAGCAGTTCTGCACCATTTTATAGTTCAAGGACAAACTCAACTTTTTTCCATATAAATAGATGAACGTGTTTAAAACGTTCCAACAATAAGGGAAAATATAATCTACCTTTCTATCGGCAAGGGTAGATCTTACTCAAACTATCAATGGAGGGAAATTTGGACCATTTCGCAAAGTTTTTGGGCAAATTTAACCCTTTTCCGAAGGTCAAAGAGAAGCCAATAATATTCTTAAAGTGAAAATAAATCCCTCGAGCTATTACTAAAAACTCCATTTTCCATACTAGCTTTTCTATTTTCTTCTCATTTTCCAGCAAGTTCCATTTACTTTTTCACTGAAACAGATAGGACAGGAAGAAGCCAATCAAGAACAACCAGTATGTGAAGCGCAGAAGTGGACTATGGGTATAATGTGTTTCCAACTACGGAATAGGGTAAAAGCTGCCGGGATAAGAAAGATAAATATAGAAATCAATGATAAGGTCATTAAGGATATCATGCTTGGATTCTGTGATTGCTATCACTAAGAACAATGATAATGTTATTAAGAATATCATGCTTGGATTCTGCTATCACTAAGACTAGATCAAGTATATGATAATATATATAGGGTTGGTTGAAGGGTTATATTTTTATATTAACGATATCAGTAATCCTATACAACCTCATACCAAGCAAAGATCCATTAGATCTGACGAGAGCAGATGAGACCCTAATGAAGCCTTATAACGTGAACTCATAAGACCATGTCGGTCAACCTCAAAGGCAGATGACTTTCTCTAAATGGTGGATGTCTGGACGATATACTATGTTCACTATATAACCTCAAAAGAGTGGATGAAAAACTATGTTGATGATGAGAAGATTGCCAAAATTCCATAATGCCACCCAATCGACTATGGTTTAAATGTTACGGCACCAAAATTAATGAACATATCCAAAACATCCAAAAAGGCGAAATCCCAAAAACTTACGACATGTAATCGGCAATGAAAAATATTGGTACCCTTCCCAATCCAGCACCTCTCCATTTTCTTCTAGGTAAGGCAACAATTTTGTCAGCTTCCGAGCCTGTTGCGGTCAAAACAAACTACAGGAGATAACAGTTAGCATGAGATAAGAAACAGCCCCCAAGTATTACATCCTTCTATTTGCTATACTCATATACAAACGGCAACAGAATTCAAGCATAGTTAACGCCCTACAGGGGACAAGCACAAGCTGATACTAACTTAAATTGTACGTATCAAAGAAACATGAAACCATGAGAAGAGAATTTTCTCAAGCATGTACATACACAAGAAAATTTGGGGCAAGTTAGAATTATAACACGAATTATATTCACATTAGACCCTAAGTACTACATCCTTCTATTAGCTATATTCATATACAGAAGGCAAGAAAATTCAAGCATAGTTAAAGCGTTATAGAGGACAAGCATAACCATCATAGCTGATACTAACTTAAATTGTATGTATCAACGAACATGAAACCATGACCAGAGAATTTTCTCAAGCATGTACATATGCAAGATAATTTGTGGCCACTTAGAATTACCCCCCTTCCCCTCTACCAAGTGTTAAAACATATTTTGGAGCAAGTCTCTCCAGTATCACAATTGGAAAGAAGAACGAATTGTTAGGAAAGGGAATGCAACAAAGCTTTGACCATTTATCTAAATCTAGCTTGCTGGGATATAGCAGGTCAAATAATGAGCATGATTTTAATGCACTATGAGACAACAAAAATCCTAGAGAAAGAACCTTAAAAAATAATATTCGCATCAATTTTAATAATGTTGAGAAAGGCTTTTAAGGAATTGAAAAGGTATGTTCCTCAGCAAAAGTTAATGGGTGACTCATTAAGGTTTCCCTTCTTCCTATGCAGTACATCACATCCAGCTCAAAAACCTCAAGCCCACAAATGAGCTGTGACATCAAAATTCATGATATACAACCTTGTAAATGAGCTACCTCTTCAAACTATTCGTGAAATTTGTTAGAATAGAAGTAACTAGTATATAAAATCCTACTTGGAAAAGGAATGTAGTATCCTAGTTGAAAAGGGAATTTAATGTAGTGCCTATAAATAGGTCTCAATGTATAGTGTAGATACAAAATTCAATAATATTTTTCTCCTATATTTCTCATATGGTATTAAACCCTCTATGATCTTGGTAGAGAATAAAAATTCCGCAGCCGACAGGCAATCATAACTCATATAGGCGCACGTCTGGACAATGATTATGTAAACAATAGTAGGCAATACAATATACATGAAAAATAATTATGTTGAGAAGCATTGATTTGAGAAGCATCTGGGATAAAGAAAGCAGTCACCATACTTCTTTCCGGTGGCTTCTTAGATCTTGTTTGTGTAGCATCATGCATCTCTTTGGTGACCACTTCATTTTCGATTTGCATAGCATCGTGCATCTTTCAGATAACTACTTTCTCATGTCCAATTTGGGTAGCACCGTGCATCTTTTCAGTAACTACTTCCTCATATTTATTTGAGTAGCATTGTGCATCTTTTCAATGACTACTTTCTCATATGTGATTATATACCAATTTCCGGCAATTTTTCAATCTATTCCTTTTCAACTAGGTTGGCCAGTCGTCCAAAGCAGTCCTTACCAGTTTTCTTTTAGATATCTTCATTGAGTCTCTCACTAGTCTTCATATTCATCACATCTATAACAAGATTGATACATATGAAATGTATGCACCAGCTTGAGGTAAAGTGTTCGAATAGGAGTACTAAGAAGAATTATATATAAAATCCTACTTGGAAAGAAATTGTAATGTAGTGTCCTAGCTGGAAAAGGAATCTAATGTAATGTCTATAAATAGAGGCTCGATATAGTAACATAGATGCACAATTCAATAATATTTTTCTCGTGCATTTCTCACAAAATCCAAATTCAATGATTAAATTACCAGTTACGTTCACATGGCTTCAAGAGACATGGATATCTAAGTATTTCAGAAGTCTCAATAAAAGATTATTAATCTCCTACCAATGCAGACATTGTTTGAAGTGATTCTAGAAATCTATTGACAATTGTCATTTGATCACATAATTAGAACTTTTTTGGATAACCAAGAAATCCCCAAAGAGCAGTGGTGCACAGTTCGAAACCCAGTGGATAATGGGCCTGCCCCTCCACCCTTCTCCATTTAAGAAATTGTAAGAAATTGCCGAGTCCAGAACCTAATTTAAGAAATTATTCCAAAATTAAGACTTGTCATACGATCCATTTTCTGCATGTTTCGCAATTGAAACTATCTTTACACGGCTAAACAAATACTATGGCCCCTCAACAAGTACTATAAGAAGCAATTTTGGATGCATTTTTTCCGTTTGTTGAGAGTCTCTAGCAGTTCTTCAAAATTTCCATCTCTACTTCCTTTGCCAGTCAAAGGTAAAGCACATAAGGATTTTGCGCTCATCACCTCCTATGATGACGTGATGCAGTAAGATTCATGCAAAGAAGTAGAAAGCTGTGAGCAGACACAAAAACAGTAAAAATGACAAATAACAGCTTACAATTTTAATCATCATCATGCAAACGTTTTTATAAGCAAAAAAAGACTAGACAAGTAGTCACCGAAATTGGAACTTGTATTTACCAGTGGAAACAATATAGCCATAACCCCACAGCTCACAAGAGGAGAGAACAGAAATATTGCCAGGACACATGGATTTCCTGGATAGTTAAAAGACATTAACTTTTGCAAGAAGGATAATCCAAGTAACTTAAATAAAAAACCTCTCAGAATATTCAACACTACTTGGTGTTGAAACGGAAAAATGTCTCAGAAGATCTAGAGAAAACAAAAGAAAAACTTTAAACGACCATGTGACAGCAGGACCATTCAAATTGTTGATTCGATTTATGAGAACTTCTGTTTTGAAATGTTTACTAATGATACGAACAGAAGCTGACAATTACCAGAATGTGATTCAAGGACACCAATGGGTCAGTTTTGTATAATGGATTTACAAACAATTTAGCCCCAGATATCAATCAGAGGAAAATAATATCAAAATTGGGGAATAACAAAGAGCGCTCATTAGTCTCTTAGACAACTACATCATATCTTTGAACATAACTGATAAAATAAACCATTGCGAAAAAGGAGATCAATATGAAGGAATATAGTACCAAAACCAGCAAAAAATGCCCAGTTTGATTCAAAGAAGTCCAACCTCTTGTCCAAGCTAAGTCCAGACAGATTCCACTTATACCTGGAAAGTTAGGCAATTTTTAATGAACATCCATATCAATACTAACTAGCAATATCAAGCTAGAAAGAAGCACTTACTCAAAACAATAGTATGCATACAACCATGATAGAAGCATAAAATTTAGAGCTTTCCCCAAGTAGGGAATAAATCCAGCAACATAAACCTGCACAGTATTGAGAACCAATGGCATTTGAAGACAATTTGAGAAACGGACAAGCAAGGACATGTGAAGAAGTAGTTCACCTCCTTGGAAAATAAAATAAAAAGATCACCTCCATGAAGAAGAAAGTCAGCAAGAGGACTGAATAAAGCTGCTCTGCTATACTAATCATAACTCTGCATGAAATAAAAAGCAAAATAGAACTCTCACAACTGGTGAGTAGAACGCACATTACTCTGATGGAACATATAGCCTAATATTACTGCAGTGTACAACATTAACCAGAGAAAAACAGAACAATACCCTTCAAGATCAGTTGGTTTTTCCCTATGAACGGTGTTTTGCGAAGTTTGGGACTTGTTTTGATCAGATAATTTTGTATCATGAGCCCCATAATTCTCCAAAGCAAAAAAACCATATTTAGCAATATCATTGTACCTGAGTTACAATACAGGAGGAATAAATCATTTCAAACATAGAAGATCTAGACAATGTCCTAATGAGAATGTATGCATTATAGACATGGATGTTGATGTATCTCATATTTATAAATGTATGCTCACTCGTGAATCTTGACTTGTTTGTTGTTTGCTAATAAAAGGATATTTTACATATTGATGTCGCACCCTTCAAGAGTCCTTTTATTTCGGGTTAGATACTTGTATTTTCATGTAGCTATTAACGGTGAGATTTATAGAAATACTAGTTGCATCACAACACATATTATTTACTATTGAAAAAAATTGGATTTAAATAGAATGTGATGGATACAGATGATTCATGTAACTGACTCCACAATTTTGAATTGAGGATAGATCGATTGATTGGTGTTACTATAACCCTTCCAAGACACTAAGACAATCTTAAATGCAACTTTAGAGACCTTGAGGTGCAGAGGGCATCAACAGTTTTACCATGTATGTGTATTAAAAAATCACTTAATATATATAAAATGTTATCCAGAACCTAGTGAATCGCTTTTTCTAGAATCAAGAATCCATAAACTTAACCTACTAGCTCTGCCTCTATGAAGGCTAACAACATCTAAGGTAAATCTCAGTGTAATATAAAGTTTTTAAATATTATGGTAGTATTGATCCAAAATGAGAAGCTATAACTTGCTATACACACACACACATATATATATTGAAAAGTCGGTGCATAACCTAGGCACAATAAAATTTATTTAACCTTGAATTCATAATAACCTTTTTATGTTTGTTGAAATTAAATTTAAAATTAGAATATTTAAAGAATATGAGAAAAATCCTAGCGAAAGAAAACTCATTCAGTTCTCAAAAATTCGAGCACCACCATATAAATTAGGCCAAACTCAAATGGAAAAAAAAATTAAATCAATTAGCGGTGTTATCTTTTTTTTTTGTAAGTTTTTCTATGATTAAAATATTTAAACATTAGTTGAGAGGATGATCAACTAATTCATGTGAAGGACAAGGGTATATGTTCTTTTATTTCGGAGGCAAAATTGTACAAATCTTCTAAAACGTGAATTAAAGTTATCATATTATTTTAAGTCGGTAGATTCTTTTATTTCAGGTGAAAAACTATATAGATTTTCTCATATATGAATCAAAATTATCTAATGTTAGACATACTTTAAATGCTCAACTCGTGTAATAACCTTTAGTAGCTATCTTTTGAGAATTTTACCGTTAAATTACGTATATTGCTTTTAGTTACACCATGTTATTTATTCTACATTAAAAAAATAATGAATTGAAAATAATTCGAATGTTAGGTAGATCAAACAAATAAATAATTGCACAACAACAACAACATAACCAGTGGAATCCCACAAGTGGGGTCTGGGGAGGGTAAAATGTACGCAGACCTTACCACTACCTCATAGAGATAGAGAGGTTGTTTCTGGAAAATCCTCACCTAAAAAAATCAAGCCCCCCATAAGCAGAAGATACTAGATATGGAAAAAAAAGGAAAAGAAAAGAAAAAAAAAAAGAAAAACGACATAATGGGAAGTAAATGATAGCATGTAATTGCACAATATATATTTGTAAATTATTTTCTTTTACTTTTAGTCATGAGATTGTTATCTTTGAATACATTTAACTTAATCATTTTTGGAGTCACTGAAGTATTAATTCATGAGATAATGAATTAAAAGGCTTTGCTAAATTCGAATTCTGAAAAAGCAAAAATAAAAGCAAAATTTATACTTTAGTAGTGTTAACTTGTAAAATTAATTAAAAATTGATGGTATTATTAAAATTTATTTTAGAGTAAAAATTTAAAATCATTTAATTAACAATAATTAAAATTTATCAATCAAATATAACGACAACATACCCAGTGGAATCCCACAAGTGCGGTCTGGGAGGGTAAGATGTACGCAGACCTTACCACTACCTCATAGAGATAGAGAGGTTGTTTCCGAAAGACCCTTATCTCAAAAATATCATCCCAAAAGCAGAAAATACTAGATATGAAATAAAACAACTAGAGTGGAAGCAAATGATAATTTATAAAGACAATAAAAATAACAAAAATAAATGACGGACAATAACAACACAATATATAAAGACACAACTACCTTCTACTAACCTACTATATCCCAAGGCTAGACATCATGCTACCATTACTAGCCGTCTAACTTTCCATCCTAATAGCGACCTCCACTCTTTTCTATCTAAGGTCATGTCCTTGATGATACGAAGCTGCGCCAAAATATTTAAAATTATTTAACAATATCACTTAAAATTTATTAATACTAATAATATTTATTTTACACATAAGAAGATAATTTACTACTCTATAAAATATATGATTTATTAAGTGTTGCGAGGAATGAAACAAACATTGATGTGAGGCTTGCCACTCAACCTATTCCCAAGAGAGATAAGATATCTTCAGTCCATTATCCAGAGAAATAGTGATTTCAACGATGATGTCCACACCATATTGGGGCAGCATAGACGAAATGGAGGCTTGCCTTTGGAATACTATGTGATAAGAAGATACCACCTAAACTTAAAGGTAAGTTTTACAGAATGGTGGTTAGACCGTCTTTGTTGTATGGGGCAAAAAGTTAGCCAATCAAACACTCACATGTTTAGAAGATGCAGGTCACGGAGATGAAAGATGTTGAGATGGATGTGTGGACATACCAAGAGTGATAAGATTAGGAATGAGACCATTCAGGAAAAGTTAGACGTGGCCCCTGTGGCTGACAAGATGAGGGAAACGAGACTGCGATGGTTTGAACACATGCAGAGAAAAAGAACCGATTATCCTGTTAGGAGGTGCGAGAGGTTAGACTTAGGGGTTACACGGAGGAGTAGAGATAGATCGAAGAAGTATTGGTGGGAAATGATCAGACAAGATATGGCGAAACTTGATCTCACCAGGACATGACCTTAGATAGAAAGGAGCGGAGTGGAGGTCGCGAATTAGAGTAGCAGGCCAATAAGTTAGTAGGGTTAGGTTAATGTCTGGATGTGGGGTATAGTAGGGTAATAGTATTAGTCGTGTCTTTATATCCTGTGCTTTTATTATCCGTCTTATATATATTAAATTTATCGTATTTAAATACTATCATGTGCTTTTCGTTATTAGTCATTCTTCCTTTTTTTTTCTTTTTCTTTTCCTTTTTCTTTTCCTTTTCCTTTTTTCTCCATATCTAGTTTATGGATTTTTGAGACCAGGGTTCCTAGGAAACAGTCTCTCTACCTTTGTGAGGTAGTGGTAAGCGGTAAGGTCTGCATACATTTTACCCTCCCCAGATCCCACTTGTGGGATTCCGATTCCACTTGTGGATTCCACTGGGTATATTGTTGTTGTAAAATATATGATTTATTTTAGATAAAAAATATAAAAAGACAAAAAGGAGATTTCATACTTTTGGAGAGTTAAAACTATAAAATTAACTGAAAGTTTATGGTATCCAATTTGGAAGAGCGAAAAAAACACGAAAAGAAAGAATTTGGTGTAAGGCCTATTTCTTCCACGTTCATTGCAATCATGACTCTTTTTATAAAACATGTAAAAGTCCTCCAACATTTACAGAAGAGTATTAGGCCAAAATGTGGAATAAAGTGAAAGAAAATCAATGGCACCATTTCGTTTAGGAAAAATCCTGGCACATGGCCATGAGAATGCTGTAAGATTTAATGATCAAAATGTCCCTGAAATAGCCAGGCAGACATGATGACAAGCTGTTTGGTTATTGACTCTTGTAAGATAGTAGAATATATATATATGTGTGTGTCTGTGTATATGTAAAGGAAGCTATTACCAGATATTGCTGAGAATAAGGCTAAATATGTACAATGGGTAAAACCAGAAAACCTGCAAGGAACAATGAAACAGAGACATTAGGCAAACACCAGTGAATAATACAGATGCAACACTGAACACTATTTTTGTATAAAGTAGGTAAGCCAAAACTAACTAATAAAAATCAAGGGAACACTAATATTTTCAAAATGGAGTATGCTTCTTTCACAAATATATTATCCTCCACAATTTGATTTCCGCAAAAAGAAAAAATATATATACTCCCTCTAACCCTTTTTTTTTTAAATCGAAAAAAAAAATGGGTTAGAGGGAGTATATATATTTTTTCTTTTTGCGGAAATCAAATTGTAGAAAACCATTTTACATAGAGCCCTTTTCTTTTTAGTCCATCTCAAAAAGAATGTCACCTATTATAACTGAAAACAATTTAACTTTAAACTTTTCTTTATACCCTTAATGAAATTATTCTCAGCCACACAAATATCTAAAGATTGTTATAGACCACAAGTTTCAAAAGTATTTCTTTTTTTCTTAAAAACTGTGCTAAGTCAAAAATGCCACATAAAATTACGAGGGAGTATAATATATCCCTCCGTCCCAGTTTAAGTAATAGTGTTTGACTAGGCACAGAGTTAAAGAAACAAAGAAAGACTAAAAAAACTTGTGGTTTAACATAAATCTCAGATATTTGTGTGGTTACAAATCATCTCATTAAGGGTAACATGGGTACTTTACTACTTCAAAGTTAAATTGTTATTAAGCATGAAAATGTGTCATTCTACTTGGAAGTGAAAAATAGGAAAAAATGTTACATGAATAGACATATAGATATAGATATATAGATATAGAGATAGAGATATAGAGATATACAAATATATAGATATATATACACACTAGCCCCTCGGCATGTGCAATACACACGCCCCCTTAGCACGTTCATTGCACGTGTGTGCCAAGTTATGTAGCGAAAGAGTATATGAAGAATCAATATGGATCGATGGTGATCTGTTTGATGAGGTCAAATTGATTGTATATCATTTGAACTTAAAAAGTCAAACAATCAAACATATAAATAACAGGGAAAACTAAGCGTGAATAAACTCTAACCCAATCAAATTTTGTGTGATAATCAAGCGGAGCTTCATATTGCATCAAATCCAGTGTTTCATGAAAGGACCAAGCACATTCAGATAGATTGTCACTTTCATGAAAGGACCAAGCATATTGAGATTGATTGTCACTTTGGCAGAGAAAAGATACTCTCAAGAGATATTATTACAAAGTTTGTGAAGTCAAGTGATCAGCTTGCAGATATCTTCATCAAGTCCCTCACTGATCCTCGTACTAATTACATCTGTAACAAGCTAGGTGCTTATGATTTCTATGCACCAGCTTGAGGGGGGTGTTATAATAGGAATAGGAACATATAATCCTATTTAAAATTGGAATAGTAGTAGTATGTTGTTTCCAACTTGTACTTGGATTTTTGTGGTGTCTATAAATAGGGTCTCTATGTAGTAATGTAATTACACGATTCAATAATATTCTTCTCCAATATTTCTCACAAGTTACAATTGTCATAAATGATTGTCCACTAGTATCAAACAAGATGACCATGAAAAGTTAAAAATTCTTATTTTAACATGTATGCGGTGGTTAATGAATTGAAGTGTTCATGTCTCTTCATTTTTTTTTTCTTTTGTTTGCACGGGTCGTGGATTTATTATAACTTCCTTTGTAAATCCTGTAGCTCTCAACACATTGATATCTAGAGGGTTTAAATTTTATTATACTAAATAGATCCTCTATCCGGAAGAAATTTTAATCCTATTTGTCTTTGTATTTTTTCGTCAAGAAAGGGCACTTTTTCATGCCTTTGAATTATGCATATGGTTTGGTTGTGAGGAAATGTTTCAAACCTTTGGAGAGTGTAACAATTTTGGTTAAGCATGAAGAGTTGTGACTAGTGACGGTAATTTTCTTGGGGCTCTTAATTAGGTTATTTGGGACGATTAAGGTGTTTAATTATTTATAAGGGTAGTTATATAATTAAACTTTTAAGTTAGGAGTTCATGTTTTTAGTATAACAACAATAAACCTCCGCGATTACTTTGAGCCTTTCAAGGACTAGTTATCACCTATAATTATTTGGGACAATTAAGGTATTTAATTATTTATAAGGGTAGTTTCCATCAATCTCGGATGGAGCCAAAGATTGACTATTTTTTGGCTTTGGAGTATGATGGAATAAAGCAAAATGG
>JAOTQJ010000002.1:8788107-8804932 GCA_025642045.1 Solanum sejunctum | reverse complement strand
TGTTTTTAAACATAGGGGTTAGGCTGCGTACATCCGACCCCCCCTCACCTTGCAATGAGCGGGAGCCTTTTGAGGCACTGGGGTATGTTGATGTTGATGTTGATGTATAAGGGTAGTTATATAATTTAACTTTCAAGTTAGGAGTTCATGTTTTTAGTATAAAAAAAACTATTTACACCTCCACGATTACTTCGAGCCTTTCAAGGACTAGTTATCACCTATCCCTGGATTCAGTCTTGCTTCGTTGAAGTGGAGCTCCACAATATACTACTATTAAAATGTTTAGATTTTCCAAAAGGAGTACACTGTAAGTTTATTCTCGAACTCAAACAGCATGCATCAAATTCTATAGTGAAATTTAGCACGTAAAGGATGCCAATTTAATATAATCTAGTCCTCAAGCACACATATCAGTAAAGACAAAAAAAGGGGCAGCCCGGTGCACTAAAGCCCCCGCCATGCGCAAGGTCGGTGAAAGGCTCGACCACAAGGGTCTATTATACATAGCCTTACCTTGCAGGCTGTTTCCAAGCTTGAACTTGTGACTTCTTGGTCAGATGGGAGCAATTTTACCAGTTACACCAAGGCTCCCTTTCATATCAGCGAAGACAAGAGAAACCAAATGTTTTTCATTCATCTAAGCACAGACTTGGTATTTGTTAAGCTTCTGTTAAACTCAATTAGTGTGTCTACAAAAGTAGGCTACTACATTTTTACTGAAAAATGATCTAAATAAGAAGAAAAATCCATGTTGATCACGTGATTAATGAAGAGGTCACTACTAGGCCCATATTGAGAAGAGTATACTCACATAAAATAGTTGTACGAGTCCAACACGTAAGAATTGATGGAACTCCAAAATACTGCTAAATGAACATGACTGTTGTGAATTGATTTGTCGGCAATGACCAGGTAATATCCATTCCAATGCAGGGATGATAACTGATTTCATAACAAAGATACTGCAAATGGAAAAAATATCATATATCACAAGACTAACACTAGGCGATACTTATCATATAAAATCAATTCCTAACAAAAAATATTATCATAGTTGTGCATCCTAAATTGAGTTTTATAAGCCAACATAAGAACTTAATGTAAGAAAATGATGTTATTCATTCTCATATCAGAGCATACTCAAAATGTCAAAGGTGGATGTATATTGAGCTAAGTGGTGCCATCCGATACAATTTTGTTGAAAATTTTCATTAAATGTACCTAAGTACATAATTCGTGACGGAAAAAAATATAATATCGAATGACCCACTTGACAAATGAATATTCCTAGGTCCAGTAGTCAAGTTGTTTTGTCACTTAAGAGAGGTCACAGGTTAGAACCTCCTATGTGATTTTCTTCAATGCTTCTTTATCTCATATAACAATTGACTGAATTGAGTATAAAAACATCACTTCAAGGCTCAATTAGTAATTTAGTTGAAGATCTAATAATCAACATTTTCTATGTCAAATTTCCCAGCTTTATTTTTTGATAAAGTAATGCAGTTATATTTTTCATTGGAAAACATCAAGTAAATGCAGGAAGTACACACATTAAAAAAAATTAAAAAGGAAAAGCTCCAGTAGGATGATTCCTTTATGTATTCTAAGGAGATTACAAAGTCGATAAACTGGTTGAAACAACCTATAGTATGATGTTGTAATATCCCAAAAAATTTCTAAGGCCCAAACCATGCTTCATATGCATATAGAACCATACCGGGTAATTCCAAATTGCACATAGGTGTTAAGGTCAATCCTTTAGAGTGAGAATAGATTTGGACATGAATTAAGGTCATAAGAATCCTTGTGTACAAAGCTGAGTTGAAAGCCTCCTTACCATTTGATATAAAATTTTATAAACGGAAAAGGGCCTAAAGTGCCCTTGAACTATTGGAAATGGTACAACAATGCCCTTCATCCGCCTATTGGACCAAAAATGCACCTGCCATCTACCTTTGGGTCCAAAAATGTCTTTCATTCACCTTTTTGGCTCACCTATACCCTTGAAACTAACAACCCTCTTTTTTTTCTTTTTTAGATATTTATTATGTTTCATTTTCTTATGAAATAAAGTAAACCCTCATCCTCAATTTTTTTTTTTAAAAAAAAAAAGAATCTTAAAATTATTTTTTATTTTTTAAAGTTTGTTTTGGGGTTATAAAGAAAGATATTATTTGATTTGGTCAAAATATATGAAAAATATCATTAAAATAAATAAACTAGTAATTTTATTGTAGTTTTTTGAAAAAAAAATTTACGGCTACGAAGAAGGTATATTTTGGATTTAACAAATTATGGAAAAAAATCTTTAAAAAATCTAAAGTTACAACAACATATATTTTGAAATTTTAAAAAAAAATTGCACATACATGCATTTTATGTTGACAAAATAATTAACCTTTTAAGGATCAAAGTTATTTATTAAAACCAATTTAGCTTTCTTTAATTTTTTTATTTAATCAAATTTGAATAGTTTTTCATTATTTTTAATATAACATTAAAAGAATAAAAACTTACTCTTTGGATGAATTAAAAACTTATTTTTCATTAACTTCATATATTTTTTTTAAAAAAATCTTTTTTAGGAAGCTAAATCAGTTAATTATTTTAATAAATCATTTTGATCACTTTTTTAAAAAATCACTTTGATCCTTAAAGAGATATATTATTTTGGTTTAGATAATTTATGAAAAGAAATCCAATAGAGATGAACATTTATTTTATTCCATAAGAAAATTAAACATAATAAATATTTTAAAAAAAAAGAAAAAAGAGAGGGTGGTTAGTTTGAAGGGTACAAGTGAACCAAAAAGGTTAATGAAAGACATCTTTGGACCCAACGATGGATGACTGGGGCATTTTAGGCCCACATTTTTGTACCATTTCCAACAGTTCGAGGGCATTTAAGGCCCTTTTCCGTTTTATAAAAGGTTAGGTGCATATATGTTAAATGTGCTTTCCTAAGTGTTTGAAGTGTGTCAAATGTAGTTTAGGGTCACAAGGAACTTCAAACACCAAGCCAAGTTCAAAGCATTTCTATTGGCTAAAGTTTCCACATGAGTTCAAGTAAGGGTCAACTTTAAAGGACCATATCTTTCAACACAGAAAGAATCAGGTAACCAATGATCTATCAAATTAATGGTCTTTGATTCTTCTTTCCAACTCCACCAAGTTTGCCTCGACCTGAGTTCGGAATAAAAAGTTATGACCAATTTACTAGAGCATGTATGAATTGGACAACTCAACAAGCTAAGGGTCAATTTGGCGACTCATCGAATGGGTTCAAACATCGCCGATTGAGCTTGCCGATGGCCCCAAAATAATTTAGAAATTGTTATTTTGGGCGATCCGAAGCTTCCATTTGGCAACTCGCCAAATGGTTCAGGAATGAGGCCTCCAGATCATCTATTTGGCTGACAGGATCCATTAAAAGGTCCTTTTTTTTGTTTTGATGATCTTCTTACGTTTCCTGAAGGGTATTTTTGACTTTTACCCTCAATCAACTTCTCTAAGCCTATCTTATAGCCTAATAACCGCCCTCCCCCCCCCCCCCCAATTTATGCCTAAACTTCAGATACATCAACTATCACACGTTCTAAGTTTTCTAAAGGAAGAAGCTTGGGGTTTTCATCTTCAAGCATCAGTCCAAGGTTTCAAGTTAATGTTTTCCTTCCAGGTATATAAGACTATTCATAGTGTTGGATTGAGTTCGTCCAGGCACCCTACATCTAAATTCCGTCATTAAAGTGTTCAAATTGAATTTTAGCCTTAATTCCTTTGAGTTTCAGAATGAGTTATGAATTCTATCATTGTATAAGTCTTATTCTCAAACTTTTGTTCATGCCTAGTTTTACATGAACCTTAGTTGAGTTATTATGTTGTTTCCTATAATGCATTGTTATGAGTTGAAATTGATATATTTTCATGCACTGAGTGATAAAAGAGTTTTTTGGAGGGACATAAGTGTCTCGAATGTATGTATAACATTAAGTCATAAATATTAATATTTTCTGAGCTTAAGCATGGTTTTTACTAAACTTGATGAGTTATTTTAATGAATAATTATATTTGTGAATGAGCCTCGAGGAACGTAAGGAGTCCCAAATATATATATTATTGAGCCTTGGGTTAATAATTTTTACAACTGTAAAATAATCTCCCATCAGGAGAGCTTAGTTTTTTACACCTCCATCGTCGCTCCATCCATCGACGATCAGCAGGAACAAACGCCGGCGACTGCTGGAACCAAACGCACCAGAAACCACGAGTACCAGTGGTTTTCCGGTGGTCTCTTTCTTTCTCTGGGAAGAATCTTTCCTTCTTCTTTGGTTGAACCATTCCGGTGATCTTTTTCTCCAGCAATTTCGAGCTATTCCGGCAAGGGTTTCTTGCCAGCGATCAGAACTACTCGGATTCCGACGGCTTCCCAACGAAATGTCTCACTCTCCGGCGATCCAGATTCCCAGGTGATATCCTCCAATATCTTGTTATTTCTTAGTCTAATTAATTATATTTTCTTACGTGCCTTCTATTTCTTGCCCTCACTATTAGAATATTGATTGTTCCCTCATTTTAGCATACTTCTATTTCTTGCCCTCATTTTTAGCCTACTGATTGTTCCCAGATTTTAGCATACTTCTATTCTTGTCCTCATTTGTAGCATACTGACTGTTCCCTCATTTTAGCATACTAATTATTGTGTGCTGTGCTGCTTGTGATTTTTTTCCATATATCCATAGATTTACCATTACAGTCACTGTAGTTACCATTGTGTGCTTGTTGTTACATATTGCTAAATACTCTTACTCAACAGTGGGTGTCTTTTACTTGTTTTCATATTGTTGGGTTGCATAGTTTTTCGCTAGCTTAGTATTTTATTACTTCTTTAGTTTAGTGGCGTCAGGATCTATAGACTAGGGTCATGTCGTCGGTTGGGGTTGGGGTTGGGGTTGGGTTCGGAGGTAAGGAGTAGGGGTGGTAAGGGGGTCACGGGCTTATTTAAGTTAAGGATAGCGTCATGGAATATAGGATCTCTAACAGGGAAATCCATAGAGTTAGCAAAATGTCTTAAGAGGAGACATATTAATATAGCGTGCGTTCAGGAGACCAAATGGATAGATACCAAAGCTCCGGATGTGGATGGGTTTAAGCTAGGGTACTCGGGTGGTTCTAGGGATAGAAATGGTGTAGGTATCCTAGTAGACGAGGACCTTAGGGATTATGTCGTTGAGGTTAGGAGTGTTAATGATAGGATGATGTTTATCAAACTCGTGGCTGGTAGGCATGTAGTGAACGTCGTTAGTGCTTATGCGCCCCAAGTAGGCCTAGATGAGGAAGTTAAAAGGCTCTTTTGGGAAGATCTGGATGAGATTGTGCGAAGCATACCGAAGACAAAAAAAATCTTCATTGGGGGTGACTTTAATGGGCATATCGGGGCAACCACTAACGAGTTTGAAGATGTTCATAGAGGCTTCGATTTTGGGGAGAGGAATGGAGGTGGGATCTCTCTCTTGGATTTTGCCAAAGCCTTTGAGTTAGTTATTGCTAACTCATGTTTCCCGAAGAGGGAAAACCACTTGATTACCTTCCGTAGTACGCTAGCTAAGACTCAGATAGATTATCTACTTCTTTGAAAGGGCAATAGAAGTCTATGTAAGAATTGCAAGGTTATTCCCAGTGAAGATATTTCCACTCAACATAGGCTTCTAGTGATGGATTTGGAGATCAAGCGAGAAAAGAAGAAGGCTATTTATGCCCAATCGAGAATTAGATGGGGATGCCTTACTCCTACCCTTTCTCGAGAGATGGAAGAAAAATTGAGAAACGTAGAAGCTTGAAGTAGCGGTGGAAATATAAACAATATGTGGGACACTACTGTTGGCTGCATTAGAAAGGTAGCTAGTAAGGTACTAGGGGTATCGAGAGGGACCTTTGGTGGACATCAGGGCAATTGGTGGTGGAATGATGAAGTTCAGGGGAAAGTGAAAGATAAGAAGGTGGCTTACACGGAGTGGTTGGAATGTAGGGATGAAGATGAAACGCAAAGGCTTAAGGAGATGTATAAGATGGCTAATTCAGAAGCAAAGATGACAATGACGAGTGCTAAGACAGCAGCGTTTGAGCACCTATATGAGGAGCTAAGTGATAAAGGCGAGAAAAACAGATTGTATAGGCTCGCTAAAGAGAGAGAAAGGAAAGCTCGCGACTTGGACCAAGTGAAGTGCATCAAAGATGAGGAGGGTGAGGTGTTGGTGGATGATACTTCCATTAAACTAAGATGGCAAGCTTCCTTTCATAAACCCTTAAATGAAAAAGGAGAGAGATATAAAGCTGGGTGAGTTGGCACACTCCGACAACCATCGTGATTTTGGTTATTGCAGACATTTGAAAGTTGAGGATGTTCGAGGGGCTATCAGTAGGATGAAGAGAGGGAGGGCGATCGGACTCGATGAGATTCCGGTAGATTTTTGGAAGAACATGGTCAAGGATAGCATAGAGTGGTTGACTAGACTATTCAATGCTATTATGAAGACTGCAAAGATGCCTGATGAATAGAGGAGTACAGTGGTTCTATCGTACAAGAACAAAGGGGATATTCAAAACTGTAACAATTACAAGGGTATCAAGTTGTTAAGTCACACTATGAAGGTCTGGGAGAGTTGTGAGATGAGGGTGAGAAGAGTAGTGTCTATTCCGGAGAATCAATTTGGATTCATGCCAGGGCGGTCGACTACTGAAGCACTTCATCTTGTTCAAAGATTAGTGGAGAAATATAGGGGAAGGAAGAAGGACCTTCATATGGTGTTCATTGATCTCGAGAAGGCCTATGAGAAAGTTCTTAGGGATATCCTATGGAGGTGTCTAGAGGTGAAAGGTGTCCCAATGGCATATATCAGGGCGATTAAGGACATGTACGACGGAGCCAAACTTCAGGTAAGAACGGTGGGAGGAGACTCTGAATATTTTCCTATTGAGATAGAACTCCACCAAGGATCTGTGTTGAGCCCTTTCCTGTTTGCCTTGGTGATGGATGAGTTGACGCGATCTATCCAGGAGGAGGGTCAATGGTGTATGCTATTCGCAGATGACATAGTACTGATTGATGGAGACTCAGAGTAAAGTTAATGATAGGTTGGAGGCTTGGGGACACGCCTTGGAGTCCAAAGGATTCAAACTGAGCAAGACCAAAACAGAATACTTGGAGCAAATTTAGTGTTGCCAGGGATAAAGCAGACATTGATGTGAGGCTTGCCACTTAACCTATCCCCAAGAGGGAAAACTTTAAGTATCTTGGGTCCATCATCCAGAGTAGTGGTGATATCGATGATGATGACACACATCGTATTAGGGCAGCATGGACTAAATGGAGGCTTGCCTCTAGAGTATTGTGTGACAAGAAGATACCACCTAAACTCAAAGATAAGTTTTACAAAATGGTGGTTAGACCATCTTTGTTGTATGGGGTGGAGTGTTGGCCAATAAAAATACACATGTTCATAAGATGCATGTCGCAGAGATGAGGATGTTGAGATGGATGTGTGGTCACCAAGAGTGATAAGATTAGGAATGAGACCATTCAGGAGAAGCTAGAGGTGGCCCCTGTGGCTGATAAGATGAGGGAAGCGAGACTGCGCTGGTTCAGACATGTGCAAAGAAGGAGTACTGATGCTCCCGTTAGGAGGTACCAGAGATTGGTTTTGGGAGCTACACGGAGGGGTAGAGGTAGACCAAAGAAGTATCAGACAAGATATGGCGAAACTTGATCTCACCGACGATATGACTTTAGATAGAAAGAAGTAGGGGTCGCGAATTAGAGTAGCAGGCTAATTGGTTGATAGGGTTAGGGGGATGTCTGGCCTTGGGGTATAGTAGGGTAGCGGGAGTAGTCGTGTTTTATATCATGTGTTGTTATTATTTGTCATATGTGTTTATTTTATCGTATTTACATCCATGTGTTTTTCGCTATTAGTCGCTCTTCTTGTTCCCTTTTCCTTTTTGTCATATCTAGTTTATTCTGCTTATGGGTTTTTGAGACGATGGTTCCAAGAAAACAACCTCTTTACTTCTATGAGGTAGTGGTAAGGTTTGCATACATTCTACCGTCCCTAGACCTCACTTGTGGGATTCCACTGGGTATGTTAGTGTATTGATCTTATGCATCACAGTCTAAATGAGTATGAAAATAAGAAAAGTATTAAAAACACCCCTAACTTGTAAATTATTAGTTTCATCCTGAATTATTGATAGTGTTACAAACACCCCTTTACTTGACTAACTAAACCTAAATACACCCCTGATCTTGTAAATATAGTATACACCCTTAAATTCTTGCTGAGTTAAGGGATGTTTAACACTTGTGATAGTTTAGGGGTGTATTGTAGTTAAGTTAGTCAAGTGGAGGGGTGTTTTTAGGACTATCAATTGTTCAGGGATGAAATTAATAACTTGTGTCAAGTTCAAGGATGTTTTTAATAGTTTTTTCTCTATGAAAATTGAGCATAATTGATGTTTTTGAGAAAAGAATTTTGAAGAGATGTGAGAAAACTAAAAAGTATATGTATAATGAAAGAACATGATGATTTGAGAATGAGTTTGAGCTTTTGTGTAAAGTCCAACGAGACAAAATGAGATGATTTTTGAGTAAATTGTTCACTTAAGGTATATGAGCATAAATAATCCAATTTTGGGAGTAGTATTGAGCACCGATTTAGGTAAGAGTAGCGGCAACTAAAACCACAAACTACATAGCTAACGTGAGATAAGATCGTGTCATTGGTTCGAGCAACTTCTTACTTGTCCCAACAGCAGACTTTTATTTTGGATCCATTGAGGTGATCGTCCTTATCCTGACAAGGTATGGGGTGGTTGTGGCAATGCCAACGGGTCATTGTATCATCACTAGCTCATTAGAGATAGTAGTCGATTAGAGAAACTCCCATAAAGGTAAACAATATTACTTCTATTCAGATTGTATTTATTTGAGTTTATTTATAAAGCACTATATTATTCTTAAACTTGCATACTTTATCTTTCAGTTGAGTATTCCCATTATAGAGCATATCCTGAATTTTTTTTCTCTTCGGCTATTTTACATACTGTACATTCTATATACTGATGTCATTCGACACTGCATCATTTTATGATGCCGATTCAAGTTCTCATGATTGCAAACACATCAGTAAGGCATCTATCTATTAGGAGTTGGTAAGACCCCATTGCATTCAAAGGAACTCTTTTCATTGAAATCTTTCTTTTAGTTATTAGTAATTAGTTGAGGTAGATGTGTGCTTGTCTTGGCACCTTCTTACGAGTCAGTTAGAGGCTTAATAGATAGAATAAACATTGTCATAATGATTCTTTCAAAGTTTTTTTCAAAATTATAATTTCATTGAGTTCATGACATTTAGTTGAGTCATTCTGAGAGTATTTTCAATTTATTATTTACTTATTGATGATGATGTTTTAAAATGCCCACTCGAGTTACTCTTTTCATGAGTTGAATCTTTCGCTAAGTGAGTGAGTTAGGCCAAGGGTTCGCTTGGGGACCAAAAATGGTTTTTGAGTGTCGGTCACGTCTAGAGTATATGCTCAGGGAATGACAAATGCCTACTCAAAGGGCTAGTGGGGCATCTCATATAAGTATGTCTTATGGAGTTAACAATCCATCAAAGCATTTATGGTTCCTTTATGTCCATAAACACCAAAATATGCAAGTTGGCACCATCTTCCATAACTTCTAGGTAGTTTTTCCGACTTCCCATTGATCACAACTCTTGAAAGCTTCCTTGATTCTCTAGGGCATTACCCATTATAACCAAAAAGGCAATACAAGATGGACCAACTTTCTCAAGGTAAGTGGAGTAGGAGATCGCATGTATCTTCAGGCTGTCATAAGCACATATAATACCTGCTGCTGGGTGAGACATCCCTTTTTATTAAGTTTTCATGGGTTAAAACACCCACCAGAGACGTCTGTCCATCTAAAGCATGCAATCATGGTAGGGACCTTGACTTCCCACACTAGTTTCCATGGCCATTTTTTGATGATGTTGCAGCACTCTATCATATTTAAGTAACATGATTTCACAGTAAACCTACCAACTTTGCTATGATTCCATACCAATGTTTGCGTTAGAGGATTAACTACAACTCCATCCAGTTTTGCCAAAAGATTCATAACCTCCTCAGTCCAGTCTTGTGTGTTTCTTTTCTTCTAAAAATAAAATCCAGTGGTCATCTCTGCTATATTATTTAACTGTGGCATGGGAAGAAAAGATAGCTAATAGAACTTCTGGAATTGCACCTGTAACTGTAAGTGATTTTTTTATAGCCGTGGTGTTTGGTCTAGCTTACTCACACCTCAATTAATTTCATGGAGTACCTACTCTATTCCACCAGCATAAGTACCGGATATCTCAATCCACCATGACTTCAAAAGTAGGAAGAAATCACCTAGTATTTATTTTCCTCTACTGGGACTTGAACTTGAGACCCCATGGTTCTCAACCCACTTTATTGACGACTAGGCCACACCCTTGGGTGCTCCTCTTGTAAGGTGATATTACCGAGCAACTGGTTCTCCAGAACCTGACATATGCACCATTGCCCACTTTACGGTGGGTATTGCAATTGAATTCATCCAACATCTTACATATGAACTTTTCATGGGCCCATTCATAAGGGGATAGAGTTAATTTAGTAGGCTAGTAGTTTTCTACACCATGTTAAGCCCTTATAATTTGCTTCCATTATGTGTTTTCCATTAGAATATGTATAGCCACTTCATAAAGCAAGGTAGGATTCCTTATTGGCTCAGTTCTACACCTCCACGATGTTAGAAGCACAATTTGTCTCATTTAACCAAGTGAAATTTGTGTTGAGAACTGTTTCTAGAGAAAATCCCCCCCCCCCCCGGCTCCTAATTCTGTCCAACTACTCAAAACCTTGATTGGAATGGAGAATAGGGGCATGTCCTATGTTGATCTGCCACTTAACACACTATATATTGAAGACAACCACCCCATGCACAAATATTGCCTTGGCCAGGTGACCAATATATTCCCAAATCTCTCCACTATTCCCTGTCATATAGACTTGAATTTAGCACCTAGTGGTAGGCCAAGATAAGCGGTAGGAAATGTAACGGCTGCAACTGTAAATTCCAGCAAGCTCCAGGTAATATTTCATTCACAAGATATATTATCCCGCCCATATTATTATCATTCCTGGTAGAGATTTAAAGATGCGAAGGATCACTTTTGGGTGTAGGACTTGACCATGTTCTGCCTTGCAAAAAGTTGAGATGTCATCTGCATAAAGTGAATAACATTGATTAAACCATCATTCCTGTAGCCAATGCTAAAACCCTTGATTCATTGCCTTTGTACTACCATTTCTGGTAGATTATTTGGTCCTTCCATATCTAGTAATAGCAGGAAGGGGAATAAAGGGTCTTCTAATCTAAGATAATATTATATACTGTTAATAAGGAATGAGTAATGACAATTGATATGCAAAATTTTATCCATTTCAACCATCTATTACCGAAGCTTTTTTTGTAGCACCAGTAGTAGAACTGACCAGTTCAGATGGCAAAATGTCTTTTCAAATACCAGATAACAGATCCAATCCAAGATTTCATTTGTTACCATAGTGGAATTTGTGATTTGTCTTCCATCTCTTCCATGTATGAAGGCATTTTGGTTACAGGAAGCCAGCTTATTTATTATTGTCTTCATCCTTTCGGCAAGTACCTTGATTAAGATTTTATATACACTTCCAATTAGACTTATTGGCCTGAAATCTTTTAATTCGATTTCCCTTTCTTCCTTGGCACCAACACTGTAAAAGAAGCATTACTGCATTAATCATCCAGCAGGATGTCTATTTTTAATATATGCCATGATTTCTAGAATAATGACATTGTAAGTCGTTTGGGTGGGAGACATTGGCTGGGGCACCAGAATTGATCACCTTCAAATGGTATCTCTAATTGATCCTTTTCCTCTTCAGTGATACCAAGTTACTAACCAGTTCCTCCAGCTTGGCAGTTGATCTCCATGGTTCACTTTTGTGTATAGCAGCCGGGTAGAAGGTAGGAATTGTGTTTTCTATGTTCCTCGTCTTCAATAATTTCCACTCTCACCATTAATTTGTTGATGTGGTTATTTCTTTTGTGTGAATCGATCATTATTGGAAAGAACTTCATGCTCTTGTCCCTTTCTTTCAACCAAAGACAAGTAAACTTTTGGCTCTACGCTGTCTCTTCTTCTTTGCCTAATTCTTGAAGCTCAAAGGGAAGTGTTGATTTTATCATGTTTCTCCTGTTGTGTTAGCGGCCCATTTTCAGTAAAGGTCCCCAAAAAAAAGTGTTTTTTTTTTTCGGAGAAGTAAGATATCACTGGGTATGTTACTGTTTTGGGGTAAAATACACTATTAATCTTTCAGCACAAGGGTAGTATCGAAACCATATTTGCAGTTGCAGAAAAACACAACATAAAGCCTTTTGGAATTCTAACTTACGACTTTTAGTTTATTTTTGTTATTTTTGCCTATCAAAAATGCTTATAAGCAATTTTTTTATTTAGTTCAAACATTAAAAACTGCTCAAAAGCTATTTTGGTTTAAAAGCACACAACTCAATCCAAACAGGTTCATCAATAAGTCAATCCAAACTGGTTCATAATCCTTTCTTTTCTCAATTCTACCAAATATCTCCTTATGCCCCAAGCCTTGATATCCCTTTTCATAAGCTTTTGCGTTAAAATATAGTCAAGACTGCCAAATAAATTATAACTCTAGTATTCTACTTTATCAATAAAACCATTTACTTGCAACCACATATTTTTAAATTTGAAATATGTTTTGGTTGTCTCCCAATTCACATTCCAGCAAGATGGGCCTACGATCTGATGAAACTTAGGGCAAGGAGGTTAGCTTTATTCTTCTGAAATCTGAAGGCTTCACTCCATTCCCCTGATATGAGAAATCTATCAACTCGAGAGGCTTGGTCACTGGTCTCACCCCTTGACTGAGTGTATCTTGTCCCTTAAAATGGTGGATATACTGAGGATGTCTTGTATCAGAGAACATTAACTTGACCATGACCTACCACTGCAATATTTCCTTTCACCTCCAAACCCGTTACACCAAAATCTCCTCCTATGACCCGTGGGATATCCCATACACTTCTTCCTATAAACTTACTGATGTTAATTAATTTGTTGATTTATGTACCCTCTATATTTAAATAGAGAAGGATTGTTTAATCCTGGAAAAATATTTCACACCGTTGAAATAGTTTCTTAGGATAATGTCCAGCACGACTGAAGTATTATTTGTGAACTAATTAAAATATTATAGCAGTTGTATCTATGTCTATTTAATTTTTGGTATTACTCCCTCCATCCCATTTTATGTGGCACCTTTTCCTTTTTGATCCATCCCAAAAAGTACGTCACCTTACTCTAATTAGAAACAATTTAACCTTAAAATCCACTTTTATCCCTAATGAAATGATTCTCAATCACACAAATACCTCATAATGATTTTAGATCACAAGTTTCAAAAATCTTAATTTTTCTCTTAAACACCACACCAAGTCAAAGGGTGTCATAGAGATAGATGGAGTATTATTTTTCTTACTAATCATTGTATTATCATTGTGATATTATTCACTGTTTCCCCAAAACTTTTAATGTATAGTCAATGCTAAAGCTCTTCAAATTCCTTGTACAGTTATTTTCTCGTGGTGCACAATGTAGTTGGAAACCCATCTTCTTCCTTTTTCGATAAGAATGGTGTCGGGAGGATTCCAATGAGTACCTAACAGTCCATTACACCAAGTTCTAGATAGGAGGGAAGATATCACCAAGCTTTTTGGTCTCTGTGGGGATCTGAATCACAGTATCCTTAATTTCTTAATCATAGACAACTAGAAACCTATCCGTCAATTAATAAACAAAAGTACAATACATATACAGAAGAGACAGAACAAGAGAGAACCTTCCTAAGAAGATCAATCCATTCAACAGAAAACACTGACCCGTACGGATGGCAAGCTGTTTTGACCTTCAAATAAGCATAGCAAAATTAAAATTAAAAAAAAAAAAACTGGGATAGACAAGGAGTACAACAAATAAGACTTACTGAGTAATTGGAAAGGGATCCTACCTGAGAGAATAGATGATGACACGGTGGAGACAGCAAGCCTCTCTTATGCCGTCCAGCCACAGCAGTAACGCTTGCTTTGATTTGTTTCTCACTCTGTCCGCCAATAGACCCATGTTTTCAATCATCCCAAGAGGAGAGAAGACAATCCCCCACCACAGCTTTATGACTACACAACCAAGTTTACCCTCGTTATTAGTGCTACTTCTTTTAAATCAAACTAATCATTTTTTACAATCCCAAAGAGTACGACTTAATTTGATGCAATTTAGAAAAACGAAAATATGTGTAACCTATCCAAAAAAATTCATAAATACTCATCTTCTATGTTTGTGTCTAAAAATGCCACTAAAATTTATTTTTGGTGTCAAACATACTTCTCAATTTAACAAAAATAATTAAATTAATTTTAATTCTTTAAAAAGTAATGTGGTATTTTCTAATTAATCATACATATTCATAATAATTCAAACTACTCAAACATTTAAAAATTTCTTATTATATTTTTTTATTATGTTTTGTTGTAAGTTATCTTGTTGGTAAATTCAAAGTATGTAATATTTTTTTATTTTTGAAATTATATTTGCGTCTCAATTTTTTATTTTACTTCTAGCCTAGAGTTTAATTTAAGTGCTTAGTTTATTTTAGTGGTTATCCAAATGGATTAGAGGCCTATAGAGATTTTAATAAAAAGACATCATTGGATCGGTTTAAAATTATTATGAATGCATATGACTAATTAGAGCATGTCATGTGACTTTTCAAAGAATTAAAGTTGACTCGACTATTTTTGTTAAGTTGAGGGATATGTGAAACGACCCCAAAAAGTGCTTGAAAATGTGCCTCGAAAGTGCTCAAAATCGTAATTTCCATATATCTCAAAATTCCTGCGTGATATCGAAAATTTGACTTCATATTCTTATTCAGGGGATCAAATTAATTGAGAAATGGGTCTAACTCCAATTTTAGAGCAAACAAATCGCAATTTCATTTTCCCAAAATTTCAATTTCTAGAATCGATCCGTGATGGTGCCACGATGCGCAGCCGTCGCGGACCTGTGTAAATTTTGCCTCCACGACATGTTCGCGTCGCAGACCAAACATACTCCTATGTATTTTTATTGCCAGTTTTTTTATCTCGGTCCAAGGGTTTTGGGTCTTGGCCCAAGTTTTCCTAGGCGTAAACATACCAATACTTAGCCATATTTCACCCTCATATCATCCAAGACATTCCCCAATACTCACTCTAACACTTAGACTCATATTTCTCTCCTAATTTCAAGTCCCAAAACTCATCCGAATCTTAAGGTTCTCATTCAAGTTTCACGTCTCCATCTCCAATCTTCTTCAAGGAGTCTCTAAAAGCTAAGGTATATGAGTCTTTTTTTTCAAGGTTTTCTTTCACCCATGATACCCAAGTTCTCTTTTGCCTAAAATTGCATCATTTAAAGTTGATTTACTCATGGGTCTTATCTATTATGAATTTCACTGCACACTATGTTGGGGTTTTATGAAATTATGGTTGTTTTAGCATGTTTTCAGCTATGAATCTAAGATCTATTATGAGATTTGATGAAGGGCTTTGATGTATATGGCTTGAAGGTGCTACCAAGAATCTATTGATGGTTTTACATTGAATTTTCTAGCATGATTTTACTCTTAAATTGCATGTTTTGACACTAGCACTATACACCCGCCAAGTGTTTGATAAAATATCCGGATTATAATTTCTTGAGGAATTGAAGGTCTAATGCATATTTTATGAGTTGAATGACTATATGATGATGAAAGGAATGTATGTATATGATATTATCTCTATAGTGTTGGGAATTAACCAAGCCTCACTCGGGGGGTTGTAGGCTCAAGTAACCTTATTGAGGGGTTTGTACCTCGATCGCCTCGCTCGGAAGGTGGTAAGACCGTGCAACCATGTTAAGGGGTTTGTACCTTGATAACCACGTTGGGAGGTTTGTACTCCATCAACCATGTTGGGGGGTTTATACCTCATCAACTATGTTGGGGGGTTTGTTCCTCATCAACCTATTAAGGGGTTCGTACCTCATTCACCTCTCCAAGAAGGTGTTAGGCCTTGGATATGCACAATAATGATCTCTCCTTACACATGTATTATGTTCTATATAAGCATGGGTTTACTTCAACCATCATTGATACGTGTCATATTGTTATATGCTTACCCAATGCCTATGTTATGCATTTTGCTTATGGTGCTTATCGCTTGTTACATTGCATCCTACATACTTAATACATTCAAATGTATTAACGCATATTTATGCCTACATGATGTCACTATGTAGAAATCGAAGCCCCACTTGATCATCCTTGTAGCACCCCACATTTTATATGTACTAATAGTATGGGAATAAATCTTGATATGGTTGGGGTCAAAGTAGTGTCAACTCTTGAAAATGCTTGATTCTCATGTTAATGGGTGATATGGGCATCTAATGCTTTTGAGGGCCTTATGTATATGCATTTTATGTTAAATTGAGGATATCATCAAGTAAGAGAATTATGGTGTTTGTATGAACTAATAATCTAATAGGTGATTCATCTATTTGCTTAGCTTAAATTGCTATCTACATGGAGATGAGGTTCGACGTCGAATTTGTCCAAGTTCGATTATGGGAAAAAA
>JAOTQJ010000002.1:8753134-8788007 GCA_025642045.1 Solanum sejunctum | reverse complement strand
GGGGAGTCAATTGAGATGGACAAGGAATGTAAATTACAATGATGACTTTGGAAATAGAAATTAGTCCCACTGGAAGTGACGTTGCTTTTTTTTTCATAATAGAAGATATCAAAAATAACGTGTCTTTGATGAAGATTTATGAAAGAAAAATTAAGAATCTATTGCTAGCAGTAGTGAAATTTCATTATAGAGGACATAAAGTTGAGCCATTTAAGCATTAAAAATCTTGGTAAATTATGTAATGCAACTTTATAAATAGCACTGTAATGTAATCATCTCTACTTTGTCTGCTAAACAAGATTTACATTCATTATTTTACGGAACCTGAATAATTTTTACGTTATAACTTTTATGTTATAAATTAAAGCATTATGTGTTAATGTGTATCTGATTTATAAAAAGTTGCATTACTTGAAGCCAAAGAAACAAAAACTAGTTCCCCACTGATGGAAAATTTTCATTCTTCATTTTCGATTTGTATTGCAACATGGAAAAGATAAAAAACATTTTTAGGAGCTCTCCTTCCTCTCTCACTATGCTGAACAGCTCTTACCGCTCTCTTGCTATTATTTTCTACCGAATCTGCTGGTTGAAGTTAGAGCTAGCTACCTCCTGGAGAGAAATATGATCAAATTTGTGATGATACAAAGAAGACTCAGTCACCCGAGGAAATAACCACAAAAACATCATTAAGGGACCACTTTCTTTGCTTTGACTTGCCTGCTGGGTTAATCACAGCACGTTCTGCAGCTGCAATGCGGTACCCAATCACTATCTCCTGTCTTTGACGACCCCTTCTCATGATATCATAGAAGCATAGTTCTTCCTGGTCATACAGATAGAACTCTGCTGGCTTGATGCATAATTCATTTCCCTGTATTTCATACGAGTCTGTCAAAACATCAAACTGAACTAAATGTAAACAAACAACTTGACCAGGATATGTTTGTCATTCGATTCAGCTTTATCACTCACTTGAAAGGTTAATACATGTGCAATAACTGTATTAAAGCATGCACTCAGGATACAAGGAAAAACCAATACCTCTTCTGCAAACAATTCTTCTAGGACACGATTAATCTGTTTGTCTTCTGCTACCATTGCAAGTGCCATGCTCACCAGTTCATTTGACAGAACATAATCACTTATTCTAGAGACTGACACAAGATTTCTTGTTCTCGAGTCCAATATCTCACTTATTATTATTGATCTGTCTGAAGCCTGCTGCATTTCACGAATCCAGGAGCTCTGCGAAAACACCGAATGCCGTAGAGGAACCGACCTAGAATCTTTGTTAGGAAGACGCTTCGACTGCATTAAATAACAGTTCAGCAAGTTCAATCACTACCAGAGAATTAATGGCATCCATATTACTGTTGAGACATGGGAAATAAAAAAGGGCAGGCCAGAGGAAGAGGAAATGAGATCAGTAGCACCGGAGGGGAGGAAAAGGCAAAATGAAGTGAAAAGAAATTGAAGGCAAAACGTAAAGTTGCAGACTATTTCAAACAAGAAATACTTCTCAGAAACAAGTATTGCAGTGAAAAGATTAGCTTATAAGCTTCAATCAGAAGTTAGCAACAATGACCTGGATATCTCGGATGAGAAGAAGTGTGGCAAGAGACCGTGAATCAGAGTGAACAATGGAATCTTCGACGGACTCATCTGCAAGAATCAGAATCTACTCTCTTAAGAGTTAGTAAACGGTGTATCAACAAAGATAAGAAATTCTTTTTTCTGTTTTCAGTAACAAAAATACGAATTGACATGCCAAAATACTATCCGCTTGTATACAGATGTAAATCATAACGATTCTCGTATTTGCTCTTTCTACACTAAAGAAAATCACGAGCAACTAGTCCACTATTCAGATCCTTAGTAGCAATCAAAGCCAAACATTTCGCCAAATTTACCATAAGGATTCACCAGCTACATTGTGCAATGCTACAACAAATCCAGAACTTCAAAATAAGCAAGCATCTTCACGCAAACAAACATGACCATATTTTTTCTCCAACCTTATTGAGAAATGACCTCCGTTTATTTTCAGTTTTTGTTTTAGGAGAGTATTAAACATCTCAAAGTATGAGGACAAGTTGAACTTACCGAATCAAATGTCTCCAGAGGAAGACCCTCTAAATGACGTCTAATCACTGCATTTCCCACATGATGGACAAGTTTTATGTTCTCCAGTCCTGATATATCAAGACCACCATCAGTCAACTTCTTTTCTCTATCTTTTTCGGGAACCTCATTAAACATCCACAATTCAGACCCTGGAGCCAATAATGCCTCCAGTACCTAACAAACAAGACGTGGAGAAACCTCTGAAACACATGAATAGTATATATATTCTCACTGAACTGGTTGGTTTCTGAAAGGAGGATGGTTCAGCAAAAAAAGGTTGGAAGAAAAATTGAACATGTTTATCAACAATTTTGTTAAGCATAGAGGACTTATATATAGTCAACTTGAAACAAAACTACAGACCAAAATTCAAAAACCTAAATTATATCAACTAGACTAATCTAACAAAATTTAAATTTTTAAATAAACACTCCTACTAAACTAGTCCCTCCGTCCCATTTTATGTGGCAACGTTTGACTTGACATGGTGTTTAACAAAAAAAAAAGGAAAAACTTTTGAAACTCGTGATCCAAAACAGTCCTTAGATATTTGTGTAGTTGCAAATCATTTCATCAAAGGTAAAAGAGGAGTTCTAAAGTTAAATTATTGCTTGTTATAGCAAGGTGACCATTCTTATTGGGACATACTGAAAAGGAAAAAGTGTCACATAAAATGGGACAGAGGGAGTACTAATTATTCTAGAAACAAGGTGGGTGATGCCCGTGTTGAGCACGAACCCAATATATGATTATCATTTTCTTCATAGTTGGTATTCATTACTTTATTTGTTTTAATTTATATGATTGTTTAATTGACACTTGTAATTTTTAACTAGGGATGGCAATGGGGTGGAGCAGAGCGGGTTTAGAGCTATGTGGGGCGGGATAGGTTTAAAGTTATGTGAGGCGGGCCAAGGTGGATTGAAGAAACTATTTTTTAAACTAACGCGGGGCGGGGCGTGTTGCGAGTTTAAGGAACCAAATAGGAATTCGAAGAAAATTAAATCTTTATAATTAGTAAAAATTAAAAATATAACCTTTTTATATTAAACAATCACTTTAATTTTATTTTTTTCTAAAATTTAAACTAGACATGTCCAATATATTGTTAGTTGTTGAACTGTAATTAAAAACTTTTAATTACCGATTAAGAAACAACTATTGAAATGTCAACTAAAAACAGCTAATTAGTTGTTAAGATGTTAATCGAAAAAGTTTAAAACAATATGAATTTTTATTTTTCATATTAAATTCAATCAAAAAGTAAAAGAGCTTAAAAATTTAAGGGGGGAGGGTTTATGCGGGGCGAGGCAAGTTGAAAATGAAAAAAAAAATCATCATGCGGGGCAGTTTAAAAAATTTGCGAGCTGGACTCTACCTACCCCGCCCTATTGTCATCCCTATTAACTATGTTATAACATTAAAATGATGGTGAAATTTTAGAATTTATGTTCTTAAACATGCCATAACATTGTGATATAACATCTAAATCATGATACAAGTTTTAGAAATTGCAATCTTAAAATACCACAACATTTGTTTTGTTGTGAAAACATTTATCCTTCTTTTTTCTATTTTTCTCACCACGTCAAATAAATTCGCCAAAAACTTATAAGAATAATCATAATAAATTGATATTAAAAATAGATATGAAACAGGGATATTTTTCTTGAAAAGCCTTATGCGTTACTTCCTAGACCATAATCTTTCAATCAGTTTTTTACCTTATTAATCAGAATATACAACAAAGTTACCTCTCTCTAGTTAATTTTTCGTAGGAGACAACAGGCAATTGTTATGAAATGTTGGTCAAAAACATGGTAAAAGAATCCCAAAAAATATAGAGACAACTCAAGTTGATGTACTTTATTTAGAAACAATATTGAAGGAGGAAAACAAATAATATTACATTTTTTTGATACTGTTACTGTAGAAACTGATAAACTTCTAGTGGTTTTGATGATGTTCACGGAGGCTTTGGTTCGGGGGATAGGAACAGAAGTGGGGTGTCAGTCTTGCTTTTGCTGAAGCCTTCAGTTGGTAATTGCTAAGTTTGTTTTTCGAATTAGGGAAAATCACTTAGTTACCTTTCATAGTACTGTAGCTAAGACTCAGATAGATTAATTACTTCTTCGAGGGGTGATAAAAGCCTTTGTAAGGACTGCAAGATTATTCCGAGCGAAAATATTACTATTCAACAAAGGTTTTTGGTGATGGATTTGGAGATTAAGAGGGGTAGGAGGACGAAGACCCTCTATGATAATCAAGGATAAGATGGGGAGGCTTGACTCTTGTCCTTTCTCGAGAGATAGGGGAGAAGTTGATTGGTTAGAGGGCGAGGAGTAGTAGCAAAGATGTGAACAACATACAGACTTGAATGTTGGTTACATTAGAAAAGTAGCTACTAAGATATTAGGGGTATCGAGAGGGATCTCTGGTGGTCGTAAAGGAGATTGCTGATGGAATGAAGAAGTTCGAGGCAAAGGGAAGCTAAGGAGCTTGCTTATAAGAAATGTTTGAAGTGTGTGGATAAAGATGAAAGTAGAGGCTTGAGGACATCTATAAGATAACGAAGACAAAAGTGAAGTTGACGATCACCAGTGCTACGACAGCAGCTTTTGAATACTTACATGTCGAGCTAGGGAAAAAAGGCAGGGGATAAGGAATTGTATAGGCTCGCGAAAGAGAAAAATATTTGCAACTTGAATCAAGTAAAGTGCATCAAGGATAAGGAAGGTGGGGTGTTGGTGGACGAGACCTCCATTAAGCAAAGGTGGCAAGCATACTTCCACAAACTCCTAAATGAAAAAGGGGACAGAGACATTGTGTTGGATGATATGGCGCACTTAAATAGTCTTCAAAATTTTGGGTACTATAGGTGGAAAGTAAGATGAGCAGGAAGGGAGCGACTAGACTTAATGCAATTCCGAAGGAATTTTGGAAGAGCATTGACAAGGCAAGTATGGAGTGGTTGGTTGGGTTGTTTAATGTTAATTTGATGATAGCTAAGATGCCTGACAAATGAAGTGAATTGGTTCCATTGTACAAGAACAAAGGTGATATCCAAAACTATAATAATTATAAAGGTATCAAATTGTTGAGCCATATTGTAAAGGCTTGGGAGAGTGGTGGAGATGAGGGTGAGGAGATGAGTGTCCATTTTAGAAAATCAATTCGGATTCATGTCAGGACAATCGACCACTGAAACAATCCATCCTATGCAAAGATTGTTAGAGAAATATCGGGAATGAAAGAGAGACCTTCATACGGTGTTCATTGATCTTGAGAAGGTCTACGACAAAGTTTTGACGAATGTCCTCTAGAGGTGTCTTGGAGGCTAAAGGTATCCAAATGGTATATATTAAGGCAATAAATGACATGATGATGGAGCCAGGACTCAAGTTAGAACGATGGAAGGAGACTAAAAGCATTTTCCTGTTGAGATAGGACTACATCAACGATCTGTCTGAGCCCTTTTCTTTTTGCCTTAGTGATGGATAAGCCAACACAATATATTCAGGAGGAGGTTCTATGGTGTATGTTATTTGCAGATGACATAGTAATGATTGATGTGACATAGGACAGAGTTAATGATAGGTTGGAGATTTAGAGACCAACTCTAGAATCCAGAGGGTTCAAAATAAGCACGACCAAACTGAATACTTAAAAGTGCAAATTCAATGTTGCAATGGATGAAGCGGATGTAGAAGTGAGGTTTGCCACTCAACTTATTCCCAAGAGAAAAGGCTTTAAGTATCTTAGGGTTGTCATTCAGAATAGTGGACATCAACAAAGATGTCACGCATCGCATTGAGACAGCATGAATGAAAAGAAGGTTTGCCTCTGAAGTATTGTGTGATAAGAAGGTACCACTTAAGCTTAAAGGTAAATTCGACAAAATGGTGGTTCGATCGTCTTTGTTGTACCATGATTCCAGGGACTGAAATACACACTCTCCCTTCCCCAAATCCCTTCTGAAGCACTGGAAAACCTTGAGAATCTATTACAAACCTGTAATAGTGCAGAGTACTTGGCCTTTACTCCGATATAACAGGTGTGGGATCAGTGTCAATCACATTAATAAAGGGTAGTATACTCCTAGAAAAATTTTACACCATTATGTGATTACGGAAGAACAGGTTGCTTGACCTGAATTCCTTCTACAGCTTCTACCTTCTTACTTTTTTTAGACCTGGTTAGTCACATATTCAGACACACACACACACAGATTGAAAGGAGACATAGATGATGAAGATGTAGGTTACCATAATCATATCATCAATGTCACGTCTCCAGCCACAGAATAAGATTCTTTCTGGATATTTTGGAGGATCAGTTATCCTAGGGAATAGGCCTTTATTTACCTGCAATAAGCAAGCCACTACATAAGCAAATACAGAAACTGAGCCAACGTCCACCATAAGTTAAAATATCACCAGACAAGGGATCAGAAATATTAACCTATGGGAGGGAGCAACCAGTAGAGATTCACAAAATTCAGATATACAAGTAATGGTGATGCGCAACTCAACATTCGTCTTTGTTTAAATATTTAAAAGAACTATTGACTACATTGCCTTCAGTGACGGAGAACAGAACTAATGTTTTACCGTTCTTTCTTTCTCACACAAGAATAAATGCCTTAAGTTCAAAAAAGGAATTTGAATTCTAGAAAGCTCACCTTTATTTGATGCTAAAAGCTACAATAACCAAACACTAGTAAGAATACCTTAGCCAAACAAAAAAACCAACACTAGCAAAAAATATTAGGTAGGAAACAGGTTCCTAGACATGATCTTTGCAAATTTTTTGCCAACAAAAACTCCCCCGTGTTATTGTCACTTAAAGGGGTCACCAATATCAGATGATATTATCCCCAAGACTAATTAAGAGAGCATATGATCCAAAGGCTAATACCATCCTAATATGTATGCAAGAAAAGTGCTCTATTTACCGTCTCCGCCACAAGTGCTCTATTTCATCTTTATTTTCGCCATATCTTATGATTGTAATACTTTAACAGAACATACAAACTATGATAAAGGAACCAACTAATTTCACTATAGCAAAAATAGTTTAAGCTTCATTGTCAAGAACCTCATGCTAGAAACTACATAAAAATCCAGAATTCAACGGCAACAGCTTAGCATCAACATCTTTTTTGAAAAGCTACTTGCACAATAAAAACAAAAATAGTAAAGAGTGAGACCTGTGAGATCGTTACTTAGAGTAAGTTGAATATGAATAGATGTAGTATCGCGTGTACTCATGTCCTCATTGATTAAATGGGGAACAATAACATACCATTCCCTAGAGCCCCCCCCCCCCCCCGGCCTTCTTTTTCTGGAAACAGGTAACTTTGTATTCCTCAGCATTAAGGGCAATGCTGGCCACCTCCAAAAGTGTTAATTACAACAACATACCCAGTAAAATCCCACAAGTGGGTTCTAGGCAAGGCAAGATGTACACGGACCTTATCACTACCTCATAGAGATAGAAAAGCTACTTCCGAAAGACCCTCGTCTCAAAAATATCAGGCCCCAAAAAGCAAAAGATACTAGATATAAAGTGAAAAGCAAATGATAATATATAAAAACAATAAAAGTAACAAATATAAGACCGACGGACAATAACAACACAAAATATAAAAACAAGACTAATCCTAGTAACCTACTGTATCACAAGGTCAAACATCATCCTACCCTACTAGCCTATTAATCGTCTACCCTAATTAGCAACCTCCACTCTTTTCTATCTAAGGTTGTGTCCTCGGTCAGATGAATTTCTACCATATTCTGTCTAATCACCTTCCCCCAATACTATTTCAATCTCTATCCCTTCGCGTAACCCCCCAAATACAACCTTTCACACCTTCTAACAGGAGCATCGACACTTCTCTGCACATGCCCAAACCATCTCAATCTCGCTTCCCCTCATCTTTTCTGCCACAGAGGTCACCCCCAACTTCTCTTGAATGGTATCATTCCTAATCTTATCACCTCTGCTATGTCCACACATCCATCTCAACATCCTCGTCTCCGCAACCTGCACCTTCTAGATATTAGTGTTTTTTACTAGCCCTGAATGCTGAAAAAAAGAGAACAAAGTAAACAGGAAACTCAGAGAGCTCCTATGAAATCCACTAGCAGAATTTCTTCTTTTATATTCATTTTGTTACACCAAAAACCTAAAGTGGTAATTACTATCCCCTTAATCTTCTCTATAGTGCATTCTTTCCCTACAAAGATTCTCTGATTTCTCTCTTTCCATATGATCCACCAGATACAAGCTGGTACTATTCACCAACTCTTCTGGTTCTTGCTACCTCCCCTTTTGATCCAGAAACTTAGTAGGTCTGCTATATGTTCTGGCACATCTTGAGGCAGTAACATTTCCCCTCTTTTGAAGTGCATCCTGTGCCAGGCAAGCTCTCCTAGTTACCAACAAAGTGAAGTACTTCAGTTTAGTTGGGGGCTTGGGGCCACACTCTTCCAGATAGCACTCCATGGCCCTGATTTTTTTCCCTACAACTGTGACTAGATTTCTTTTCTACACTCTATTCACAGAGAACTGACCATCAGTATGATGCCTCCATAGCAATTTATCTGTTTCCAGATTTGTGCCAGGGTAGTCTCCAATCAAAGCTAGCATATCTGATACCCACTCTATTTCGCAGTCATTCAAAAATCTCCTAAAAAGCAAATTCTATCCTTGTGGAGACCAAACCTCTTGTATTTTGCTGTCAGGATTTGGACAAATGGAAAATAGCCCAGGGAAGAGATTTTTTGAGGACCCCTGACCAGTCCAATCTTCCTTCCAGAGCAAAACATTATACCCACTACCAACCTTTATCCCTACATTGTCTCAGATAGGTTTCTTATAGTTCTCCATACTCCCACACCATATGTTTCTGTCACTTCCTCGGAACCACATTGACCTTCTTGACCATATTTGGTTGAATGACTTCCTTCTATAGAGTTTGATCTTCCAAGTTGTAACTCCATAACCACTTGGTAAGTTGTTGCTGTGTAGCTTTAGATTTCTTACTACCAAACCTCCATATCTTTTACCCTGCTGAACTGCCATCCATTTAACTAAGTTGAAGCTCTTCTCAATCTTGTTGCCTTGCCAAAGGAAGTTTCTCCTCAATGCATGCATCCATAGTTATGACTACCTTGCTGGAAATGGGGAAAAGTGACATTACATATGTTGGCAAAGAGTCTTAAACAGAATTGATCAAACTGACTCTTCCCCCCAAAAAGAGATATTGGGATTTCCAAAGTGCCAGACTCTTCTCTGATTTTTCTAGTATACTATCCGAAATGCTAACTGCTTTATGTTTAATACCCAGTGGTAAACCTAGATAAAGTGTAGGCAGACTCAATTTGCACTTCAATACATTAACCAAAGCTTGAATTTGTTGGACTTCTTTAATAGGAAAAATGCTACTTTTTCTCCAATTCAGCTTTAGTCCCAGAACATGCTTCAAAAATTACCAGAATAATTCTAATGTGACAAAGTTGTTCCTGTTCTGCTTCACAAAAGATTACCGTGTCATCAGCATACAATAAATGAGTCAATATCCATCACCTCAATCGCCTTGTTTTTATTCCGAAACCCCTAATCCAATTGTTTAGAGAAGCTCTCCTCATCAGACTGTCCCACTCTTCCATAGCAATGACAAACAGGAAAGGGGATAGAGGGTCCCCTTGTCTTAGTCCTCTTTCTGCAGGGAAAAAAACCTACAGGTTCTCCATTTACCAGAATGGAGAACTTGGTGGTTTTAATACAGAACTCAATCCACTTGATCCATTTAGGGCCAAAAACCATTTGTCTAAGAGTTTGATCAGGAAGTCCCAATTTAGATGGTCATACGCTTTTTCAATATCCAGCTTGCATATTACCCTTGGCACATCTCCTCTAATCCTAGTATCAATATAGTCACTAGCAATTAGAGCAGCATCCATTATTTGTCTTCCTTTAATGAAGGCCATTTGATTTTTGTTGACTAGCTTGTCAATCACCTTCTTCAGCCTTTCTGCCAACACTCTGGCAATTATTTTATAAATCCCAGTGATGAGGCTGATTGGTCTGAAGTCCCTTGGATCATTTGCACCCACTTTCTTTGGAATTAAAGCCGCAAAGGTGATATTGAAACTCCTCTCAAAATTCTGATGGAAGTGAAAGTGCTGGTAGGTCTGCATCAGATCCTCCTTTATAGTTTCCCAGCATGCCGGACAAAAGGCCATGGTGTAACCATCAGACCCTGGTGCTTTATCACTAGCACACATTCTTATCCTTCTAGCACCTCATCCTCACTGAATTCTCTAGATAGCCAGCTCTTTGTCCCATTTTTCCAGAAGAATACTTAAACTTCGTGGTGATCCTATAACCTCCCCCCTTCCCCACCCCAAAAGATAAGTCGAAGTGGTCTAATTACGTCTTCTCATGGTCAATCCCGATTTTAACAAAATAGAGTAATGTCACGCACCAATCCTTATTTGCCACGTGTCAATTTGCTTTGATTTTTTTGTTTTTGGTTATGCTTGTTTTATTCCACAAAGCTTTTTTGATCTTTAGGTTACTGTGTAAAGACGAAAGAGATGGTGTGAGATATCAAATGAAAAAATTCTACCACTCAACCTCTCGGTGCCTAATTCAACCTTCACCAGTTCACCTCAACTTGCACAGCCACGGCAATTCATCGGTTCCCCAGAAAATCCTACAACATCATAGAAAGTAAGCACAAGAATTTGAGATCAAAGATCTAGGCAAGTGGCATTAGTTCTTGGAATAGAGGTTGCTAGATCAAACAAAGGAATATTTATTTCTCAAAGGAAGTATATTCTAGATCTCTTGAAAGAAACTGGTATTGACAGGTTGCAAGCCAGCAAAATCACCTACTAAAAGCAATCATAAGTAACAAATAATGGTTTGTTAGCCAGCTGATAAGAGAGATACCATAGGTTGATTGGAATATACAATTTATTCTAAAACTCGACCAGACACAGCTTATTCAGTTAGCTTGCTGAGTAAGTTCTTTCATTATCCCCAAAACCCTCATATGCAAGTTTTCTCACATTTTGTGGTATCTGAAATTAAAAAAGTGCAAAGGAGAGCTGGAAGTGATCAAACAGACCGTTACAAGAAAGTGTTGCTGATGCGGAGGAAGTGATGTGTCCACATGTCTACATGTGGTGCGGCATCACCAGACCGTAACGCGAGGCAAAATGAGTGTGGAAAAAGCTTGATATGCAAAGAACTGACAAGGTCGAAACTACTGATGCGGTGACGCATCTTAACTAACTTCCATCGCAAGTCAAACATGATAATTTTTCTTGCTACCTAACGCGGCAAAGCAGATGCAATTGCATCAGTCCATGCAGCACTGCAACATGTGCACGAGTCTTTTACACAAATTAGTTATGTATTTTTAGACACTATAAATACCTATTTGTAGGATTTATTTAAGAGTTAAGTTTTTATCTAGTTTTGAGTTCTTGGAACATGACATGACTTCACAAGAAACAATGTTTTTCTTTTGTTGGTTATTGAAATCAAGCATTTGGTTCTTGATTCTTCTTCTTGATCATTATAAGCAAGTTTTCTATTCCCTCGTTCACTTTTACTTGTCACTATTTTGATTCTCGAGGTCAAACTGCTTGAACTTTAACCGACACTTTAAAATGTATTTTTTTCATATAGTTTTCAACCATCTAGACTTTAGATTTTAAATATTAAATCAATCTACTTCAATTTAGTTTTGAAGTTTAGTCAAGTTGACCTCGCAAAGCAAAACAGCAACAAGTAAAAACAACCAGAGGAAGTAATTCATTTATTCCAGTTTCTACACTATCTATGGGTAACTAACCCCATCGTTGGCGTTGTGGAGCTTAAAAGGGGAGTAATGATGATATAGTTGTCTTATTAGGAATTTTAGACGGTATTTCTAAATGCATGATTAGTTCTTTCATCTTGTATCGATTTTAATCAAAGGCTTGCATTAGAACTCGGCCGTATCCTATTTTCTTGGAAAAGAGGTCAAGATTAGGACAAAAAAACTAAGCACAGAAATTTGGGACTTGATATCTTAAGACTTGAAACCTGACGGTCATAATCTACTTGAGACATGGGTTGATAATTGTTAAAGAAACAGCCAAGTGCTGCACGAACTCATGACATCTTCTAGATAGCACAGAAGGACACTAGATGCACTTTAGAAGTCAATCATTTTACATCTAAGACTACTTGACCAGAGTTTTATAAAGGCAACTGAATCGAAGTTACAACCTGAAATGGGAATCAACAAATTTAGTTTCGCATTGCAGTCATAATCAATCTTTAGTTATTAAGCATATACTAAGACAAACTTTTTCAAATTTTAATTTACGCATGTTTTAACAAATAAAAGACTATTGTTTCTGATTACGCCTAAGAGTAAAAATCTCATATTCTTTGTGCGATTTGTTGGATTCTATATTTGATAGCCATCACCTTATACTTTTTCAAAGGTGTGATTCGGCATATTATCTACCAACTAAGTTTTTGTATAAGTTCATACCAGAGTCAACTTTAAACAAGAATATCTCCTAGAAAAGGAAGAGTCACAACTCACGAGGCCCATTACTGGTCAAATTAAAGCTATTTGAGTCTAGTTTCCAACACGCCAAACCACTCATCAATCCAAATTTTTAAGCAAAATGTTATGTGCATTTTATCAAAGGATGGATAGACTGGTTCTACCCGATGCACACCTCGTAAAGTGTGCGCGTCGCATCAAGGGATTTTTCCAAATGCTATGACATTTAATTCACCCTTTTCATATGTTTAAGTTGGACATCGACGAAGATATTAGACACTGTATGTTGCGGCATGGATAAAGTGGAGGCTTGCGTCTACAGTCTTGTGTGATAAGAAGATACCACCGAAACTCAAAGGTAAAGTTCTATAAGTGGTTTGGTAAACTGACATTGTTATACATGGTGGAGCACTGGTTAGTCAAAACTCCCTTGCACAGTAGATGCATGTTGCGGAGCTGAGAATGCTGAGATGGATGTAAGGTCACACTAAGAGAAATATGATTAAAAATAAGGATATTCGAAATAAGGTGGGAGGGTCTTGGTGGTGGACAAGATAAGAAAAGTGAGACTGATGGTTTGGATATGTGAAGAGGAGATGTGTGGCTTAAATGCGACAAGTTGATTACAGAGAGTACGAGGAGAGATAGGTAGACCGAGAAAATATTGAGAAGAGGTGATAAGAGATGATATGACACCCTCATATTACCACGGCCATGTCCTTAAACAGGAGAATTTTGAGGACACGTATTAGAGTAGGAGGTTAGTATGTAGTGTAGTGTTTGCCTTGATTAGTGTGGTTGATATTTTCTTTTTTTTATAAGGGGCATTTTACATTGATAACCAAAAATTCACAACATAGTACTGACAGTTATGTGTTGTTAATATCCGTCTTATATATGTTAATTTTATTGTATTTACATACTATTATGTGTTTTTCATTACTAGGCGTTCTTCCTTTTTTCCTTTTTGTTTCCTTTACCCTTTTTTCCATATCTAGTATATTCTGCTTATGGGTTTTCGAGACGAGAGTTTCCAAGAAACAGTCTCTCTACCTCTGTGAGGCAGTGGTAAGGTCTGCGTTCATTTTACCCTCCCCAGACCCCACTTGTGGGATTCCACTGGATATGTTATTGTAGTAATGATAGTTATGGACAAATTGTCTCTCCTTCATCTATTCTCTAGCTTCAATAACAATAATACATATAAAGAAGCCTCAGAACCTATACAAAAGTCCTAATTACAATGTTATCAGTAAAAACATCTAAGGAAAAGGAGGGATGTCCTATAACATACATCGCCATTTGACTAAATTCCTCCCTCTGATATGTAAGTGTTAAACCATTTTCTTGATCATTTGATCAGCATGCATAGATATTTGTTGAAATTTGTTTAAGTTCCTTGCTTTCCAAATCATGTTAAACACCATAGAAAATGTACAACTGCTTTCTCATGGGATGTTAAGGCATACTAAAAAACAAAGAGGTCTTTTCTTCTAATATCTTTGGTATCAATGTGGTGATGTATAAATCAAATCCACGTCAGTTAAAATATAATATGTGGAATGTATCTCACACTTATAAATAAGTGTATCTTGTACTCCACCCATCAAAAAATAAAATTGTATCTTGTACTTCACTATCATCAAGTTTTTACAGTTTATTCTCTGATAATTCTTAACACCCACTAATTGTTAAATGCATAAACAAGATATTTTAAACGGTATTTATGCCACAACCAAGACTGAACAGTATCCCAAGCTTCATAAATTTAAGAAAATAATAACATGGCAATAGAACTCAATTAGCTGTGAAGAAGGATGAACAAAATGCAATAGCAAATCAGCAAAAATGCTTAGAAAAAGAAAACATAAAATGTATTTGAGATTTTTCAAGCACAAATGGGAAACATGGAAGTGGATGTGAAAAATGAATACGAAGGTTTGAGTTGTAGACCCAAGTAAAAGAATAAAGGAAAAAGGCTGAAATATGCTATCGAACTTTGAGAAAAGACTCATTTAAGCTATCCATTAAAAATTTGGCTCATCTATGTCATTGCCGTTTGAGAAAAGGCTCATCTGTGCCATTATTTTTAACTCCGATTTTGCAACAACACCCAAAAAACTTTTAATACTTTTCAATTTGAGGTTTGGATCAAATGCACTCCGTTTGCTCCTTCTTCCTCAAGAACACAAAGAACACATGAAGACCTCTAAATTTTCAACTTCTTATATTCCTCACAAAATTGCCTCAAATTTCAATAGTGTTGTCCCTCCGATCTAAACTAAGTTGCTCGGACTCTCCAAAAATATGCCGCACACGTGTCGGACCCTTCAAAATAAACTATTTTGGAGGATCCGACACGCTTCCGTTGATATTTTTGAAGAGTCCAAGCAACATAGGATCTAAATACCAAAACCCAATATCATTTGAGCTCTAATGCAACCCAACTCAACAACACATTTAAAATTTCTTCAAAGTTTCAAAACTTCAACCTCCTTTAATGGTAGATTTTTTCGACAACATGAAATCACTTGAAAATTTGAACGTAGACTCAAACAATACTAGAAAACAAAGATCTAGTGTCAAAAACAACAACAAAAGTACGCATCAAAACAAATTTTTCAAATTTTTGGAACTCTTTTTTAGAATATTTTTTTCCCTAGTATTTTTGAGTCGCTTCAATTTTTTGAAATTCGAGCTCAAAAGCTATTGAGCTTTAGCATCTAGCCTGGTGGTACGATACTATTGACATTTGAGGTGATTCAATGAAAAATTGAAGAAGTTAGAAATTTAGAAGTTCTTGGTGTTCCTGGAAAAAAAAAAGGAGAAAAAAAGTGCATTTGATCCAAAACTGCAATTGAAAAGCGCTAAAAGTTGTTTGGGTTGTTTTGCAAAATCAGAGTTCAAAAAAGGACATAAATGAGCCTTTCTCAAACGGCAGTGGCATAAATGAGCTTTCTTTAAAAGTTTGATAGCATAATTGAGCTTTTTCCCAAGAATAAAAGTTATCATCAAGAGGTACAGTCAATAAATAACTAATCAACAAATTCCACAGGAATCCTGAGAATCAATTACAGAGAAGAAAATTGACCTCTGGTAAGAGACCTGGCGCATAGGTATCATCATCCTCAGCTATGACAAGGACTTCATCACCTTCTTTTAGAACATATCTATCATCAGGATTTATGATAATCTTGCCACCATAAGCAGCAACCTTAACACCACAAGGAATAGCCTCTGGAAATGATACCAGTACATCTTCGAAGGGTGCACCATCCAATTGAGGCCACCGTTTAATATAAAATTCTGCATTTTCAAACCCCAAAATGTCTTCCCAAATCTGCCATATTGGACGAAACAAGATAGTAACAAGAAAATACATATTACTCTTCTGCAGCAATTAGCAGCTACCGAAAACAAAATCAAGCAAAAATTGAGAAATCCATACTATTTTGACATTCAGTCAATAGTAACTCTATATTATTGTTATCTACAATGAATTTTTTTTAAACCAGGTAACATTTTGTATTCAAGTCCAGTACTTAGGCAGTACCAAAAACTCATATTTACAAGAGTGAGACTAGATATAGGGTATGCCAAAGCATCAGTTGCTTCCACCTGTGGCCAAAATTAATCAAACCTAAATGGTACCTAGAACATCTAGGACTGGTTCTGTATCCCCAGAGTGCAATTTAGTACACCAAAAGCAAAATAACGAAATACAATTTAGCTTAATCTGTTGTACTGAATTGCACCTATCCTCGGAACATCTATCATTTCTTTCTTTCCAAATTGTCCATCACATACACGCAGCGATGACCCTCCATCTCTTGTTGTTCCTAGCTCCAGCTCTAGCTTCCTCCCAGCTAAAAAGAATGTCAACAATCTTGCTCGGCATTGCCCATGCTATGCCCCTAAGATTGATGAAAATCTTCCATAGATGATCTATGTTATTAGAGTGTAGGAACAAGTGATTCACTGTTTTAGCTTCCTTTTCACATAAGGAATATCTTGAGCATAGTGATATCTTCCTCTTGATCAAATTCTCACGAGTTACACAGCTTCTTTAGCTAGAAGCCAAGTAAAACATGCAACCTTGTAAGGAATCTTAGTCTTCCAGGTATATTTCCAAACAGTTTACACCTTCTTGCATCCCTCGAAAACTCTTTAGTTGTTTGCTAAGTTGCTCGGACTAAGGTGTGGGTGTCCGATACAGGTGCGGATGTAGAGGTCGGATCCTCTATGATCAAAATTTTAAGATTCGAGGATAAGGATTCATATATGGATACGGGTGCGGGGATTTAGCTAAAAAATAATTCAAATATCTAAAATAAAGTTATAAAACCTAAATTATGAGATATTATGTGAAAAAATTTGAGGAGAAAAATAATGATCAAGAGCAAAATCATGGAAGAAGATAAAAGGAAAGGCAATGACAATAGAAATCTATATATACAAGGTATTCCATTTCTTCGATTGAACCTTAGTACTAGTTTGAATTACATAAATCATTGAATCAGTCTAGAATTTCTCCCTTGAATTTGGTCAAAGTACCCAAAACCCGTTGACCAGATCGTGTACAGATTCCACACACGTCGTGCCGACACAGGTGTGGCACCGAAAATGAAGAGTCCGAGCAACTTAGGTTGTTTGAATAGTTCAACCACTCTTGGGACCTCCCAATCATTCATCACTCTTTTGAATCTCATAACCCATCCTTGTTGAGTCCACATCTCAGCTACTTTATTGTGTTGATCTTGGGCAAGATGAAAAACATTCAAGAACAATTCTTGCAATGACCTTGTCCCTATCCATTTGTCTCTCCAGAACATGGTCCTGACTCCATTGGGCACTCTGATATTGAGTGTTCTTTAATAAAAAGCCAGAAGGCCCTAATGGATCCCCACAGCTGACCCATATGGAATGGTGACCTCCTTGGATATCCAACAATCTTCTTCCTCATACTTACATTTTATGACACAGCCCCATAGGGTCTGGGGCTCTTACATCTCCATAGCCATTTGATCTTCAGGGCTTTGCACTAATGTTTCATACTTCTAATGCCAAGTCCACCTTGTTTCTTACTCTTGATAATGTCCTTCCGTTTGACTAGGTAGACAGCTCTTTTTTTTCTTGGTCCCTTGTCATAGGAAAGACCTCTTGATCTTGTCTAGCCCCTGAACAACACCTGAAGGAATTGGGAAGAGAGATAGCATGTAGGTTGGTGGTGCATCTAAAACTGCATTAACGAGTGTGAGTCTATTAGACTTCCATATAGTCAATTTTTTCTCACACTTCTCCGCTGTTGAGTCTCATATCCCTTTGGACTTTGACTTTGCTCCCAGAGGCATACACAAGAAAATAGGGAAGCCTCCCCACCTCACCTCCCAATATTATTATGGCTAGCTGCTCCATGTTAGGCACTTGGTTTATGGGGTATATGTAACTCTTTCTCCAATTACTGTGAAGACCTTAAATGGCTTCAAACAAGATTAAATCACTCTAGAATACTTTAGTTGCTCTTTTCTGCGTCACAAAAAATTAAGATGTCATCTGCATATTGCAGGTGGGTGATCTTTATGCTTAGGTTGTTGTTTCTAGCCACTTCAAACCTCTGTACCACCCACTGTTGTTAGCTACCTTTGTCATTATATTGAGTCCTTCCAAGGCTAGAATGAAAAGGAATAAGGACTTGAGGTCTTCTTGTCTTATCCCCTGTGAACATCAAAAGAAACCTTCCAAACATCCATTAGTGAGAATGGAGAATTTTACAGTAGATATGCAGAACTTCACCCTATTGATCCATTTTTCACCAAAACCCATTTGCCTTAAGACTGATAGTATAGTATAAACCTCCAATTGCCATATCATAAGCTTTTTCAATGTCCAGTTTACAAAATATCCCAGGCTTTCCTTAAATGGTTCTTGAATCTACAACCTCATTAGCTATCAATACTGCATCCATTATCTACCCTCCTCTAATGAAAGCCATCTATTGAGAATCTACCAGGCAATCCACCACTCTTTTCAATCTCTCTGTTAGTACCTTTGAAATCAGTTTGTAAAAGTCCCAACAAGTCTTATTGGTTTGAAATCTTTCAGCTCCTTAGCTTCTTTCTTCTTATATGAGTGGCATTGAAGCTTTTTGCAAACATTTCCTGAGAATAGAAATTGTGGAGGGCTTCCATTATGTCATGCTTAAGAAACTCCTAGCACTTAATGTAAAACCCATTGTGTATCCATCAAGGCCTAGGGCTTTGTCAGTTGCACACAACTTGATGCAGTTATACACTTCCTGTTCATCAACTTCTGCTGCAGAGCTACTTTCTCTCTCTGTAATAGTGGGGCAGTTGTTAATAGTTCCCGTTGGTCTCCAATCTTCCTCCTCATTATGTAATTTTCTGTAGAACTTAATTCTCCACTTTGACTCTTGTTGGCTCAACCATAGTTTCCCCTTGCACCTCAAGTTAGTCAATGTGATTACTCATGTGGGCATTAGCAACTTGGTGGAAAAAATTAGTGTTTTTGTCGCCCTCCTTTAACCACAGGGCCCTTGATTTCTGTCTCCATGCACTCGCTTCATTTTTAGAACTTCTTCAAGCTCCAGAAAAATATTAGCCTTCTTAGATGACTCCTCGGCTGTCAGGGGCCTGATCTCTAAACTGGAGTCTAGCACTGCCATTTCATTAAGGAGTCTAGACTTTTGTAGTTTCAGATTTCCTCTTTCACGGCCACTTCACTCTTTAACCTTACCTTTGAGGGCTTTGAGTTTAGAGGCTAAGATGAAATCAGGCCTCCAGTGAACTCAATTGAACTCCACCATTCTCTAACCTTGTACACAAAACCTTCAGATGTCAACCACCAGTGTTGGAATTTGAAGTAGGATTTTCCTATTTCCCAGCTACCACATTGAAGTCCAATAAGCATATGATCAGACATCAGCTTCTGCAAGGGTATTTGTTTGATATCTCTGTACTCATCCCATTCAGAACAAAAAAGGATCCTATCTATTCTTGAAGCAGCCTCTTGGTCGTCATCAATAAAACATGTATATGAGCTGCCTTCAAGCTGTGTGTCAATCGACTCCATATCCTATATGAAATCAAAATCCTGCATTGGCGAGGATCTCCTGTTGCAGTTCCTTTTCTCAAGTTGGAATCTACAAACATTGACGTCACCAAAAATTGCCCGAGACCCTCTAATAAACCTATAACGGCCCCTAATTCATCCCAAACTCGTCTCCTTTCTAGTTTGCCATTTGGTGCATAGACACCAGTTATGTGGCATGAGAATTCCTATAAAAGTGCTTCAAATTTGCATGTTAAAGAGTAAGCACCAATCTGCAGTACTTCACCCTTCCACACTGTCCCACATCATAATTACCCCCACCCACCCACCCCTTCTAGTGCCATTGGCTTCTAGAGTTGCAAATCTTGTCCATCTCCCTCCCCCAATCTGATTGATACGGTCTTGACAATCCCCTTCTAACTTTGTTTCTTGCAGGCAGACAATGTCTGCTGTCCAGTCTAGCAGTTGGTTCTTGACTCTCTTTTTCTTACCCATGTCATTTAGCCCCCTTGCATTTCATGAAACTATTTTGAGCTTCATTGGTCAGTCTGATTTTTCCTCTTCCCTTTTGTTCTGTTTCCACTGCTTTTGAAGACATCGAAAGTGATCAAGTTTTTCAATTCCTGTGTACACTTGCCTCTGTTTCTCCTAATGTCCATATTCGTTTCCATTCCTCTAGCATGTCTGCTTCCATCAATTTGCATGAGCAGTTCTAGAGTTTCTTTTTCATGGCCTTTGAAGTCTATTCCAATTAACTTGCTAAGTTTCAAAAGGTTCTAATACAGTGAGGATGTCATGTGGATATCATTATGGTTTCCAATACAACTTGGTAAATGGTTGTAATCATCTTCCATTTTTATATTCCAACTGAACCTTGAGTATCAACTAAGCATTGACTGAGAATAACAAACTAGTATGCAGATGCAATTATCAGAGTATCAATCATTCCAGCTTGGGAAAGCATTTGCCCAAATAAAGCACTCAAGGAAAGATGACTCTTAACCTTATACTGGACCTTCAGTCCCAAACAGATGGTGCATTAATTTCAGGAGTATCAACTGCAGAGCAGTATGAACTAGCAACAGAATTGTTTATCTAATGACCACATGTAATTGAATCAACATGTGTACATCAAAATTTATCTTGAAATTCTCTCACATAAATATAGTAAAGATTAACAAGGACCTCAACTTTGCCACTATGGGCATACATTACCAGATGCAGGACCAAATCCCAAATAAAGAAAGAGGGTTATAGTAAGTTGAAAGGCAGCTAAACAAGTTAACTTAAGAATTTTCATCATACTGAAGTTGTATAGGAGAGGAACATGTATTAAAAAGAGCAAAATACAGATCCGAAGTAGTTTGAAAGGCATTGTTGTTATTTCATCAATATGGAACTCAAAACAAAGAGAATTCTTCTGGCCCGAACTTGCAAGGTTTTCAGGAAATGTAAGGCACAATTATACAGTCAATTGATGTACACTCATTGAATTTAAAACTAACGATTACCGCCACTAGCCAATAGATATAAGAGGATTCAGATGGGCCACTGCATGTCTAGACAACAACATAAGTGGTAAAAAAACTAAGGAAGAGAAAGACAAATGAAAAAATAATGCAACAGAACTATATATAACTGACCTGAGCAAGGCCAGGCTGCAAAGCACATTGTATCATCAACCTCCCAATCACATCATGTGCAACTACTGTTTCAATAAGTTCACCACCAACAAGCTTCACTAACGGTTCATTGTCGAGATCACACATCTCCACAACAACATGACCTCTCAACCCCTCTCTTACTCCAGTAAGGCTAAGTACAACCCTTAGAGCACGTGCATCACTCTAATAAGAAGAAAAACATTGGAATAATTAGTCCAACTATCTGGTTGTTTGGAGCTTGAAGATTCATTTGTGAAGAAAGCACCTGATCAGCATTCTCATCAGATGCTAACACAATGATTGCACGTGCTTTTGAGACTGATACCTGCATGTATCGTACAAGAACAAAAACAAAAAAGAAAAAACTATAACAAAGAAGGACTAAGGAAGGATTAAGGGAATTCAACAAGAGCATAAGATACTAGTTAAACTCTTAGATAGTAGTTACTTTTACTTCACAGAGGAAATTAGGATATCAGGATAATGAAGAGAAGGAAAAACTGATTAAGGATAAGAAGGAGCATCATGATCAACAAGGGAAAGACAAAAGATACACTCTCACACCTTTTTCAGATCAGCAAGTATCAGTGGACTGCCACTTCGGCAGATAACTGAAGTTCCCATGAAATCAAATTCTAACTTTGCTATGTCCATCTCCATCTCCTCCTTGTCTCTTTCCGCAAGAACAACGACAACACCACCACCAATGCTCTTGTTCGCTATTGATAACTGCTTCAAAAGTGACCCCTGGAACAAGAAAATATTTTTACACCAACGTGTCATGATCAGTCTCAAAAGCCATGATCAAAGCAGATAATTCCTTCCATCTAGCGAAAGCTATCAAGTGATGTTTGCAGCTAAAAGAAACAAAATGTATGACCTGAAAGCTAGCAGTGAAGTATCTCTTTGCTTTTCTCCAATAAGTGCAATGCCTATTGTTAACAATTTGCAGATTTCCACTCTACTGAATAATTTAGAAGGTAATGAAAATTAAAAAATTGTTCTTTACCATATAGAGTGGTTTTGCTAATACTTTTTTCCTCTCTTCATCTCTTTCCTCATTATTAATAAAGATCCAAAAATATATCAAGCCTTTTTAGTATAAAGTACGATAATTTAATAATTCAAACCTATATCAAGCCTATTTACCTTGCTAAAAGCACCATTACAAAAGTATTCCATTCTACTTAGCATGGAGGAGAAGAAACAAGCAGACAGAAAGTTCAGTTAGCAGCTGAAAATGCCCTAACTAGAAATAAAATGTGTTCCTATAACAAACTATCATCTATGAAGAATAAATCTGGCTAACAACTTAGATTATATTATTTTATTGACAAGACAAGGGAAGATGCAAGTCCAACAGCACAACATTGTTGCACAGCCATGCAGGTATATGTGTGGCTGGAAATATTTAAATCCAACGATTCGCTACTGTCCAATATGTTTGGATCAAATGGAATGTTAAAAAGATGAATCTGGATTGAACTTTCTATAGATCATATTGATCAATTGGATTTCGAATGGATTATATATTACCCATAGCCCATATCTAATGTATGTCCATCCAGATCTAATTTTTCTACCTTTTCTGCCCAAATATAGAGCAAATGCCAGATAATACTTCAAAAACTCACAACGCTTTAACGCTTTAAGCAATATGCTAGACTTACCAATTTATCGCTCCATCCAAGAACAAGAATGTGATTACTTTCAATCACCTCACTCTTTCCTTTCCTTAAAGAATCCACTTTTTCTGAAATAGCATCTGAAACAAGCCCCAGCATCATAGCAAATATGAGCATGCCTCCTGAGCTTATCAGAACTGAAACCATCCTTGGCCCTGCACCAACCATATCAGCATGGTTTCCAGAGTCTGCTATGAAGCTCCAAGAAAGCCAAATAGCTTCAGTAAAGCTGCCATCACCAACAGCATAAAGTGCCAATCCTCCATATCCAATTAGAAAGAGAGTGGAAAAAAGAAGTGCAAGCAGCTTTGCATAAGGGTAAACTGAGAAACACACATCCACCACATAAGCAATCCTTTTCTTCAGTGGAACCTCCTCCTTTTTGGTATATTTCCTCTTCAAGAGATCAATTATTCTCGGTAGATAGTCAAGATATTTGTACAATGCAAAAGGAATAACGAGGATGAAAACCACCATGTATAGAGCAACTGTTCTACTGTCAGCATTACCAAAATACGCTAATGAATTAACTTCTTCAAGCTCCATGATACCAGCACTGACAAGATCAACATGGCTACAAACTCTACGAAGACTAATATTCTCCTCCTGCAAATAAATCAATCCTCACCTTCAGCTTATGGAATGAGAACCAACTACATGATTACAACAGAGATCAAAATTTGAGTACAAGTTGAGTGGCTAATATTCCTATTTCTTACAACAAGCAGTGGTTCTTCTTGTTTTATTTTAATTTTGGGAATGTAGTATTTGTATTCTTTTAATAAGCAGCAACTGAAAACTATATGTGAACAAAGAAGACAAGTGTGAAAAGAATTCCCAATTTTAACAGTGTTCATAGAGAGCATACCTGAAGTTTAGAGACTTCATTCCGCAAATATAATGTGTGAGATACAGATAATGTACAAACAAACTTAAGCTGCAATAAATGGAAATAACTAATCAACATATCAAGAAGAACCAAAAACCTAATGCATTGAGATCAGAAAGGCTTATAGCGAAAGGAGATTGGATGGGCATTCATTGTCCAAAAATAAAAGAGATTGGATGGGCAAAAAGTTCCCATTCACCAAAGTAAAACATAGGACTATCATACTATGTACTCTTTTATGTCCAATTTATATAACATTCTTTCCTCTTTTGGACATCTCAAGATGTTTGACATCATTCATTTGTATAAACCTTCATACTTTAAAAAATTCAAATACATATTATTCAAATTTTAAACATCAAGATAAAGATCTTTAACTAACCAACTTGTCAACAATTACTTTTAAATTGTTTTTCCAGCATCACAAACATAACATATAGAACTCAAAATTAACATTTCAACATCTGTATCCAGTCAAACGGAAGGTTATAAAATGGGACAGAGAGAGTACTGCACCAATATGTAACATTTTATTAGCTCCCTAAAAATTTTAACCAAAAGCAATCAATTGCAAATTTCACATTCTCTGAATATCGTGGTTTTTAAATTTCCCAGCTGACTTTGAAATGGAACAGAAACAGGAACGGGAATTAGAATGGGAAAAGCATAAAGATACCAACCAGGAATAGCATCCACGAATATCTATGACCACTAGCTCTTCGATCATTGGAGAAGTTAGCTGAAGTGGACCCTGATAAAGCCGAAGAAGCTGGACTTGACACTTGAATTGACAAAGCATTCAAATCTTTCTCAGCTTTTAGCTTGGGCTTGGGCTTGGGCTTCATCTTTGACTGGACCTTAGCTCCGCCCTCTTCACAACTCAAATTGGAAGGCATAGACTCGCTACGAGCCGGTAATTTAGGCTGATTCCGCTGGGATTTCGAAGTTGACTTGACGTTGACTCTACTCCTAGTAGTATGCGGTCCAAGAAAAGAGGGGTAAACGTAGTCACGATCGCCAAATCCAAAACTTGCATCATTACTAGCGGAAGTGGTATAAGATTCAGAGGAGAAGCAAGAGGAGGATGGCGGAATGGAAGAGACACGGCGAACAGAAGGGAAAAGTGGGTCGGGGGTTGTGTTGCCGGCAATGATTTTGGATTTCTTGAGCAACGGAGGTCTCTCCGGGTTGTTAGGGTTCGGGTTGGGATTGGAATTTGGAGCTCCACTTTTGTCGGGCATTGTACGGATTGAAAAAGGGCAAACGTATACCAGGGAAGAGAGAGGATTATGGGTAGAAGTGAAGTGGGGAACTTATGGATTGTGTAGGACGAGATGGAGAAGCCATGGGAGAATCACATGCATCAAGTGGAGTCAACAAAGCTCTTTTACACTATTCTTTAAAATTTGACTCATTTATATTATTATTATTTGAAAAAAAGTTTATTTATATCATTATTTTTTAACTCTATTTTATAAAATCACTAAACAATTTTAAACAATTTTAAACATTTTTAAATTAAAGTTTTGAATCAAATGTAATCTTTTAGTCATTATTCTTCAAGAATACCAAAAACGCATGAAAAATACCAAGAATTCTCAAATTTTCAACTTCTTCAAATATTCATGAAATCAATCCAACTTTCAAGAGTGGCATTCCTCCGAGCTAGATAGAAAAAATCAATACTTTTTGAGCTCGAATTCAACCTAACTCAATAAGACTCATTTAAAATTTTTCTTCAAAGTTCAAAACTTTAACTTTCTTTAATGGTAAAATATTCTCTTCAACTCTAAATCAATTGAAATTTTGAACATAGATTTAAAAAATACTAAGTAATAAGGATCTAGTATAAAAAAACAACAATAAAAACACAAATCAAAGAAAATTTCTAAAATTTTGTGATTGATTGCTCTTCTTTTTTTTTGAAATATTTTTTCACCTAGTGTTGTGAAATTTTGAAGAAAAATTTCAAATAGGTTTAACTACTTTTGAAATTGAAGTTAAAAATTTGAGAATTATTGATGTTATTGGCATTCTTGAAGAAGAATGACTAAAAAGATCACATTTGATCCAAAATTCTAATTTAAAAGTGTTTAAAGTTATTTAAATGATTTTGCAAAATGGAGTTAAAAAATAATGGCATAGATGAGTCTTTTGTCAAACAGTAATGGCTGAATGAGCCAAACTTTTAACAGATGTCATAAATAAGTCTTTTCTTAAAGTTTAATGGCATATTTGAGCATTTTCTCGCCGTTGGTGAGTTTGAATAAAAATCAATTCAAATCAAAAAATCAAATTAAACTAATTAAATAAATTAATTTTTATTTAATTTTAATTTTTAAAACATCAATAGTATTTAATTTGAGTTTGAATTTGTTTGAAATAATCGATGAAATAATCAAATCATCGACAAAATCGATAGTGGAGCTTAGAGCTTAGTTATCAATTGGTTGGGATAAAAACTAATCCAAACCGAAAAACCAAAGCAAACTAACTAAACAAATTGATTTTATTTGAATTTTGTTGATTTTAATTTTTTAAAATCAATAGTGTTTACTTCAAATTTAGATTTGTTCAAAAAAATCAATGAAATGACTAAATCAAATCAACAAATTATAACATATATTTTTTAACTATATATACATAATACATTATTTATAAAAATAATTTTAAAGATCTTATATATAGATTCATCAAATTTTATTTTTTAATCTATTTATGAGAGCATAAATATTCAAGACTAGAATGTTTTAACACTAAGCAATAAAGCTCTTTCTCTAAAAGGATTTTCCTAAATTCTTTTATCACAAGAATTTGTCATTAACCAAATTTTTTATATACACGAGAGGAGTCTAATAAGGTTTTTACTAGAAAGGAAAGTGCCAAAAAAAGAAGAAAACAAGTTAAGCTGGATTTATCGTTACTATCCAAGAATTTCAATGTTTGAATCGAAATTGTAAATGGTAAACTTATCTGGTTTTATTTGTTCTATAATTTTTTTTCTCGAATAAATCATGAATTTTCTAGATTATTAAGAATTTCATCAAAATTTTACAGCAACTTGCAAAACAAAGGCTAAGATCTTATTGATTTCATGTATATAAATGTATATGACAATGTTTGATTGATCGATGTCTTCCTTCTATGCTAAAATGGTGAATTTTGAAATTTTATTCATAATAAATTTAGTGATTAAAAGTTTTATAATATTAGTCGTTCTAAGTTTATTCTCCATTTTGAATATGACATTGCTTTTATTTTTGTGTAACCAAATAATCAAATCGAACCAAATGAGATTGAAATTGATAACAACCAAATTGAGAATGCATACTGTAATTAATTTGATTTGATTTTGACAATTAAAAAATCGATTAAGTTTGTTTAATTTTGATTTTGACCATGACCAATAACTAATTCAAATTGACCCATGAACACCCCTTGTCACTATGAATGACTAGTGAAAATTGAAACAAAAGGTGTTTTAAAGTTTTTTTTTCAAAAAAAATATCAAAGTCAATTAAAAATTTATTTAAGTTAAATAATAACTAAAATAATATTATCAAAATTATTTAATCTTTTGTAAATACTAATCAAGTTGTACGTATTTTGCACATATGTATTGTTTTAATTAATAATAAATATATATAAAATATTTATTATATGTATGTTGTATTATTAAATATAAAATTTTAAAAAATAATAAATTTTTTAAGATAAAATGTTGTAACACCCCGTAATTCCTTTTATCTAATATGGAGTAGATGCACAGAGAATGCTGAGAAAAGACTGAGAAAAACTGCAGAACAAAGTTCACGAGGGTTATCTACGACTCGTAGATAGGTCTACGACTCGTGGAATAGGTCTTGTAAAACCCCCAGATGATTTGGTGAAATTGTCTAAGTCTGAGGCCTACATATGATATGACATATGACTCGTAAAATATTTTACGGCTCATAGACGAGGTTTCTTGACAAACTTTGTTGACATTCAATTTTTACCCTTCACGGTACAAATCAATTATCGAGCTTTTAATTTTTAATAGTTTGAAATAATTAGCTTTCGAAATATATATATGAAGCTATTTTAGAGTTATATTTATTCAAAAATCATTCTTAAAAAAGATTTTATTTTCTTGTTAAATTATCTTGATTTAATTATAAAGTATTTTAAAATTAATTATTTCACTTTGATATTTCAAAAAGCTCATTAATTAATATAATTTAATTCATCATGTATTTTAAAATTCAAATCTGCGCCTCGCCCCCATATGTTTTTCTTTTTTCTTTAACTTTTCTTTTTCTTTTTTCACGTGGGACCCACGTGTCCCTCCTTTTCCATTTCTCTTCCTCTCCTCACGAATCTTTCCTCTTTTTTCATCTCTTCTTCAAATCAACACAAGAACACATACAACACCCTCTTTTTTCTTCTTCAAATTTTTTTAAACAAGAAAACAACACCAACGGAAAGAATCACCCCCAACATTCGGATTTTGAATTTCAAATTCAAATTCAATCTCAATTTTTGACCCGAATTTTCTCTATAAATACTTCCTTTTGAATCTGTAAAAGGGCGGATTCAAGACCAAAGAAGAATTTTTGGTCGACTTCCTCTCATTCTTTTCTTTTGCCTAGAACTCAGATTAGCAAATCAGAAACTGAATTTCATTCTTCTATTTTGTCAAGCTCGTGGTAGAAAATTATTTTTTCCAACTTGTCTTGTCAATTCGCTGCCCCAAAGAAGGTAATAGCCTTGTATTTTAGTTCTTTCTAATACATATTTTGTTAAGTTCCATTTTGAGATGTGTTCGTTTAGTCATAAAATCATTTTTGGAAAGTTGTGTGTTTGCTCTTCTTACTGTTAAGCTTGTTGAGAATTAGTTATGTGAACTGTTTAAAGATAATTTGATTTTGTCCTATAATTAAAAATTAAGTTGTTTATTACACCATTTTAATTCAAAATAACCAGTAACTCTTTTGGTTCTTCTTGTTTGTTCAATCTCTTTTTTTCTTTTGGGTATGTGGATGTTAGTTTCCTTCTTTGTTTCTTTTAGTTTTATGAGAAGCTATTTTTTATTAGGCAAATTTTTGCTTCTAAAAACTTTCTATAAGTCTCATGTATGAGTTTATTCCTCTTTCTCATGTTATTGCTTAATAAATATTTGTTTTGGATCTAATTGGTGATTTTGGTTGTTGAAACATAAATTCTTGACTAAATATTGAGAATTATATTTGTCCATAAGGTTTCTAATCTTTGTTCTCTTTTTTTTTTTATGTGAATTTGCCCCTTTGAGTCCAATTGGACTCTACTTTTTTGCATTTCCTCGGGTTGAGTCAAATCCAATGTCTATGAGTCAGCCCTATCACACATAGGATGAAAAAAAATACATAGGTTTTTGGGGGCCAAAACATCACTGTATACACTAATATACATCGTATATATAGTGACATGATGTAAGAAAAAGTGGAAAAAATTCAAGTCTCGCAACAAAAGTTGATTCAAGGTAGCTTGAGTACTGAATTTAAAGGTTAATACAGATGAAAGAATAGATATATACACTGATATACAGTGTATATACACTGTAGATATACAAGTTTAAATGAGTAAGTAAAGTCCTAAAATAGAAAAGGAAGGCTCAAGTTCTGGCCCAAGCGTACAGAACCAGACTTGGGCTCAATTCTCTTTCCGTCTTATTATTATTATTTTTGTTTTACATTTGCTCATTTGTGGTGCTTGTATTAACTTATTTTCTAACAGTTATTTAGGTTATATTATCAATTTAATTAAATCCCCAAAGACTAATCATTTCATGTTAATCTATGTTTTATTAGGATTTCATGTTAACTTATTTTCTAATAATTATTTAGGTTATTTAATCAACTTAATTAAATCCCCAAAGACTAATCATTTCATGTTAATCTATGTCTTCAGATGACCTTTTTTAGGATTTAATTTCAAAAATCAGCTGCAAAAATGAAGGGTTTCTCTTGGTTTAGTCCTTTATTTTCTTGTCGAGTAAAAAAAATAAAATCAATTTATATGCACCATTATTTTCATCTACATCTTCTATCACTTTCTCATTATCTTCATAGCAAAAAGATGTGATTTATAATATCTTGGTGATTATATCTAATGTAGTTGTACTTTGCTGAACCATTTGACTTATTTAGTCTTATTTTTATATAGATTGTGATAGTCATGAGTCACCAAGAACCTTCAAAAGGAGATAAAAAAAGCCAAAAAAAAGACATATGCTAAACCTGGATCATTATCATTCTTGGCAAATAAAAAACGACGATTATTGATAACAAATGAAATTGTTGAAGTTATACAGCCAGAGAAAGGAAATCTGCTAAAATTGATTGAGGAACAACAACCAGTAGTACCACAACATGAAGCAAATGGACAATCTATAGATGAGAAGACTGTGGAGGAGTAGGCTGCAGAGGATCAAGAGCAAATAAATTCTGTCGCTCCTCCAATAAATGAACAACTAGAAGAACAAGGTAATATATAAGCTTAGAAACTTATGGGATTCATCCATTATTTCTTATTCCTTACATTTTCTTACAGTTGAAGACAATTCCACTAAGAAGACAAGAGGTACAACGCAAATGCCTAGGGTACATGCCCCAAAAGAGCGTAAATTGATCCTTCTAAATGGGAAAAATCAACCTGTTGGTCCTACTGATGAAGTTGTAACAGAGTTAAGTATCTTCCTAAGAACATTGGCAAGAACTGCAATCCTTTGCCCATTTGATATATTTCACTAGAGGGACATGAGAGCTAAAAATGATTTTATGAGATTACACGAAGGTTTGGGATTTTAAATTTTTAATTATTTATAAAAGTATTTAACATTTATTAACTAACTGAATGACACCAATTGTAGGAGAAATACATTATTCTTGATGCTGCAAAAGGATGGACTTTGGCAACAATTCGAGATGCTTGGAGAAGGCATAGGAGACAGTTGAAGTTAAGTATTGTGACCCATATGACAATGATGAAGTTCGCATGGCAAAGAAGCCGGTCATATTCCAGAACGTCAGTTTAAAGAGCTCCTCAAGTATTGAAAATCTGAGAAATTCAAGGTAAAATGTATTTCAGAATCTCAAATTTGCAATTTATCATTTTCTTTTACATTCTTGTCTACTATTCTCTTCTCCGTTGTAATAGTATTGTAGTATGATCGTTACAAAGACTGTAGTTACTAGATGTCAGTAATAGCATTGAACTTATGTTATGTTGGTATAATGTTCAAGTTTTACCTTTCAATATTATAAAATTGAGAGGATTGACCTTGTCTAATGAAGTCTGTAGCACCCATATACTCTCAATTAACATTTTTGATTTATGTTTGTTTGCAGAAAATGTCTGAAATAAATACTAAGCATCGAAAAAAGCTGATGAATCCACACACTGCCGGCAAAAGGAGTTTTGCTTTAGTTCATAATAAATTGGTGTATTTTTTTATTTGTTATGAAGTCATTACCTATCATTTAAGCAATTTTTAATATCTATTTATGTGACTGGAAAAAAGATTAGGAAATTGTATCACAAGAGGAGGTCTTTGTTGCTACAAGAACAGAAAAATTTAGATGTTCGTACAAGGCCTCGAATGAGAACACAATCAGTAATATTGTATGAATGTTGATGACTTAAGTTTTTTATTAAGATCATTATTAATTCTAAAGTTTATTTACATGATTGTTTTTGTTGATATGCTTTAATTTTTTAGGCTGAAATGGAGGAAATTGAAAAAGAAATGAGTGTGAATGGTTAGTCTGTTGATGCATTTTCAGTCGTCATGGGCCTAGAACATCCGGGTCATCTCAGACTATATGGATTGGGAATTATAAATACTAGTTTAAAAAAAAAACTAGCAATTCTGCACCATCTTCAAATGCAACAAATGATGTGGTAAAACAAATGTAAGAAAGGATGCAAAAGATGGAGGAACAAAGGAGAACTATGAGACAAGAAGTTATAGTAGATGTTGCACAACTTCAGCAGGTAAAATTAATTGGTCCAAGCATACTAGCAGCATTATCGGTTCCTTCACTAGTAGAAGCTACATCTAGACAAGCGGTTGATCAAGATTAGTGTGTGTCCATTTCACCTTTTTCTTCTTTTTCTTTTTCTTTTTCTTATTGTCGTTGTTGTTCTTCTTCTTCTGCGAATGTTGCAACTTATCTCTTAATAATAGGATCTCAAAAATGTTTCTTTCAAATCTTTTCCAGTTTCTCTAATTCAGATTGTGTAATAGTGTAGTGTGATTTCTTATTACGTGTATTATTAGATTTAATTTTGTTTTTGTTGGTGTACTCGTATCTTAATTTATTGAAAGTTCTATGTTGACTCTTAGAGACTTCTAGTTCTATTATAAATGTCATATTATTGAGTATAGCCTTTGTTGGCTTTGTTTGTTAGCTATTTACTATGATTGTGTTATAAGAATTTAAGATTGAAACCTTGATATTAAAATGAGACACTTTATCGCATTGCATTCAACTTGAATCTCAGCACATAAGATAGACCAATGTGTTGAAAATCTTACTTTGATTGATTTAATATTTATATCTTTGAAGTAAAAAATTTGTGATTTTTGTCCTCTACACTGATCTGTCTTTGTTCATGGAACACATTATTCTTTATTATCATTAATCCTATATAAGAAAGTCCAAGTAATGATGTAACTTTTATTTTCAATTATTATTAGCTACAGATTCTTATTCCTGTAGATTTGTTATTCTTTTTAAGTTTGTTCTTAACTTTTATTTTCATTTATTGTTAGCTGCATATTCTTATTATTGTAGCTTTGTTAATTCTTTTTAAGTTTATTCCTATAGTTTCAAACTGCACAGGATAATGTAGCTTTCCATTGATTCTAGTAATCAACAAGATCCAGTCCTCCTTTAAGAGACATTGGCTTCACCTTCAAATAATTATATTCCAGGTGTGTTGGTGATCTGGAGATAAAATGATGGCTAAACTAATATACATATATTATGTTATGCATATTTTGGCAATTGATGATTAAATTACAAATCTTGAACTTGTTAGATGAGTAAAGAATTTTTTAATAACTATTGTGAGTCTATTTTTCCTCTCATATTATAAGTGCATCTGATCCTGTATAGAATTTGTTTGCCTCCCCTACCTATTTTGCTTCCAATTATTGTTTGCTTTTACTCGCGTGGCCTCCTAAGATGCATATCCTAATAGTCTTCACTTTTATTCATTTTCTCTATCATTGGTTCAACTTGTTAAGAATATCTACTATATTTGATTGCTCTGCATAGTGTGATCTAAGGGAAGGTAAGTCTATTGTAGCAACTAGCTTTCTCTGCATAGTGAATGTCTTGTTGATATGGAATTCCTCTACAGGAGAGATTCTCCTGGAGAATCTCGACTACTTCCCTATTCCAAATTCATGTCAATATAGTTGAGTTATTACAACTCTACTTCTGCAGATTATGATTAGATAATGTTGGATTTACTTATGGATTGGTTTATGACTTCTTATCAGTGATGACTATAAAGTGTTTAGGATCCACATGTCTCTAGATGGCCAAAACAAATTCTCTCACTGAAAATAGTTCCTGGAGATCAATTATTGATAGGATAAATAATTTTATGTTGCGTGGTGGAGTATATTTGGCATTTAATATATGGCTGGTGTGGAGCATTCAAAATTTTATGAAAAAATTGCTAAATTATTATATTTTCATTATTTATAGATGATGAAATTGAAGGGGATGAAAGCAATACAAAAGATTTGACCTAGGAGATGGATGGGGTTTTTGAAATCGAAGGAGATGAAAGCAATACATTCTAGAAATATTTTATTTTTGAGAACTGAAAGCGCTAGCTATGGTGTGTTCATCCTTTATGAATGGTAAAGAACTTCTGTATATTTAGTTTTATCAATACTAATTATTGGTGAATCTTCATGAATTTTAATTTTTATAATGATTAATTATTTTTGTGATCAATTTTTATGTTATATAAAATTATTTTAATAGTTCTATCATATCTATGAAATTGGACCCGTGTATAGAGTAGAAATAGATATATCAATTGCAATGGGCTAATTATTTGTTGCAATAGCTTAATGATAATTGTAGCAATAGGTAAAAAGTCGTAGCACTTCCATATAGTAACTGTAGCAATATTAATGTTGTAGCAACCATATTGCGATTGAATTGTTGCATCACCAATTAAAAACCATTGCAATAGACTGAAATGGTTATTGAATAGAAAGAAAACCGTTGCAATAGTTTAGAAATAATTGTAGCATAAAGTTCTATTTCTATGGTTAATAACCGTCTCAATATTAACCCAACTAACGACAATTCTCTAAAATTCAAAACTGTCATAATAGGGTCATCAACTGCTACGGTTATCATAACTGTAGCATAAACCGTTGCAACAGAACTATTGCTATGCGATTTGATGTATCGGCTTACATAACTGTGGCCACAGGTCTACAGCAACGGGTCTTTGCCTAAGCAATGTTTTTCAAACCGTGGTAGTATGTCATATTTCTAGTAGTGACTTCAGCTTGCTTTATAAGCTCAATAAAAGACATCTTTACTTTTTCTTGCACTCGATACATGATTTTCTACTTTTGCACCTCATTCGTAACTCACCATCTTATTTTTGTGATTTTACCCTTACACCAGTCACCCTCAACTTAGGCTTTTAGCCTGTATTGAAGTACATAATATGTAATACCCAAATTTTTTAAAGCTAAGACTGAGCCATTTTTCATAGGATATAGGATTTTAGTTAATGATTCTTAATTGAGTATAAGTGTTAAAGTCAAATTCTTAATGTGGGAATAGAATTGGAGAAGATC
>JAOTQJ010000002.1:8715552-8753034 GCA_025642045.1 Solanum sejunctum | reverse complement strand
GCGGTTAGTTAATAAAACAGAGGAAACTCTGCCAAAATTTTGGTAGGATTCTTAGACTTTAAGTTGTGGTTTTGCGATTTAATATTGGTTTAAGTGCCTAGTCGGCACAAGTCATGGTCCCGGGGTTGGGCTGTGACAATGTAGTCGAGCATTTTCTTCTTCAGTGAGCTCTTCTTCGATAGCCAGTCTTAAGGAAGGTATTTGATGCTCGAGTGGCAGGAATGCCTCAACTCCAAAAGCGAGTATAGGGTTGTTGAGTTGGTGTATGATATATTGTCTTGTATGCCACAAGGCTTCTTCCATTCTTTCGTTTAAATCTCTCTTGGACTTAAAGACGACTTTCTTCAATAGATTGCATAAAGTCTTGTTGAATGCCTCAACTAGACCATTGGCGGCAGCATTGTATATTGAAGATTTTCACTGCTTAAAACCAAAGAGATCACAGATCCTATTCATCAACTTGTTATCAAATGGCTTGCCATTGTCCATTTTTATGTATAGTGGAATGCAAAAATGATAGACAATATTCACTCGAATGAAGTTTGCGACATTCTCCTTCTTGACTTCTCTAAGAGTTACAGCTTCAATCCATTTTGAGAAGTAATTTGTCGCAGCTAAGATGTATAAGTGCCCACCAGAAGACTTTGGGAGTGGTCCAACAACATGTAATCCCCAAGCATCAAATAGCCATGATGCAATAGTTGGGTGTAAAACCTCAGGTGGTTGGTGTATGAAATTAGCATGGAATTGACAAGCCTTACACCTTCGAGCGTAGTCTAAGCAATCTTTCACCATAGTTGGCCAATAATACCCTATTCATTTTATGTAAAAGTGGAGTTTTGGTCCAGATTGATATGATCCACATACCTCTGAATGTGCCTCCTGCAAAGCCTAGGCCACTTCTTCCTCCCACAAACACCACAAGAGCATTCCCTCAAATGATCTCATATACAATGTGTCCTTGTAGTAGAGAAAATGAAGTGTCTGACGCTGAATATTGCTCCTTCTTCTTGTATCTTTTGGGAATATCTCATAACACAAGTAGTCGATTATAGCTTGATGCCAATCATCTTTATTAACCTTGGTTACCGCAACGAGATGCTCTACTTCATATTCATCTTCATTTGGTAGTACAACCAATTTTTGATAGACAGTAACTTGTGTCTTCTCTGGGAGAGTTAAAGTGGAGGCTAGAGCAACTAAGACATCGACAGTTTTGTTTTCCTTCCTTAGCACATATTGTAAAGTCACATCTCCGAGCCATCCTATCAACTTCTAGGCATAACAGTGATAGGGATGAAGTTCTGGCTTTTTGACCTCATAGTTCCCCAAAAGTTGCTTGATTACCAATTGAGAGTCACCAAAGACTTGCAACTGTAACTGCTTTATATCAACAGCTATTTCGAGTCCAAGTATTAGTGCTTGATACTCTGCGATATTGTTGGAGCAACGTTGTTTCAATGTGAAGGAGAATTGTAAGACTTCTCCTTGTGAAGTGACAAATACTATGCCTGCACCAGCTCCTCCACGATTTGAAGCCCCATTAAAGTACATTTTCCAAGGAGGTTGAATCTCGATGGCTAACACATCTTCATTGGGAAGCTCATCAGTCAATTCCTAATTATCTAGTATAGGATGGTCTACCAAAAAATCTGCTAATACTTGTCCTTTCACAGCCTTTTGAGGGATGTACACAATCTCAAGTTATTGGAACTGAAGGTACCACCTTGCTAGTCAATCACTAAGGACTGGTTTTAGCATAAAATATTTGATGGAATTTGACTTGGAAATAAAATGGACTACATACGCTTGAAAATATTGCTTCATTTTCTGTATTGAAAAGACTAGAGCCAAACTCAACTTCTCGATTGGTGAATAATTTAGCTCATTTGGTGTCATCATCCTACTCAAGTAATAAAGGAAATTTTCTTTGCCTTTGCTAGTTTCTTGAGCTAGTAAGACTCCCATGGACCTTTCTTGTGTGGCAATGTAAAGTATCAATGGCTCTCCAGGTATAGGGGCCGCTAGAAATGGAAGTTTCGCTAGATACACCTTTATACTTTCAAAGGCTTTGCTACATGTTTGATCCCACTTGAAAGGGATCCTTTTCTGAATGAGGTGACTAAATGGTCGGCATCTTCCAGCTAGATTCAAGATGAATCTCCTCAAGTAGGCTAACCTTCCTTGAAGGCTTTTCAACTTATGAATATTTCGAGGCTCATACATCTTCAAAATTGCATCAACTTTGGCTTGATCAATCTTAATTCCCATGTATTGCATAATGAAGCCAAGAAACTTTCCAGAAGTGACCCTGAAGGCACATTTTAATGGATTCATCCTTAATTGGTACCTTCAAAGCAGCTCAAACACTATTCTTAAGTCTTTCAAATGGTCATGCCTCCTTTTCGACTTCACCACCAAGTCATCAACATTTTTGTGGAGTAAGTCATCAAATATATTTTGCATAGCCTTTTGTTATGTGGCACCAACATTTTTGAAACCAAACGGCATCACTTTGTAGCAATAAATACCTTTAGGTGTGAAAAATGTTGTGAGTTCTTCATCCTTCGGTGACATTCAAATTTGGTTATAGCCATAAGAACCATCCATGAATGTCATCGCCTCATACCCAGTCGTAGTATCAATCATTAGATCTAGAATAGGTAGAGGGAACTCATCGTTAGGACATGCATAATTGAGGTCTCTAAAGACAACATAAACTCGAATTTGGCTATTCTTCTTCCTCACGGGGATGATACCTGAAATCCACATAGGGCATTTAACTTCACGAATGAAGCTTGCCTTAATGAGTTTGTTAACTTCTTTCTCAATCAATGGAACCAAGTCCAGCCTAAAACATCTTTGAGCCTGCTTGACAGGATGAGCACAGTGCTTGATCGCCAGTTGATGGACTACTATTTTGGAATTTAAGCCAGGCATTTCTTTATAGCTGCAACTAAAGACATCCCTATATTCTTTGAGTATATTCATATAAGTTATTTCTTCATCAGCTTCTAAAAAAACACTCAAGTAAGTTAGCCTCGGATCTTCATCAATGTTAAGGTTAACTTCCCTTAGGGGATCTGTTGTTGTCCTCACTCTTTCTTCAAATTCTAGTAGGGCCTCTCTAGCATCCTCCTTTTCTATGGATCATTGTCATTAACAGATATATGATTGCACAAAACAATACCTCCTACATCTTTATCAATCTTCATTTGACAAGAGGAATCATTCTCAACCTGAGTTGTAATATGACATGATGAGCTTATGCTTTCTTCATCCTCCTCGTGCTCTTTGGTATAAACCATAGTGTGATCCTTCGATTTTAGCCCCTCTTTACACAAAACCATGAGTTCCACCTATCACTTCATCCTAGAAGCAATTATAGTTTTGAAATCTTTTTGGATCATAGGTAAAGCAAGTGTCATTACTTTTAGGTAACTTTTCTGATGCTTATTAATTCTTTTTTTTAATGGGCCCAACCTTTCGAACACGAAAGTTCTCCCAGCAGATTGTCTGAGTCTATCAAAGACAGAAGGCCTTTTATTAGAAGAATCATACTTATCTTCTACAGTAATGTAGTTATTGCTTGTCTTTCTTATGGAGATGCGAATTAGTAATGGTTAGCTATAGCCTAAGCCTTTGTGTGCTTGCCTAGTCATACCTTCTGACTAGAGTTTCCCTAGCCTAGATGACTCATTAGGGTTGTACCCAGCCTTTGCAAATAACTTGTAGACATTTGGATCAAAGCCTTCTATACGTTTTGTAGGAAGTGACACATTTTATGGCAGATTGTGAGCCACAAAATGTCCCAGTAGCTTTAAAGACAAGTTTGGTGCATCAGTCCATTTGATAGGAAGAGTTAACCCTCCTAACACATCCCTTTTCATACCAGATGATTGACCCTCCTCTTTTTTCATTTTTGGGACATATCAAAGTGTAGAGGCTGGCTTTCCCTTCGAGGGCATGGTCTTCCCCTTATTTGGACAAGTGCTAGGCTCCCTAATATCGACTTTGCCCTTTTTGATGGCCACATCAGTTTCTTGGCCTTTAAGCTTATCAAATTTGGTCAGTTTGACACCCTCAAGGTTTACCCCTTTTACAACATAACTCTTCAATTAGAATTTTGCATCAGCAAAATGTGACTCAACTTTAGTGAAAGGATTATTGTCAACAACTATATTCCTTTCAAATCCATTTTCGAGGTACTTCAAGCATTGATAGTAAGAAGATGAGACAATTTTGTTCTTGTGCACCAAGGCCCTTACAAGTAATATATTATATGAAGTTTTTGCATCAATCACATGTATCCATGTACTTGATCGCAAATCATCCATATGAATTTCCAGCTTAATAGAGCTTATAGACCTCTAGCCCCCTTATTGGATCCTTGTATCAACAAACAACTTTCGCTAAGTTCTTCACTCGTGATACCAAGTTCTTTCATTATGTGGATAGGCAGAATGTTAATCCCAGACCCTTTATCTATCAAGATTCTACTTATCTTCTTCTCTAGCACATGACCCACCATGTACAAAGGACGATTATGTAGAGTTTCACCAAATAGAAGATCATCGTCTGTAAATGTGATCTTTGCATCACATGTATGTACTTCTTGAAGAAGAGGTTCCATAGACTTCTTTCGATAGATGGGATTTCACCCATCGCTTCTTCCTTGTCCGCAGGAGGTATCTTTGGTGAGATATCACTTGTTGTTCCTTCTTTGTCAACAAGAGACACCTTTGATGGAGTTTTATTCATTGCTACTCCCTTGCTAGCATTGTAACATGATGCCTCAACATTATCTTGAGTAGCCTCTATACAGAACCAACTTGGCAAGAATTCCCCGAAAGTCACAGGACATCGTTGTTTTTAGTAGTGATGTACTTCTATGTTTGACCTTTTTGGACGTTTGACTAACTTTTGCTTGTTTGATCTCCTCACTACCCTATGTCTTATCGATTTCTCAAATTATTCTTTCCATGGACTAGTCTTGTTGCATCTTCACCTAGTCACAAGAATCCAGCCTTCATCACTATCTGTATCAATTTGGGACTTTTCTCGCTCTAACAACCCTTCCTCTTCAGATGCATATATTTGAAATGGGTCAAGCGAACCAAATATGATAGAAATTTGATTAGAGCTCTCCTTTCCATCATCAAGGGCAATTTTCTTTTCGTTAGCCAATTGCATAACTTTATCCTTGAAGATAAAGTATTTTTCAAGAGAGTGAACTACAAGTCTATGATACTTGCAATAATTTGGGTCATCAGTCTTCCCAGCTTTATTTGGCTATTTTATCTCTAGCAACTCAATGTGCTTTAGCTCAATCAATTCATCAAAAATTTCAGGAACATCAGAATCCAGAAAAGGTTGTTCCTTTTCTTATATATCTCTCAAGGTCAACTTTCTATTTGGATGCTCTTGAAAAGTTATCTTTGTGCTTTGCTTCTTACTTTCTTTCATAGTAAACTTCATAGGAACCACATTGACATTCATGATTCTTTGTTGTCATTGTTGGGCATAAAATTGCTCCCTTTCCTGGGCTCCTGTTTGTCCTTTCCTTTGCGAGGATCATGAATAGGCATCCCGTCCTTTCTGGCAGAAGAAATTCTCAACTCCATATCATGGGCACGAGTAGCCAAGTCTTTGAAAGACTTAGGCTTGATTCCTTGTAAGATGTAAAGAAGCCCCCAGTGCATCCCATGGATACATATTTCTATACCAGAAGGCTCACTGAGCCTATCTTTGCAATTTAAACTCGCATTTCTCTATCGATTTATGAAATCAATGACCAGTTCATCCTTTCTTTGATAAGTATTCGTGAGATCTACCATGATCACAGTGTATCTCATGTTGTAGAAGCGATTAAGGAATTCATGTTCCAGTTGCTCTTAACTATCAATAGAATCAGGCTCAAGATCAGTGTACCAGTCAAATGCATTTCCCTTTAAGAAGCGGATGAACTACTTGACAAGATAGTCTCCATATATCCCAGCATTGTTACATGTCTCTACAAAGTGCACAATGTGTTGCTTTGGTTTTCCTTTGCCCTCAAACTGTTGGAACTTAGGAGGTTTATAACCGGTAGGCATTTTGAGGTTATCAATCCTTGTAGTGTAGGGCTTGGCATACATGTGGGAAGACTTAGTGGAGACCTCATATTTATCGTTGATAGTCCCTTCAATGAACACCTTCAATAGATCAAGTGGGATCATCCCCTCAGGAGAGACTGGTACCTCCTTGATATGTGATGCTTGCTTCATAGGATTTTCAGTCTCGTGAACTTCAACGCCTTTTCCAGGCGCATGACTAGATTCTCCATCTAGTAACCCATCCATCTTATCCATCAACTTGTCGATGCGGGATTCTTGACTTTACACATGCTTGGTTAATCCCTCAATCATCTTTGCCAAAGTCGTAAGTTGCTCCTCCATGGATGAAGCACCAGTTACCATTGCTTGCATGACCATTGGCGATGGACTTTTGTGCGAGTCAATCTTCACAGGACTCATATCATGCGAGCCTTTCTGCGCGATAGAGTTCTTAGAATCAGGAAGCTCAAGTGAAGCTAAAGTTGCTTTGATCTTTTCAGTAATACTGGTTCCTCCATTCGCAACATTTATAGAGGATCCCTCCTTTCAAAGTTGAAGACCTAAAGACAGGAATTGATGTGGACAACACATGAAGTGTTTGTTGTTCTTAGGATGGTAGCCTTGTTCCTCGTAATAGCACCAAAGCTCCCAAAGGTAACACTGAAAATTCCCTCCACTTCCGTAGAGAATTTGGAGTCATCAGCCTTGGAGAAAGTTAATTGGGAGTTAATCTTCTTAGAAGCTATTTGAATGTTCTTTGATGCTTGAAAAGTTGAATGAGAGGTAGAGATTGTCCCACTAGGTGTGCCAGAATTTGTAAACGATAAATTCGAGTCGAGAAAATAATAATCAAGAATAAAAATGTCGCAATAATTTATAGTATTTGATTTCAAAATACGAGTGTTACAATCTTTATAAATCCTCTAATTCGCCTTTTAAGTGTAGATTCAAGGGCTCTTGAGCTTGATCTTGAATCTTGAATTTGTTCTTAAACTCGATCTTGAATTTGAATTTGTTCTTGATCTTGTTCTTGAAACTTTAATTTGTTCTTGAGTTTGGTCTTAAGTTCAAGAGCTTTTAAGCTTGTTCTTGAACTTGAGTACTTGAATGTTTGAATTCTTGAACTTTGTAGAAAAATTTGCAGCGTTTGATCCACGAGCTTTCTCTAGCTTTTCTCTTAGAATCCTTCCCCCTTCTTAGAGTTATGAAGACCTCTATTTATAGTTGTAGAATAGAGAAAATATAATAGGAAAGACTTTTCTTCAGCCAATCAAATTTAAGTGATATGACATATTGGACTTTAATGAAATTAGCTTGTCATTTTCACACATGACATGGTTCCATTATCTTCTTTGTTTGACTTGGCGTGCCACATCATTTGACACGTGGCACCAAGATGGGCCTCTTGAATGAATAATATTGGACTTATTAATTTGGACTCTTTTATTATAGCCCAAATCAATTAATATGGGTCTTCATTAAATTTGTATCTATTGGATTTAAATAATTAACGAAATTATATTGATCCTTAACATTTATTTGGAACAATATATTCATGAATTTAATATAATTTGAATTATTTTAAAATTTATATTTAATAAATTTTAAATGATTACAGTAATCATATAAATAAAATATAAATTTTGTAAAAGATTCAAATTATATTACATCCAAAATATATTAATTCAAAAGAATATTGTTAATTAATGTATTTGGATTAATTAATTACGTCAAATAAAATATAAATTTAATTAAGGAATAGTTACACCCACAAGTCACTGTAAAAAAGTATTTATAAAAAAGGTAGCTCACTTTATTTTTAATTATTTTAAAAAGCCATTCGCCTGACTTTGGGTTATTTGGTACAATTTTGGGGCATTCGGCCCTTTTTTTATGGCCATTGAGCCGCTTCTTCTTCTTTTTTTCTTTGTGGCTTAGGCCTTTTTCTTCTTTTTTTTTTTTGGATTTTTTTGGCTCACAATTTGACTCTTTTGTTTGGCCACTTGTTTTTTTAAAAAAAAAAAAAACTTATTTTTTTAATTGTGCTGTGTTAAATTATTATTTTTTAAATATCAATATTTTTAAATTTTTTATTCGCTCTATTTAAAAAGCTTTTTTTTCTTTTTTAATTGTTTCACTTCTTTTGTGAACTTTTTTTTATTTTATTATTTCTTGTTTATTTTTTTTATTTTATTAAGGTAGGAATACACGATAGTTAAATAAATATCGGTATTAATATATTATATAATTATTTATACAATATTAATACATGATTATGCACCATTTATGTCATGTCGATATATTATCTACCTATTTATATATTATAGATATATATTATACATAATTTATACATGAAAAAAAAATATAATTTTTTTAAAAAAGATTTTTTTAATCCATAAAAAAAAGTAAAATAATTTTTAATAATAAATATTGTTGCCCAATAAATACATGAATTTTTTTTTAAAAAAAGAAATATTACATACCTATTTATATAATAGTGCTACAACAACAACATACCCAGTGGAATCCCAAAAGTGAGGTCTAGTGAGGGTGCAATGTAGCCAGACCTTACATCTTAATAGTTGGGCCGATTTTGGACATAGTAATTGGGCCAATTTTGACTATTTTTTATGTACATAAAAAGTGGGTTAAATTTTATGTAGACTATGAAATTTGTCCTTTAATTAAAATCTTAGATTCATTTATTTGGCCTACAATAGATGATCCACTTTACTAGGCTCAATATCTTCTCATCTTAGATAACCCACTTGATGCCACGTGTCAAATGATGTGGCAAGCCAAGTCAAACAAAGGAGTCAATAGGATCATGTCATGTGTCAAAATGACATGACGTTTCTATCTCAATCAAACGCCAATAAAAATGTTTCATACATACAATCAAATATCGCTTTGAAAGGAAATCTATTCCTATCACTTTTTCTGCACTATGTCACTTTTAAATTTGATCGGCTGAAAAAAATCCTGATTTGGTTATAAATCCTCTATTCTACAACTATAAATAAGGGTCCTCATAGTTCAGAATTAAGATACAAGAATTCTAACAAGAAACTAGAGAGAGCTCGTGGATCAAAGCCACATATTTCTCTAGAAGCAACAAGTTCAAGAATTTAAGCATCAAGTATTTAAGTTCAAGAATGCATCAAGATCAAGACCACTAAATTCTAGAACAAGTCCAAAAGCCCTTGAATTCAAGTTTAAGTTCAAGTTCATTAGATATTTAAATCAAGATCAAGACCACCGAATTCAAGATTAAACCCAAAAGCACTTGAATTCAAGTACAAGTCAAGATCAAATCTATCAAGTTCTCAAGATGTAAGATCAAGCTAAAGAGACCTTGAATTTATATTTGAAAAGATGAATAAGAGGATTCATATACCTTGTAGAACTCACTCCTTGAAATACAATACTATGATTGTTGCAATATTTTTCGTTGCTTGATTATTATTTTCTCGATGCGAATTTTATGTCATACAAATTCTGGCATGCCTAGTGGGACAATCTCGACCTCTCATCTCGACTTTTCAAGCATCAAAGAATATTGAAATGGCTTCTAAGAAGATCTCTCAATCAACTTCCTCTAAGGTTGCTGACTCAAAGTTCTCTGTTGAAACAGAGGGAATCTCGATGTTACTTTTGGAAGTGTCAGAGCAGTTACAAGGAGCTAAGCCACTATGCTAGGACAAGAAACAGTAAAAGTGTCATTCGCACCATCTCTTGATTTTAGATCTTCAACTTTAAAAGGAGCAAGGACCTCTGTAAATGCTTCAGAAGGGGGAAGTAATGTTACTGAGAAGATAAACCAGACTTTGGCTCTACTTGAGCTCTCTAGTTCCAAGAACTCTATCACAAAGAAAGACCATGAATCATCCAATGAATCATCTCCATATGCATAGCGTAATATGGCCCCTCTGGAGATCAACTTTCACAATAATTTGTACTACTCTTTAATGCCTCAAACGATCATGCAAGCGATGACAACTAATGCTTTATCCATGAAAGAACAACTTGCAAAACTGACAAAGATGATTGAATGATTGACCAAGCAAAACCAATGACTAGACTGATACAAATACATCTAACTATTTTCTAGAATCAAATAAGATCTTAACTAATCCAACATAGATTAGTACACACAACTATTCACCTTTTGGATGAATAGGCAATCATTTCAAATAATAAAATAACTTACAATAAAATTTGCAACGACACTAAGCTATCCAAACCAATCTACACTTTATTTTTGTGTCTTATACACACAAAAGCACCAATGAGATCTCATGAGCTAGAAGATTTTACTCCTTTTAATCAATCATCTCATGGTTTACACAAGAAACAAATATAAAAGGGGATTAAACATTGGTTCCTGATTTGGGTGGTTCATGAAATATGCTCATATACTAAGATGTAAAAACAAAATCTGCTTGCTATGAAGAGAGCATAAATATAGACTCTTTAAATTTGACTTTTAAGGATTTTAAATGAAAAATTTTTAAATAAAAAAAATGAATTTATACAAAATATGACATGATTTGACAAATTTTGACACATGAAGGCAGACCAAAGTTGTCTAATTTGTTAACACATAGATGACAAAGAACATCACTCAATTGATCAAACCAGTTCCTCATGTATTCAGGCTAGAAGGAGACACAGACACTCAATTGATCAAACCAGTAAGACTGTCCTTATGATGGAGAAAATATGAAAGTACGAACAGGTTACTTGAATATTTAAAGACATCACAGAAACACACGTCTTTAAGCAAATTCATTGCTCAAGTTTGCAAATGACAAAATATTTTTTCACTCACCAATCGGTTTCAAGCTTTTCACAGATCAATGGCTTTTCCTAAATGTTCATAATTCACTTTCAAATCCTCCTCTATTGGTTTCATCATCAGAACACTAGAGGAATTATATTAAAATTGGGTGATCAGCCATGTGGATCAACCAAATTAATTTAAATAATAATTAAATATATATTTATTATATATTTAATTTATATTTAATATGAAAAGAAAAGTGACACAACTATTCCGAATGTTTCTGAATAGTTATATCGTTCTATATTTATAAAAGGACTCCTCTTTCAAAAACAGAAGGAAATGTAGGAAAAAGTTTTTTCTTGCTTCCTTCTCTTCTTCTTCTCTCTCAATTCCTGAAAGATTCTTGTGTAGTATTTAGTGTAGATTTCTTCTGCAAATAGAAAATAAACTTCTATAACAGGTACCCAATTATAGACTCGAATGATTATACTTTTTGACTGGTGAAATAATATTCAGTGATCCTGCAAACTAAATATTTGATAAGATTCTTCATTGATATGAGAGCCAAATGTAATGATCTGACCCAACAATGTGAAGTATTAGCTGCTCTTGGGCCTAACCCATCATAAATTTGTCCCTTTGGACTCACACCAAAAGGCGTCTCACAATATATAGACCGCTCCTTTACTTATATACCTAGCATCTCTTTTGTGTTTTTGCCGATGTGTGATTTCTAATCTCAACATCGATTATTACATATGTTGACACTCAATTTTTATCCTCCACAATATGAATTAATTATAGAGCGTTTAATTTTGACAATTTGAAATAATTAGTTTTCAAAATATGAAAAAATATTTTTCAAATAAATGCCTTTTTATTTTAAGAATTATTATATTGGAATTAATTTGATTATTTCAGATTGATAATATTAAAAACTCTTCAATTAATTTATATAAATTCATCTTGTAATCAAATTAATTAATTGATTTTGGTTTAATTATATTTAATTGACTAAAATTGCAATTGAATGGGCAATTTTGAAATCCAGAATTTATATTTCACTTGAACCTATTTTTAGCTCCATTTTATGCCCTTTTTTCAGACCAACTTTGGCCCAAGTCAAGTCCATATCCGGCCCAAACCCCATTTTCAGCCTACAATACGTATATACATATACATATAATATATACATACTGTGCGTGGTGGCTGGGCGCCCCCAATTTCCCTTTTCTCTTCCTATTTCCCCTCAAAGTATACATTTTCTCTCCTCGCCCCTGTCCTCATTCATCATCTCCACGAGAACGAACCAGACCTTACCCAAACCCAGAAACGACGAAACCTCAAGATTCCCTCAACGTTCATCCTCTTCCTCCGTACATACGTGTCATCATCTCCCATATCCTTCGTCCTTGCTCGTAATCGAGCCATCCACCTCACCCTCATCCCAACAGATTGTAGAATCAATCTGGGATATTTTGGATTCCAAAAGAGGATAGAATTTAGGGGGAATTTCGGATTTCAAATTCGAAAATAACCCTAATTTCTGCGTTGTTTTGTAACCCTAGAAATCCCTATAAATATCCCTTTCCCTTCATTGATAGCAGTCGTCCCCTATCAGAAAAATCCTAGAAATTTCAGTCAATCCCATCATCTAGAAGACACTCAAATTCCTAAGAAATTAAGCTTTGAGAATCCTTTCGATTTCAAGGGCTACTAAAGCCGAAGGTGTTGGGTCGTGAAAATCACATGTGTGATTCCTTTGGTGGTGGAAAGACTTCGTCAAGTTCGTCGTTTCAGTTTGCTGCTCCGACAAAGGTAATACCCCAATCTCTTTTCTCATCTCGAGTTTCACATACTATGTCTGAAGGTGGAAGATGAAGTTATATTGAGGTCAGTCATGTTTACATTTAGCTTATTTTGACTGAAAATGCTCTGTTAGAGTAAGTTGACACTGTGGTTTGTTGTTGGCTGATCGACACTGTTTGCTCCTTTTTCTATGAATACAGTTCATTAACATTGTTATTGAGTTCGTTTGCATTTGGTTGTTGCCGTGTGTCTCTCAAACTTCGAGTCTCGAGTTACTGGTTGTTGTGCGAGTTCATGTTAACTTCTTGTTTTACTTGCTTTCCTCTTCTGAAATTCCCTAGTTGATTGGAGGACACTGTTGGCTTGATTACATGATACTGTTGATATCATTTTCTGCTGAAATATCCTGTATTGAGTCTGTTCATCTTGATTTTTTCCTGAGATTCTACTTCACAGTATCTTTTCCTTTCTGTGATTTCCTTTGAGTTTGTTTCTTTCATTTGAGGCCATGCTATTGTACTTGTATGCTATTCTAAGCATTGTATAATGATAAAATATAGTTGATCTTATTAAACTTGCCATGGTTACATTATTGTTTTCTTATTTGGGGGTAGCATGTTTCTGTCCCCTGTTTTGTATTTTGTGTTGAGAGTAGACTGTTGTTGAGTGCACTTTGTCACCTGTTTTACCCTTTCATCTCATGAACTAGTCGATTTTGGGAGTAATGTCATGATGTTTTTTTGAGACGAACATTACTTGATTCTGATAATTCGAGGGACTAATTTCTCAAGTTTTGGCACCAAAGTTCATGGCAATTTCCTTATTACTTTCCTTATAGTAATTGAATTGTGAGTCTGTTATGAGTTTATTCTTAGAGTTTTGCTTCACATCATTATTGGGCTTTGTTTTCCCTTTCAAAATGCAAGGTTTAGTCATGACTTTTAGAATTCAAGCATGTTTACTGTACTTTGCCTAATCTAAAACTGGTTATTGGTTATGTTATTGTCGTTTGAATTAGAATGTTGTTGCTCAACATATATCCTTATTACTATTGTCAATTGGAACTTGCTGAAATAGCCCCTCTTTTAGCTGTTTAAAGCATTCACGTGTTTTTCCCTGTTGTGTTGAAGTCTTTTGGATTAAGAGTTCATTTGGAATGTGGTTATTTACTACTATACTTCTCGCTCAAACTTGTCATATTTTACTGTCATATCAATTTATATATATCTACATGACTGCATCATTATAAACATGAACATTGGTCCTTTCTTTCTTTCAGATACTAGCTACAACACACCTACATATCTCTATGTTGATATGCTTTTCTTATTAAGTGTGTTAAAATTATTATTTACATAGTTTGCTTGTTTTTATTACATGTGAAATCATGTTGGAGTCCTAAATGGGTTCCTCTCCTCTCTTGTGCATTTCATTGGGCCATGAAGGTCCAACCTCCCTCTTTGAGTCGGCCCAAGCTCACAAGATAAGGAAGATACAGGTCAATGAAAGCTGAAATACAAGTTTTGAAGGTCAAAATCGGTGTGTATACATCGATATACAATCCTTGTATACTAAGGCCAAAACCCTCCGGATAGCTGCTCTGCAGGTTACAGGAGGTTGTCTTACATGAAAAATGCAGGATATCAATGCATACACATTGATATACATCCGTATACATTAAGTGTATACAACAGCAAGAATGGGCAAAAGGCCCAAAAGCAGCAGCTGGGCAGATATCTCATTGGGCCTCTTAGGCCCAAAGTTTAAAATCAGGGTAGGCTGAGGATTGGGCTCTATTTTAATTTTTTTTTTACTTATTACATTATTTGTGATACTTGTGTTTAATACTAACTTTATTACATTATTTGTATTAATTTCTTGTTATTAATCTAATTAATTTTCCCAACATGTTTATCATTTATGTTAATTTCTTTTTTTTTTTATTTCTCTTTAATGTTAGAATTGTTTCTAGCAAATTAGAATTTAGTGAAAGCTCTTTCAAAAATGGGTCAAGTGTTAGTCAATTTTCTTTCAAAATTAGCCCATTTTTAGACTTAGTCATGAATTTTAGTCAAATTTTTTGCAAATTTAGTCAACTTCTTGCAAACTTAGTCATTTTTGAAAATTTAGTCAACTTTTTAAAAGTTAGTAAATTTTTAAAATTTTGGTCAAAATTTTCAAAGTTAGTTAAATTTCTTAATATTGGTCAGTTGCAAGTTAGCAACCATTTTGAGTGATTAATTTCTTTTCAAAATGAAAATTGAATCCTTACTCAACTTCTGGAAAATTTTAAGACTTTTCTGTTGAGTCTTGATATTTTATTTTAGTTTTCTTAATTTTTCTTAAAAATTAAGTAGCGATTCTGTTTAATTTTGAGAATTTGATTTATATTTAAACTAATTGAGTAATAAATCATATTTTCGAAATCAAAGTTACCATTTTTCCAAATTAACAGAACTTGCGACTCTGTTCGAGATTTAAATTAGGTTTTAACCATTAGATTAGTTTTTGACTAACTATTCATTCAGATTGTAATAATTAGTAATTACCTTTTATTTCCTTATTTGCTTTATTTGTTTAAATTCGATGTCAATTGTCATTTGCATTTTATGGCATTTTCTATTATATCTCGTGTATTTGGGAGGATGATTTTGCGAACCCACAATCGAATTTTCAAATACTTAACCCTTTTCGGAATAAGTGAAAATTTATTGATTTGTGATGCGTCCAATGATTGTCATGATTTCCAACTCAAGTTGTCTACCTGGATTTCCGGTTCATTTAAAATTCACTCTTAGACATATAGGATAGAGCGAAATTAAAACCTTTTTTAAGATCATTTGCCTAGGCTGGGCCGACCCAATACCCAAGGGATATTGGGCCCATTAGTAGCCTACCTTGAGTCTATTTGGTCCACGACCAATAAGATGATCATACTTATGTGTTTTAATTGAAAGATGTGTAGTCTAATTTAAACAACTTATTATCACTCGGGCAGGGAAAACTTATTTGTCTTTCATGTAGGAAGACTCAAGTTTATGAACTTTTAAGTGTAATGCCAAAGAATTGTGCGCATAATCGTTCCAGTATACCTAGATGATCCACTAAGTTTTGATGCCCATTATAGGAGCATAATGCCCTACTAGAATTATTTTTATAATACAATGATCCACTAATGTTAATTCCCATTGTCAGTGCTTTTTGGGGATTTTTTTATATTAATTTTTCTCTATGCTCTACTGAGCAATATGAAGCAATAATTTTGTTTGATTCTGATGCTCTTTCTTTTATTCCCACCTGATCTTGTTTCTTTATTGCTAGGATCAATTGCTCCATTATTGTTGGTCTGCTTCTATGCTCCATTTTGAGGCATCTTTTAGCTCTATAAATAGAGCAGTCTTCTTCAATGCAGATAGGAGATGTTGGAATAGCATTTGTTTAATATTATTTTTTTAATGCTCCAAAATTCCTTTTTAATACTATTATCCCTATTGCATTTTTTTTTCACTTGTTTGTCCTTTTGCTCAATAATATGGCAGAAGTGCTCCACTACTTTTTGCTCAACTGATGCTCCATGTATTTTTGTCTGCTCCCTTGGAGCATATGAACAGCCAGATAGCTGCCTATAAAAGGCAGTGCATTCTTCTCATTTTGGATAGATATACACATAGAACTTAGAAACAGAGGAGAAGCCAAGATATATATATATATAGATACTGCATAATATTTTTTTGAGAGTTCTATTAGTTGAAGGAAGGTATTTTTGTTGTGGAGTTTAACACTCAACTCTTGTCTAGAGTTGTTGAGTTACACATTTTTGTGAAAAAGCTGTTGTATCCTGGTGGAGACAGGTTAATGATAATACTTCTGGATCAGTGAAGATATTTTATTTTACAGCAGTGAGATTGAATCTCCTTATAGAAAGCGAGATATCCGCGCCTCAGCCTGAAGAATTTTATTTTTCATATTTATTTGGACTTTATCAGCTATTTTACTCTAGTAAGCTGCTCCTACTTATATCTATCTTTATCTCAAGATAATTACTATATATGAGGATATTTTTAAATATTTTATTATGCAAAGAGTACCTAATTCGAGTTATAAAGTTGAACGTAAATGATAATATTCATATGTCACTTTATTTACATAAGTTAAGATTTGGAAATGAGATAATGCTTGATAAGTCCTATATTAAATTGAGACTTTTTACATGTATTCTATTGATGATATAAAAATTACTGGCTGCATTATTATTATAACATGGAATTAAAACTTTATACTTGATAAGCATTAATATGAATTTATGGATTACTACGTAAACTAAGTTGAGTAGAGTCTATGGATAATTGATGAATTGAGAAAACTTGAGTATTGTTAAGCATAAAAAACATGTTGAACCTGAGTATTTATATTATCATGAATAACTTATCTACTTTGCATGATGAGTCAAATTGAGAGAGTCTAAATAACCGTTTGAGTTAAGTCGAGTTTGACGTTTTGCATTAAATGAATGTTGAGTTGAGTTGATTGATCGAGTATTGAGGATTGAGATAAATGAGGGGTTGAGTATGGTTTAGTCGTGGGAGAAGTATCGACCACCGAGGGAGTGAGATTACTTCTACTTTAACCCACAAAACTATGTGCCAGCATAGGATAGTCATACAGCTCGTTCTGGCAGCTCTTGTCCCGTAAGTGGACACTCATTATGGATCCATGAGGTAGAGTTGATGCGTCCTTTTCCATAGAAAGTTAAGTATGGGCGACGCAATGATGCCATATTCATTGTCCATCACCTAATTATAGGTGGTGAAGGTATGTTGGTTAAGAGAAACTCTCAAGCAACATTGAATGAGCATGAGGTCTTAAATTGAGTTTACTTTTCACTATGTATGTTCTTGTATATTCTGAGTTGAGCATGAGTCGATACGTGGAGGGGTTGAGTATGTTTTAATCTTACATATTCTGAGTTGAGCATGAGTCGATAAGATGAGATAATTAATTATTCTAAAAACTTTATTTTTGAGCCATTGACTTACCAGTATATTTCATAGACTGATATTCATTTTGGTCTGCATCGTTTCATGATGCAGATACAGGAAATAATGGACTTCATCCCGCACATTGTTGAAATCTAGATCAGTACTCTTCAGAGTTGGTGAGTGCTCCTTACATTTCGGCGGAGCCCTTTTTATCTTCTTTCTTTCTTTAAGTATTTTATTTATTTTATTCATTTGTGGTGTTTCTGGCCTGTCATGGCATCGTCTGGATGGTTGAGTAGAGGCTTTATAGGCATTGAGTGGGTGATTTGTTAAGAGTACTATAAAATCTCAAACTTGTTCCTTTGAAACTACGAGTGAGTTTACATTGATAATATTATATTTGAGTTATTTTCTTTTGCTGTTGAGTATGATGTGATGATGAGACCAAGTGGTTCGCTCGGAGGCTAGTAATAGTCTTTGAGTGCTTGCCACGCTAAGGGTACCCTCTCAGGGTGTGACAAACTTGGTCTGAGAGCATAGAGTTCAAGAATCTAAGGGAGTCTATGAAGCCATGTCTAGTAGAGTCTTGTTTATGTATATGTTGTGCAACACACTTCATAGACAAAAAACTATAGGACATTAGGAACTATCATCCTTTCTTGTGATCTGAGTTCGTGCAATAGAGTCAAAAACTCTATAAATCTCCTTTCTGACTCGTGCATTACGCGATTGTAGATCATGCCTCCAAGATGTGTAGTAACCCAGAGAAATGCCTCAGCTAGCACTGCCAAGAACCTTACTTCAGAGGTGCCTCCTCAAATGGAAACGAGAGGCCAAGGCTGACCGTCCAGGACCACTGGTATTCCTTTGACACCTACTGCTTCACCTGCTCTTACTTTAGAGGCCAAATTTCGAGGAGCCATACCTATGCTTACCCATTTAGCAGCTGCTCAAAATGGGAATCAAGGTTCACCAGCCCCTAGCTCAAGCTCTCAAGAGCCCATGGCTATTTCCAGGCTAAGGGATTTTCTGAGGATGAACCCACCTGTCTACATTGGGTCAAAGGTTGAAGAGGACTCTCAGAACTTCATTGATGAGATGTGGAAGGTGTTGAAGACCATACATGAGACTGAGTTTGAGGGAATTGAGTTGACTGCTCACCAACTTAAGGATGTGGCCAATATTTGGTATAATTCATGGGAAGAGAGTCGAGGTGATGATGTTGAGCCTGCCATTTGGGATAAATTTGAGAGTGCCTTTCTCGATCACTTCTTCCCTCAAGAGTTGAGAGAGATGAAGGTTGAGGAGTTCGTGAATCTGAAATAAGAGAGGATGATGGTCAAAGAGTATAGCCTAAAATTCATCCAATTGTCTAGGTGTGCACCAGAGATAGTTCCAAATATGAGGGCGAAGATGAGGAAATTTGTGTCCGAACTAGGTAGACAGATGAAGAGGGAGTGTAAGGCAGCGTTACTAATCCCAGATATGGACATCTCTAGGATGATGGTTTACACACAACAAACTGAGTAGGATAAGAAGAAGGATAGAGATGAGCATCTAAATAAGAAGGCCAAGTCAATAGGATTTGAGCTCAGCTAGAACAAACTGCGCAAAGGGGATAAGTCCTACTTCCAAAAGAGGACCTTAGGATATACACCATCTTCAGCTAGTACACCAGCTTTGAGCCATAAGTATGATTACAAGTCCCAAGGATAGCCAAACTTTAGGGCATAAGGTTCGGAAACCAGCATGATTCTTGCCTCTAAAGGGAAGCCACCTTGCGGTAAATATGGCAAGATGCATCTGTGAGAATGTAGAGATGGAGGGAATGGCTACTATAGGTGTGGCCAACCGGGCGTTCAGAGGGATGTCCGACATGGAAAAATAAGGGCCAATCCTCTACCATAACACCACCAATGAGGGGGTAACCAAAAAGGTGTTGCACCAGGACCAGACAGAGGGACAAACTGTCTATACTCAATGGGTAATTGACAGGACCAAGAGGTTGCACCGGATGTTATGACGGTATGATTCTAGTCTTTACTTTTGATTACTATGTTTTGATAGATCCTAGTGCCACATTGTTATTTGTATCTCCTTATGTGGTGAGTAGATTTGAGATTCTTCCCGAGTAATTGCTTGAACCTTTTTTTGTTTCTACTCCCATTGGTGAGTCTATTCGAGCCAAGAGAATCTATAGAGATTGTTTAGTGTCTATCTACCATAAGGATACTTTTGCCAATTTGGTTGAGCTAGAGATGGTCGATTTCAATGTAATCCTTGGTATGTATTGGCTTCATGCCTATTATGCCTCTATAGATTGTAGAACTCGGACTGTCAAATTCCACTTTTTGAATGAGCCTATTATTGAGTGTTAGGGAGATTCGGTTGTTCCGAAAGGTAAATTTATTTCTTACCTCAAGGCCCAAAAATTCATCTTTAAGGGATGTATCTACCACCTTATGCTAGTCAATTCTGATGATGTTGAGCTCCCTTCTCTTGAGTCTATCCCAATTGTGAATGAGTTTCCTAATGTATTTCCTGAAGATATGCCTGGAATCCTTCTTAATAGAGAAATCGACTTTGGGATTGATATTCTTCCTGACACTAAGCCAATTTCCATTTTGCCATATAGGATGGCTCCTGCAGAGTTGAAAGAGTTGAAGGAACAACTGAGGCACTTATTAGAAAAAGGATTCACAAGGCCGAATATCTCTCCATAGGGCTCTTCGATCCTATTCATTCAAAAGAAGTATGGTTCTGTGAGGATGTGCATTGACTATTGACAGTTGAATAAGGTGACTATTAAGAATAAGTATCCCCTTCCGAGAATCGATGACTTGTTCAATCAACTCCAGGGTGCCACTGTTTTCTCTAAGAAAGACCTCAGATCAGGCTATCACTAATTGAAAGTGAGAGTATGTAACATCCTAAAAATGGCTTTTTGAACCCGATATGATCATTTTGAGCTTTTGGTAATGTCTTTTGGTTGACAAATACACCTGCAGCCTTTATGGATCTAATGGATAGAGTATTCAGACAATACCTTGACATATTTGTGATTGTGTTCATCGATGATATTTTGGTGTATTCTAGAAATGAGGAGCATGCCAAACACCTCATAATTGCTTTGCAGATGCTTCCAGATCATAAGTTATATGCAAAGTTTTCTAACTATGAATTTTGGCTCAAATGATGGCTTTCATAGGTTATATGGTTTCTGTAGATGGAATTTGAGTGGATACCCAAAAGATTGAGGTAGTTAAGAATTGGCCAAAAATAACCTCACCAACCGAGATAAGGAGTTTTCTAGGATTAGTTGGTTACTATCGAACGTTTGTTGAAGAATTTTATTCCTTATCTGCAGTATTGACTAGACTAACTCAAAAGAAGGTCAAGTTTCAGTAGTCAGATGAGTGTGAGAAGAGTTTTCAGGAACTAAAGACGAGGTAGACTACTGCACCAGTTTTAACCTTGCTTGATGGAGTGGAAGGTTTTGTAGTATACTATGATGCATCTAGAGTTGGACTAGTGTAGATGCTGTTGTAGAGGGGAAATATGATAGCTTATTCTTCCAGGCAATTTATGGTTCATGAACTATCCGACCCATGACCTTGAGTTGGCAGTAGTGGTGTTCGCACTTAAGATCTGGAGCCATTACTTGTATAGAGTGCATGTGGATGTATTTATAGATCATAAAAGTCTACAATATTTCTTCAGTCAAAAAGAGCTTAACCTACCACAGAGGAGATGACTAGAATTGCTCAAGCATTATGACATGACCGTTCTTTACCACCTAGGTAAGGCTAATATTGTTGTTGATGCTCTTAGCAGATTGTTTATAGGTAGTACTGCCTATGTGAAGGAACAAAGGAAAGAGTTGGTTAAGGAGGAGTGCAACTTGAAGAGAATACTAAAGGAGGGGTTAATGTTCAGAATAGGTCTGCTTCATCCTTAGTGTTAGAGGTGAAAGGAAAACAAGATCAAGATCCTGTTCTATTATAGTTGACAGAAGATGTACATAAGCAGAAGGTTATGGCTTTTGCCAAAGAGGGAGATAGGGTATTAAGGTATCAAGGCAGATTGTGTATTCCTGATATCGACAATGTTCGAGAGAGAATCATGGATGAAGCACATAGCTCTAGGTATTCCATTCATCCTGGCTCCACCAAGATGTATCACGACTTGAAAGAAGTCTATTGGTGGAATGGGATAAAAAGGGATATTGCAAAATTTGTTGCGAAGTATCCCAATTATCAGCAGGTCAAAGTTGAGCATCCAACCGAGTGGGTTGGCTCAGAATATTGAAATTCCAAAATGAAAGTGGGAAATGATTAACATGTACTGCATTATCGATTTATCAAGGTCTCAAAAGCAACATGACTCGATTTGGGTGATAGTTGACAGGATGACTAAGTCTGCTCACTTCTTGGCAGTCAAGACAACTAACACTGCACAGGAATATGCCAAATTATACATTCGTAAGATTGTGAGGTTTCATGGAGTTCCTTTGTCCATCATCTCAGACAGAGGATCTCAGTTCGCCTCTTAATTTTGGAGATCTTTCCAGAAAGGACTAGGTACTAAGGTGAATCTAAGTACAACCGTCCACACTTAGACGGATGGCCAAGCAGAATGTACTATTTAGACATTGGAGGATATGTTAAGAGCATGCATTATTGACTTTAAGGGAAATTGGGATGACCATTTGCCTTTAATAGAGTTTGCATACAATAATAGCTTCCATTTGACCATTCAGATGGCCCCATACGAGGCACATTATGGAAGAAGGTATAGATCATCGATTGGATGGTTCAAGGTAGGTAAAGCTGAGTTGACTAGACTGGACTTGGTTCACCAAGCTGTGGAAAAGGTGAAGACTATTCGTGAAAGGTTGAGGACTGCATAGAGTCAATAAAAATCTTATACAAATGTCCGAAGGAGAGACTTAGAATTTGAGATCAATGATTGGATATATTTGAAAGTGTTACCTATGAAGGGAGTGATGAGATTTGGGAAGAAAGGAAAGCTGAGTCTGAGATATATTGGACCTTACCAAGTCATAAAGAGAGTGAAAAAAGTTGTATACGAGTTGGAAGTACCCTCAGAATTAGCAGCTATCCACCCGATTTTCCATGTTTCTATGCTTAAGAAATGTTTGGGAGATCCGCGGTTGGTAGTACCTATCGAGAGTATTGAGGTGAAAGATAGTTTGAGTTATGAGGAAATTCCAATCCATATCTTTGATTGTCAAGTTCACAAGCTGAGAAACAAAGAGATAGCCTCCATCAAAGTATTATGGAGGAATCAATTTGTTGAGGAAGCCACGTGAGAAGCTGAGGATGATATGAGAGCCAAATACCCACATCTTTTCATGCTGGATGATGAGAATGTTAAAGGTAATGTTACTAGCCTTGACTTAATTGATGTTTCCATTCTTGAGGTGGCGTGTATATTCTTGACTCTGAGTAGAGTTTATTGAGGTTGATGAGGAGTCAAGAGTTTGAGTTGTTGAGTGGGTATTGGGATGAGTCTTGAGTGTATTGGTGTCTTGATAGTCACCTTTACTTATCATTCTAGGATGAATGATCCCACCGGGGAGATGATGTAACGCCTGAGAATTGTGGGCATAATTTTTCCAATATACCTAGATGATCCACTAAGTTTTGATCCAATTATAGGAGCTTATGCCCTACTAGAATTATTTTTATAATACAATGAACCACTAATGTTGATTCCCATTGTCAGTGTTTTTTGGCATTTTTTTATATTAATTTTTCTTTATGCTCCATTGAGCATTATGGAGCAATAATTTTGTTTAATTATAATGCTCTTTCTTTTATTTCCACTTGATCTTGTTTCTTTATTGCTAGGAGCAATTGCTCCATTATTATTGGTCTTCTTCTATGTTCCATTTTGAGGCGTCTTTTAGCTCTATAAATAGAGCAGTCTGCTTCAATGCAGATATGAGATGTTGGAGTACCATTTGTTTGATATTATTTTCTTTTAATGCTCCAAAGTTCCTTTTTAATACTATTATCCCTATTGCATTTATCCGCTTATTTTTCCTTTTGCTCAATAATATTGCAGAAGTGCTCCACTACTTTATGCTCAACTAATGCTCCATGTATTTTTGTTTGCTCCTTTGGAGCACATGAATAGTCGCATAGCTGCCTATATGAGGCAGTGCATTCTACTTATTTGGGATAGATATACACACAACACTTAGAAATTGAGGAGAAAATAAGAAATATATATATACTGCATAATATATTTTTTGAGAGTTCTATTAGTTAAAGGGAGGTATTTTTATTATGGAGTTTAAGACTGAACTCTTGTCCAGAGTTATTAAGTTACACATTTTTTTAAAAAGACTGTTGTATCCTAGAAGAGACAGGTCAATGATAATACTGTTGGACTAGTGAAAATATTTTTATTTTACCGTAGTGGGCTTGAATCTCCTTAGAGAGAGAGAGATATCCGCACCTTAGCCTGAATAAATGACCATTTGAGTTAAGTCGAGTTTGGAATTTTGCATTAAATGAATGCTGAATTGAGTTGATTGATCGAGTATTGAAGATTGAGCTAAATGAGGGGTCGAGTATATTTTAGTCTTGGGAGAAGTAAAGAGCACCGAGAATGTAACAAGTATACTTCTACTTTAACCCACAAAACAATGTGCCAGCATAGGATAGTCGTATAGCTCATTCTGGCGGCTCTTGTCCCATAAGTGGACACTCATTATCGATCCATGAGGTAGAGTTGATGCATCTTTTTCCATGAAAAGTTAAGGATAAACGAGGCAACGATGCCATATTCGTTGTCCATCACCTAATTATAGGTGGTGGAGTTATGTTGGTTAAGAGAAACTCCCTAGCAACATTCAATGAGCATGAGGTCTTAAATTGAGTTTACTTTTCACTACGTGTGTGTGTGTATATATATATATATATATATATATATATATATATATGTTAAAATGCATGAAATATTTTAAACTTGCATATTCTGAGTTGAGCATGAGTCGATGAGATGAGGTAAGTAATTATTCTAAAAACTTTACTTCTGAGCCGTTGACTTACTAGTATATTCCATGTACTGACATCTATTTGGGCCTACATAGTTTTATAATGCAGATATAGGAGATAGAGGACTTCAGCCCGTGCATCGATGAGATCAAGATCAGTACTCTTCAGAGTTGGTGAGTTCTCCTTACATTCCGGAGGAGCCCTTCTTATCTTCTTTCTTTATTTAAGTACTTTATTTATTTGTGGTGTCTATGGCCTGTCATGGCATCGTCTGGATGGTTGAGTAGAGGATTCATAGGCATTGAGTAATTGATTTATCAAGAGTATTGTAAAATCTCAAACTTGTTCCTTTGAAACTACGAGTGAGTTTTCATTGACAATATTATATTTGAGTTATTTTCTTTTGCTGTTGAGTATGATGTGATGATGAGGCCAAGTAGTTCACTCAGAGGCTAGTAATAGTCTTTGAGTGCCTACCAAACCAAGGGTACCCTCCCAGGGAATGACATTAAGGACTAGAATGGTGATTCAACCTCACCCCTTTCTCAAAGTATGGTGGGCAAGAATGAATGAGTTTGATAAAAAGGTTCAAAAGCACATAGGTTATCTCCCCTCATTAATGGAAATAGAGGCTTGGCCAGATCTAATTGGTGCAACAATCAAGTTTTGGGATAGCAGAAATTGAATTGACTCTTAACATAGAGGAAGTATCGGCAAGTTACAAAAGTGTAGGCATATGCAACAAGAGAAAGTCTAAGTTGGACGACGACATTCTAATTCCTAAGGTGTGGGGTCCAAAAAAGATCAAAGATGCTTTCTCATCAGTCGATGTTAATTGGATGGGTCATCTCAAAGGACCAAATATCCCACTTCAAAATTTGTACTACAGATTCGAATGGGCTAAGGGCTGATGGCTATGAAAAGTTTAAAGGGGAATTTATTTTTGAACAGGCATAGGAAGAAATGCGAGCTTTTGTTTTTGCGTTATGCCTATTGTGGTCTATGGTTTTTCCCTAAACCTAGGCCACACTATTCATCCAAGTGTGATAATGGTCACTTATGCCATCTTCTACGGGGTCAACTTTAGAACGTCAATCAAATATTATACCTTAGCACCTATGATCCTCGCTGACATTTATAGGGCTTTAGATAAGTGTCAAAGTGGTAGCCAATTTTTTTGGGGTTCCAACCTAATACTCCAGTGGTAGATGATAAAGCACTTATTCAAAGTCCATAACCCCACTGAACCAGATAAAATATGTCAAAATGATCAATGCGCTTCTCACGATTGGTGGTTACACTTCAATCATTTCAAAGCAAGGAACAAACAATAATTTTTTATGCCAATATTGAGTGGATTATGAGATGAAGATGTACTGTGGGCCATTGATAATATTGTTAAGAGTGACACTGTGATTCAAAGTCAGGACCTTTCTTTCATCGTACTAGCTGGACTTAGAGACACCCGAGCATATGCTCTCGATCGAGTTCTCAGGCCATTAGTTTGTAAGCAAGTCACTCCTCAAACAGGAGACATAAGGAAATTTATGATGGACCATAAAGATAGTCAGGTATCCCTCGCTAGGATGATGATTTGAGGATGGAATACTTGGAGTGTAGCGGGAGATAAAGTTCCCAACAGGTTCAATGCCGAGTGCAATGGTGCATATAAGGATTGGTTAAAGAAGAATCTTTTTGGAATGATCAAGTCTGGCCCGAATGTGCCTTATTATATCAAAGATATTGAAGCTGAAAGTCAAGTCTTACTTCATCGACTCTAAAAGAAGAATCAAGAAAATCATTTGGCCCATCAGCATCGATATTTAGAGGATACGAAGGTTATAGAGCAACTTATGCAGGAGCTTAGTAGAGCGAGGCAATGCATAGTCATTCTAGATGATCGCATGGAACAATAAATTCAGGCAATGGAAGAAGCCAGTCATGAAGAAAGGCCTTAGTTGGCAAAGAATTACTTGTGGGAAAATAGATACTTTATGTGGCAAGAGGTCGACACAGCTAAAAGGGCAAGGGTCAATGGGAGAGCCGAGCCAGTCTGAAGTCTTTTGTTATCCCTTGCGTGGGATTGCTTTTATTTCTGTACTTTCTTCTGTTAAGAGTTTGGAGATGTATCTTTCATTATGTTTTGTAAGCACTTTTGATGTATCTTTCATTATGTTTTGTAAGGACTTTATTTTGTCAATGAAAGTTTGGGGATAATAGATTGTCTTTAAATTAATGCACATTCTTCAATTTGATAGGCCAACCCTTGGCATAAAAGGATCACATCTCTATTTAGGATGCACAATAACTGTTTTTGTGCTATTTGCTATAGCTGTTTGTACGATTATTTTGTTTTATTTGGGTAAATTCTAGCTCACTCCTTTTCATATTTTCTAGATCCACCAAAGCACAAATCCCCATTCACTATTAGAAACACGACCAAATAATTCTTTGAGTCTTAAGTTTCTCAACAAAGTCTAAATTCCTTAACACATTTTTAAACTTTCACTCTTCCATCTCAGGAAAGGTTAGATTTGCAGTCAGGATGGAGAAAGACCAAAATGCTAACAGAGTTGAAGGCACATTGACAAAAATTCTAGGCCAGGTCACTCGAGAGGTTCTGGAAGAAGGAGGAGTGGACCAAGCCACCAAGATGATGCTGGTTAAAATAGTTAAAGCTTTTGAGGAAATGAAAAATATCAAGGATAAAAGAGAGAGTCTGAGTAAGGCAAATCAGATCTCAAAGAATATCTTAGAAATTATAATAGCTCAAAACACAGAGGTGGATGTGAAACTCGAGGCCACCTTGGAGGAGATAGCCAGGATGAAGCAAGAGAATCCTCATTGTGCCCTTCCAGGACAAAGCAAAGAGGCTAATGGAGGAGAGACTGACATCCCATCAAAGGATTGATCGAAAATCAAGTATGGAGAAGGATATCAACAAATCAAGAGAAGAAGTCTTAGTAGAGGCATTTTATGTTTTCTAGCGATATTTCTATCCTGTGTTTTCAATTTTCGTGTAATCAAGTATATTTGAACCAAGCTATTCCTTATATTCTCGAACTACATAAGGCCTGATTTCTCTTTTGTGAGATATGTAGGCAACTTTTCTAGGACTGACCTTTATCTTTCAAAAGCTTATTTTTCCCCTATCTACATTATCAATGATGCAAGAAGACCTGACTAAATGCAACTGAACCTTCTTGATCCACTATTTCCAAAATCACATAGGCTAAGTCCTTCCTATTTGCAATATCTTGCATAACCATAGGCTAGTTTACTTTCGAATAAAACAACAATTGTATACTTATTGATTTGTATGTGCTATCTTGCGTTACCTGTTAATCTAAGGAAACTTACATACTTTCCTTTGAGTATATTCTCTTACAGGTAATTTAGAATTAATCTATGTTGATAAAGCTGGCTGACCATCCTTACTTTACTAGATCAAAAGTCCATAAAGATCCCTCCCTTGACCAAAATCAACTGAAAGAAAAGATGGCAGATAACAATAATGATGCAAACCTGACTAAGATCACCGTAACAAATCCCATTGCCGTTGAACAGAACAAGTTGATTACACAACTGATGCAATAGATTATCGAAATGAAGATTGAAATGAAGAAGACTCAAGAATTAGGAAATTTGGCTATTATTGCTAATCTTCCCGGTCCGGATGATGGGAAGCCTCCATTCCATTTTTCTTCTCCTAGTCTAGCTTACCAACCCATCCCTATCTTAACAAATCCACCAATTACCCATGCTTAAACCGCTCCTGTTATCGACTTAACAACCCCCAACACAGGACATTCCAATCCCTTTCCCCAAGCACTACTTCCTCTCCAAAACCCAAATATTAACAATGCCCCAGTCTTTAGTTCCTCCCAAACTCCTCACACTATGTAAACCAAACTCCCGACCAATAAAATCCATCTACCACTCAAATCATACTTCCCAAAGTCCCTTTCCATATCCCAGTCCTTGCCAAGCCACCAGTCCCCCATACGACTTACTCCGAGATCGACCATTACAAGGAGGAGGAGAAAGAATGGAAGGCCAAGGAGGAGATGTCCAAGTTGGATATAAATAAAGAAATTGCAAAAGCTATGAAGGAATTTCACTATACACCAGATGTTCCAGGACTAAATTATAAGGATTTATGCATTCACTTCGATCTGAATCTCCCAAAATGGTTCAAAATATTAAAGTTTGATACTTTCGATGGAAATGGAAATCCTCTGGTCTATCTAAGAATGTACTGCGATCAGTTTGTAGGTGTCGAGAAGAATGAAGCATTATTGATGCAACTTTTTAGTCAAAGACTGAGTGGGGAGGCCTTGGAATGGTTCATCTCCCAAGATATAACCAATCAGCTAGTTGGAGTGCTGTGGCCAAAGATTTTGTCTAGAGTTTTGCTTATAATGTCGAGATCATTCTAGAGGGCTATTTATTAGAAAAGGTAAAGAAAAAGTCAACTGAGTGTTATCAAGAATTGCCTATAGATGGAGGAAGAATGCCGCCAAGGTTCATCTTCCTACGTCTGAACAGGAGCTTATCAAAGTGTTTGTGTGCTCCCAAGAGCCCTGAGTTCGATGCGAGAATGATGTTACTCATTGGAGCAAAGTTTGCAGATATAGTCAAGATTGGTGAAAATATTGAAGATTGCCTCAAGACGGGGAAGATCAGCCATATATTAGATTCAGTTGGATCATCAAGAATGTTAAGGAAGAGAAAGGAAGATGTGTCAGTTATCTCCAGCATACAAGACAAAAGGAGATCCCCTAGTAGCCACCCCAAAAAGTCCACACGCCCACAAAACCATATTCAACCTACTTCAAGTTCATTCCCTATCTTTTATACTCAACCAGGATATCAAGATCCACCCACAAACTACCAAACCCCTCCCCTTTATTATCACTCCCCACAGTACCCAAATATCATTCCAAACTATCAACCTCCATCACCAAATTGCTCGAATATCCAACCAACTTATCAAACTTCCCCTACTAGTTATCCAATCCCAGATCCCCAAACCCCACCACCAAATTACCAAGCACCACCATACCCAACATTCCAGACCCCTACACCTTCTCGCCAAAACCCTCCAAATTACCACCGAGTACCCCTACCTCCACAAAATAACTACAACCCTCCTCGTCCAAGCTTAGATAAAAGACCCCTTAGGTGTTCACTACGCTTGCCAAAAGCTAGACGAAACTATTTGAAAGATTGTCAGTTGTGGGGTTGATCCATCCTGCCCCTCCAAGAGCCATGGATACCAGTTCTCATTTCTTCAGGAGCGATCAGACTTGTGCTTATTATTCTAACAATATTGGACATGACACTGAAGACTGCATAATTTGAAGCATGAGATTCAGGACATCATCGATCGCGACATAGTTATTCTTCAGACCATCGCTCCCAATGTCAACAATAATCTTTTGCTTGATCATAGAGAGAACACTACTAGAATGATTGAGAAAGAGGAAGATTGGAATACAACTAAGACAATAGTTTCGGATAATGCCACCAGTGTAGAAAAGAGTGTAGCTGCTTTAAGTATCACTGAGAAATCAAAATTTGGATTCTGACACTTTTGAGGTAGTCACGGTGGCACCAAGAGGTGTCCCCACTAATACGATGGTGATTAAACTATTCATATGAAAAGGCCAATTCAGAGAGCGGGTAAAAGAGACCAAACAACAATAAGTGAGGCCAATGTAGAGGAATTTTGGAGAATAATGCAGCCTCAGAAATACTTTATTGTGAAACACACTAAGAAGACACCTACCCAGATTTTGGTATGGACTTTGCTGATGAGTTCACAATGTCATAGACATGCCTTAATGAGAGTATTAGAGGAAACTTATATGTCTGTGGGGATAGATAGTGATAACTTGGCAGCCATGATAAGCCAGATCGACCGAGGATACTACATTAGTTTTGACGATGAGGAGCTACCATTCGAGCGAGCAATGCATAATAAGGCACTTCATGTTACTATTAAGTGTCGAGATATGATTCTGAACCATATTTTGGTTGATAATAGATATATAGATTGAATATCTGCCCTTTGTCCACTCTTAAGCAGTTGAACTTTGATATGGGAAAAATCCAGCAGAGCCAGTTAATATGAGAGCATTTAATAGTGGCCAGAGAGCTACGCTGGGAGCAGTAAATCTGGGAATTCACATGGGACCTACTAAGTTTGTCATTGAATTTCAAGTTGTGGATATCACTATCAGTTATAACATGTTGCTAGGGAGACCGTGGATTCATATGGTTGGAGCTATGCCTTCTACCCTTCACAAAATGATGAAGTTTATTTAAAATGAATGAGAACTGGTCATTTACGGCAAAGGAAGCCATTCAAACGTGTATGCACCCATCATTGATAATGTCACCATAGTGTCTGATTTCTACACGGTTGAGTTAGTGAATGCTACTGAAGATGATTGGATGCCCAAACCTTCTATACTCGCTATCTATAATATGATAGCCACTGATTGGGCTAGTAAAGCACTTGCAAGGTATTACCAAGCCCATCCCGTTGCCAATAAAGCAATCAAGATTCGGCATGGGATACACTATCTTAGAAGAAGATGAGTAGGAGACGTAAAATCAGAAGGATGACCGAGCTCTGGTCTGACCAATATCACACCAGTATCAGTCATTCCCAGTATGAGTATGCATTGGTGGTGATGATCTTGGAGAGGAATCTGAGACCTATTCGAAGAAATTAATGCAATTGATGATGATGACACAGCTGGGACATCAAGCATTCAAGATGTAGAACCAGATAAGCTAGTATTGAAGAGGCATCTACCTCGCTGATGATTCCCCACTTCTTTTGGTAGATGAAGAATTGTTGAGTTATCTACTTTTAAGAAAAATATAGGTGATAGTTCGGCAGAGGCTCGTGACTCGCCTTTTACTTTGCTATTTTACTCTTGCTTGATTTTCTTTTGATTTCTCTCATGATGTCTCAAAAGGCAAATTGACCTATGGTCATAGCTAAAGTTTTCATTTTTCTTTTAAATGAGAGCCTCCATCTATTTTAAAACTATGCTTAATATTTATCTTATCATTTTAATTTCTTTCTATCTAACTATGTTTGTTTATGATTTCAATATAAATAATTTTAAACCTGCCAATGCTATGTCATGTCGAAAGCTAAATAAACAGAATAAAGCAAATGACAATGAGCTTGAGGAATATGATGAAAGAACTATAGTACCTAAATACCACGTTGTGGAATTGAAAAAATTTGAGAATTAGGATAAGCCTGATCTAGATGAGACGGAAATAGTGAATTTGGGAGATGAAGAACGTGTCAAGAAAACCAAAATCAGCGTCCATTTGAAAGATGGTTAGAAAGGAGAACTTAACAGCTTGCTCAAAGAATACATGGATGTATTTGCTTGGTCCTATAAGGATACGCTAGGTTTGAGTATAGATATTGTCTCTCACAAGTTGCCAATCAACCCAGAATTCAGTCCGGTGAAGCAAAAGACTCAGAAGTTCAAGCTAGACCTAAGTTGAAAATCAAAGAATAGGTTATTAAGCAAATACAATCCAAGGTGGTAGAAGTAACGCAATATCCCACTTGGTTGGGCAATATTGTTTCAGTACCCAAAAAAGACAGAAAAATCAGGATTTGTGCTGATTATAGAGATCTCAACAAAGCTATCCCCAAGGATGATTTTCGATGGTTGAACATCCACATTCTTATTGGCAACTGTGCCAAGCATGAGATGCTGTCATTCATGGATTGCTTTGCAGGATATCACTAGATTTTAATAGATGAGGAGGATGCAGAAGAGACAACTTTTATCATACCTGGGTGTGTACCATTATCGAGTGATGCCATTTGGTCTCAAAAATGCTAGAGCTACTTATCTGAGAGCTATAACAACTCTTTTTCCAAGATATGATTCACAAAAAGATCAAGGTGTATGCAGATGATGTTATTATTAAGTCCCAAGAGAGTTCGAACCATCTAACTCATTTGAAGAAGTTCTTTGACTGTCTACGCCAATATAGCCTAAAGTTGAATCCTGCCAAATGTGCTTTTAGAGTGCTTGCTGGTAAGTTGTTGGGATTCATAGTCAGTCCAAAAGGAATTGAGCTCGACCCTTCTAAGATCAAAGAAATTTAGGATTTGCCTCCTTCAAAGATGAAGAAAGAAATCATGAGTTTCTTGGGAAGATTAAACTACATCAGTCGGTTCATAGCCCAATCTACATTGATTTGTTAACCTATCTTCAAGTTGTTGAAAAAAGATGTATTGATGAATTGGAATGAAGAATGCCAAATTGCTTTTGATATTATCAAAAGCTATTTGTCTAATCTACCAATGCTAGTACCTCCACGAGATAGAAGTCCACTACTACTATATTTGTCTGTCTCTGATAATACATTCGAATGCGTTCTAGGCCAACATGATGAAACTTGGAAGAAAGAGCAATCGATCTACTATCTGAGTAAGAATTTCACTCCGTATGAGTCTCGATATACTTATTTGGAGAAGACTTGTTGTGCTTTGACTTGGGTTGTTCAAAAGTTGAGGCATTCTCTATCTTCATACACTACCTCATTTCTAAGATAGATCCATTGAGGTATATCTTTCAAAAGGTGATGCCGACAAGAAGGTTAGCCAAGTGGAAAATGTTATTGAGTGAGTTTGACATCATATATGTGACTTAAAAAGCAATCAAAGGACATGCTTTAGCTGATCATCTTGCAAAAAATTCTGTTAATAACAATTATGAACTACTCAGAACCTACTTTCCCGATGAAGAGATATCATTGCGGGAGAAGATATCTCTGAGACATACCCTAGTAGGTGAATATTCTTTGATGGAGCCGTGAATTCTTAAGGTAGTAGCATTAGAGCGGTCTTGGTATCAAAATCTGGTCAACATCACCCGATGGCTGCAAAACTTTGATTTCGCTATACTAACAACATGGATGAGTATGAAGCTTGCATTTTGGGCTTGAGGATAGCTATAGACATGAATATTCAAGAGTTGGTGTTTATTGGAGATTTAGATCTGCTAATTCATTAGGTTCAAGGATAATAGGCTATAAAAACCCAAAGATTGTACCGTGTGTACAACTGGTACAGAGGTTGTGTAAAAGATTTAGAAAGATCAAGTTTAAGCACACTCTAAGGGTATAGAATGAGTTAGTTGGTGGCTTTGCCACCATTTCCTCGATGATCTAACATCCAGACATGACATATATTAATCCTCTAAAAATAGATTTGAAAGAGCAATTGGCCCATTGTTTGCATGTGGAGGCAAAACCAGAAGGAAAGCCTTGGTATTTTGATATAAAGAAGTATTTGGATATCAGAACTTATCCTGACAATGCTACTTTTGATTAGAAGAGGGCTATATGCTGGAAGGCCAATAGCTTCTTTCCAAGTGGGGAAATCCTTTACAGGAGGACTCCAAACCTAGGTCTCCTTAGATGTGTTGATACCACAGAAGCCATGAAGCTTGTTGAATAGATACATGCTAGAGTTTGCGGTAATTATATGAATGGATTCACTTTAGTGAAGAAAATCCTTTGAGCTAGTTATTTTAGGATGACTATAGAGCATGGCTGTTGCAAGTTTGTGCAGAAATGCCATTAGTGTCAGATACATAGTGATTTGATTCGTGTCTCTCCTCATGAACTCAAGCTATGAGTTCTCCCTGGTCGTTTGTAGCCTGAGGCATGGATGTCATTGCTCCAATAGAGCCAGGTGCCTCCAATATCTCCTACAAGTCCTTGATAAAGAAATGGTAGCTGATTTTGTGCATAACAACTTAATATGCCAAAATTACCCACCGAAACTCAACAACACACTGACCTCAAATTAATGGGGATGTAGAAATCGCCAACAAGAATATTAGAAGATCTTAAGGAAAATGATCACCGAGGATGGCATAAAACGTTGCCTTATGCTCTATTAGGATATCGTAATACTGTCTGAACATCAATTAGAGCAACTTTGTACTTGGTGGTGTATGGAACAGAAGCGGTAATACCTGTTGAAGTGGAAATACCATCATCAAGAATTATTCAAGAAGCTAAGTTGAGTGACGCAGACTGGGTTCATAATCAAATTGAACATTTGGCTTTAATCAATGAAAAAAAGATGATGGCCATTTGCCATGGTCAGTTATATCAACATAGGATGATTCGTGCTTTTCAATAAGAGAGTGAGACCTCGAATGTTCAAGGTCAGATAGTGGGTTCTCAAACATATCTTTCCCAATTAAGATGAATATAAAGGAAAGTTTGCACCAAATTAGTAAGGACCATACATGGTTTGCAAAGTTCCATCAGGAGGAGTGTTAATTTTGTCAGAGATGGATGGTCAAGAATGGCCAAGACCAATTAATTCGGATCCTGTCAAAAGATATTACATTTGAAGATTTAGAATTTGCCTTTACTTTTCCTCCTTTGTAATTGCATTATTTTGTCTCTATATTAATTTTAAAATTATTTTCCCCATGTAATGAACTACGTTTGACCTGAATTCTTAAGAATGAGATACGTAGACGGCCTATGTCGACCTCGGTGCACCCCCTTATTCCTTTTTACTTTTGAACTACGTTTGACCTGAATTCTCAAGAATGAGATACGTACGCGGCCTATGTCAGCCTCAGTCATTTTCTTATTTAATTTATATTTTTCTCTACCTCCTAAGAGGGGAACTACGTTTGACCTAATTCCAGCCTCAACGGGATAGGTAGGTGTCACAATGGCTCGGTCATACTCCCATAAAGGAAAGTGGGATAAATTTTTTGCGAGGAACTCAAAAATTTTGAACAAGAAGATCTATCTTCGGTAAATCAGAATTTAAAGCATGTCAAAAATTTCAACTGAGACAGAATTTTTGAGAAGATCTCAAAAATTCTTTAGGTTCTACTGACAAGCCATCAATTCCTCATGACATTTAACTAGGACAAAAATTTTGAGGTCACCCTCAAAATTTTACCAAGCGTCGTCATAAGTCTGAAAGTAGCTTTGAAGATTCTCAGCTTGATCAGGAATTCAAAGACAACTGTGATGCACCAAGGAATCTTGTCAAAAGGTGAACATATTCATCTAAGCTTTACGTGTCATAATAGTTGGCAGTGACTTTTTCTCAAAATCCTTTTCTAAATTTGTTATTTCTAAAGATCTTTTTACATGTCAAATATCTTGCCAAAATGTATATGTTACCTTCTGTCTACCAAGAGGTGGGAGACCGAAGCAGTCCATCAGAGGACAAGATGAAAATAGGCAACTGAAGAATCAACATAAATCAATTCACTTTGAAACTAAAAATATTTCTGCGGATGCAGGGAAAATCTTTGCAGGTCTTATGTACAAGAAAATAGCTGAAACATAAATAGTTCCATCTTACTCAAATCCCCAATAATTAATCACATTTTATTTTTAAGTCGCCAAGAGGGTCATTCTATTTTCAAGTTGCCAAGAGGGCCATTGCATATTCATCATCGATAAAGCCATTTTATTTTTAATTGCCAAGAGAGCCATTGCATATTCATCACTCAGAAGGCCATTTTATTTTCAGTTACTGAGAGGACCATTGCATATTCATCGCCAACAAGGCTATTTTTATTTTCAGTTACCGAGAGGGCCATTGCATATTCATCGCCGAGAAAGCTATTTTATTTTTCAGTTGCCAAGAGGGTCATTGCATATTCATCGCCGAGAAGGCCATTTTACGTTCCAATTGCCGAGAGGGCCATTACATATTCATCGGCGATAAGGCCATTTTATTTTCAATTGTCAAGAGGTCTATTGCATATTCATTGTCGAGAAGGCCATTTTATTTTCAATTGCTGAGAGGGCCATTGCATATTTATTGCTAACAGGGCCATTTTATTTTTCAATTGCTGAGAGGGCCATTGCATATTCATCATTGAGAAGGCAATTTTTATTTTCTAGTTGACAAGAGGGCCGTTGCATATTCATTGCTGAGAAGACTATTTTATTTTTAAGTTGTCGAGAGGGACATTGCATATTCATCACTGAGAAGGCCATTTTATTTTCAAGTTGTCGAGAGGGTCATCACATTCATCACGTATTCAAGAAAGACATCGTCATTCATTGCCGATAGGGCCATCATCATGATTGTATCGTATCGACTCATTATTTATCATGCCGAAAAGAAGAATATATGCCGAATATGGTCAAAGATACCATCCCTAATTCAAATTATGATTTTTATTAATATTTTATCTTAGTTATATCGAGAGCATCCGAAAGGGCAAATTCTTAAAGCAAACCACAGGTATTGATGTCATAAAATAAGACACATATCTTCTGTGTGCAGCCACATAAAAAAAATATTTTGGAGAAGGCATGGCATGTATTAGTTCGATGATCACTGAAGTTAGCTTAACTCCAACTCTAAAATCATATAATATTTTGGTGGACCCACTTGCTCTATTTGGATCGTCTGGACTAAGCTAGAGAACTAATACAGCTCATTCTCAAACCGTTCGCATCTGCTTTGTGTTCTTTTTGTTAGCAGTTTCGGAGAAATTCTCTAAAGCCAAGATGGGAGAAGAAGTGACCGACTCTCAGAATTAGAGCCAGAAGGCCCTGTTCCTTTTGTGATTTTATCCAACCTTTGTGTTAGACAAAGAGGATGGGCTAGTGCTGAAGAAACAGACAAACAATGGATGAAAAGGAACTTAAAAAAAATATCAGGCTACTGTACTGTCGGAATGGCATGAAAAAACTAGTTGAACAGACTAATTGATCTTTTGCCTGAT
>JAOTQJ010000002.1:8701167-8711530 GCA_025642045.1 Solanum sejunctum | reverse complement strand
CTGTCATAAGTAAAGATTCAGTATAAGTGGTTATCTCGGTGTCCTATCGGCACCATTCACGGCCCCTGGGTTGGGTCTTGACATAAAGCCACCTTTCCAACCTTGAACCAACCCACCAATGATCTATAACGTCTTACATAAAGAGCCTCAAAGGGAGCCACACCGGTGCTGGAGTGATAGTTATTGTTGTAGGAAAACTCAATCAATGGAAGGTGGTCATCCCAACTACCCCTTAACTCCAACACACATGACCTAAGCATATCTTGAAGGGTTGAAATTGTCCTTTAGATTTGGCCATCCATTTGAGGGTAGAAGGTCATACTAAGGTGAATTTTTGTACCAAGAGACCTTTGAAAAGACCTCCAAAAGTGTGAAGGGAATTGTGAACCATGATCCGATATGATGGACAAAGGAACCTCATGCAATCTCACTAACTAATGGATGTAAAACCTTGCATAGTCTTAAGCCCTAAATATAGTCTTAACTGGTAGAAAGTGAACTGATTTCATCATCCTATCAACCACAACCCTAATGAAATCAAAACATTTTCTAGTTTTGGGCAACCTAACCATAAAATCCATATTAATCACCTCCTACTTCCAATTGGGAATCTCTATGTCTTAGGTTAATCCACTCGGCCTTTAGTGTTTGACTTTGACTCATTGACAACTATGGCAACCAAACTGAAACCAAATTTGTTAATCTCCCTCTTCATGCCTACCCACTAATACACATCCCTTAAGTCTCTATACATTTTTGTGGTACTAGGGTGGATAGAGTAAGAAGAATTATGGGCCTCATCAAGGTTGTTCTCCTTCAAACCATTAAAACAGGGCGCACACAACCTACCTTGGTACCTAAGAGCCCCATCTCCCCCTTGGGAGAAAACCTCTACTTTGCCCTCTTTTACCAAGGCCTTCATTTCAAGCAAGGAGGAGTCTAGATCTTGTTTTACTATCACCTCATCAATCAAAAAAGATTTAGAACCATCATCAACAACAACAACCCCATTACCCACATCTTCCAACCTAACCCCCAATCTAGTCAATCTATGCACCTCCCAAGCTATCTCCCTATAACCACCATCAACATGGGCTAGGCTACCCATAGACAGCCTACTCAATGCATCCGCCACCACATTTGCCTTACCCAGATGATAATGCACACTCATGTCATAGTTCTTAAGAAGTTCTAGCCACCTTTTTTTTTATCTCAAGTTGAGATCTTTTTGAGTGAAGATATATTGAAGACTCTTATGATCAGTGAAAACATCAACATGCACCCCATTTAAATAATGATGCCAAATCATTAATGTAAACACAACATCGGCTAACTCTAGATCATGGGTAGGGTAATTCCTTCCATGAACTTTGAGTTGCCTAGAAGCATAGGCTATGACCTTACTGTTTTGCATTAGCACACAACACAAACCTACTCTAGATGCATCACAATACACAACAAAAGCCTCAAGCCCATTCGGTAAAGACAATATAGGAGCGGACACAAGTCTATCCTTCAATGTCTAAAAGCTTCTCTCACATTCATTAGTCCACACAAACTTAAACTTCTTTTGAGTCAATTGGTCATGGGGGAACCAATGGAGGAGAACCCATTCACAAATCTTCTATAGTAACCCATAAGTTCGAAGAAGCTTCTAACGTCCAACGGGGTCAATGGTCTAGGCCAATTTCTAATTATATTGGTCTTCTTAGGATCCACTTTTAATCCCTCTCTCGATACCACATGACCCAAGAATGCAAACTCCTTCAACCATAATTCACACTTATCATATTTAATTTATAATATCTCCTCCCTCGATCTTTGTAACATAACCCCCAAATGACCCATATGCTCCTCTCTACTATGTTAATAGATCAAAATATCATGAACGAAGACCACAACAAAGGCACCAAGGTAAGGTTTGAAGACCCTATTCATTAGGTCCATGAAGATGGCTGGTGCATTAGTCAACCCAAATGACATCAAAACAAACTCATATTACCTATATCTAGTCCAGAAATCCATCTTAGGAATGTCACACTCCCTCACCCTTACTTGATGATACCCAAACCGAAGATCAAGCTGAGAGAAGAAGTTAGCCCCTTACAATTGATCAAACAAGTCATCAATTCTTGGAAGAGGATATCTGTTCTTTATAGTGACCCTATTGAGTTTTCGATAGTCAATGTACATTCTAAGTGACCCATTTTTTTCACAAACAACACCGGAGCACCAGAAAGTGATTTGCTAGGCCTAATAAATCCCTTTTTCAACAAATCTTTCAATTGCTCTTTCAACTCCTTCGACTCTGTTGGGGCTATTTGGTAAGGGGAATGGAGATAGGTTGAGTATCGGGAGGGAGATCTATGCCAAAATCACTCTCCCTTTTGGGAGGGAGACCAAGAAGGTCATTTGGGAAGACATCAAGAAATTCATTACAATGGGGACCGACTCAATGGAAGAGACTTTGGACTCCACATCTTTAAACCTCACAACATGATACAAACACGCCTAGAAATCAACTTATAGGCATTAATGCATGAAATAAATTACCCTTGACCACCACATCTTGACTTTCCCACTCAAGGATAGATTCATTAGGGAATTGAAACTTGACTCGATGAGTTCTACAATCAATAGAAGCATAGTAAGCATGCAACCAATCCATCACATGTATGACCTCAAAATCTACCATATCTAATTCAATAGGATCACAAGGTAACAACTTATGTAAAATGCAAATAGGATAACTACTATAAACTTTCCTAGCAACAATAGAGGCACCAATAGCAGTAGACACTTCATATGACTTTTGCAACAACTCGGGGATAACATGGAGCTTTTTAGCAACAAGAGGAGTAGGAAAGGAAAGAGTGGCACCCGTATCAATCAAAGCATACACATCAAAATCAAAGATTTTCAACATACCAATAACAAATTGGGGGCCTCACCAACCCATTGCATTCTATGTAGAACATAAAATAGATTGTGCCTTGGAGCACCACCTTGAGGACTACCTCTACCCAATAGAACAACATTTTCACCCCAGACCTTGCCACGGTTTCTTTTGCAATCTATGTTCTTATGAACAAGCTCCCCATAACCAAAACATGCATTAGAACCCTTCAAACATGGGCCATTAGGACTCTTCCCACATCTAGGATACATATAAATAGGAGCCACACCACCAACACCTTGAGTCCTAGGAAAGTCATTGGCAAAGCCCCTATTAGTGGCATGAGAAGGCCCTTCGCCTTGATGAAATCTAGCACCCCTTTTGAACTTAACCTCCAAATGGGCTCTTTTGGCCTCATGACCCCTTCTTTTTATCATCTTTTCCTCCTCCATTTTCTCAGCATAAGTCATTAACCCAGACAAGTCCATGTCACCAATAAGAATGGTGGACCACCATTCTTCACTCACCAAGTCGGAGACCCCTATCACGAATTTATTCATCCTAGACTAGGATAGGCCACCAAGTGACGAGCATACTTTGAAAGTGATTAAATTTGAGGGCATACTCCGTCACATACATAGCACCTTGTTTCAAGTTGATAAACTCTACCAACTTTGCTTCCCTAAGCTCAAGAAGGAAAAATCAATTGAGGAAGGCCGATTTGAACTCCTCCCAAAGCACCACATTACCAACCCCCTTCTCACCCTTCCATTGCTCATACCAAATTTGGGCTACCCCTTTGAGTTAGTACGCCGCCAACTCTCCCTTTTCATTCGGCCAACACCCATGATATTCAAGATTTTGTAGACTTCATTAATGAACTCTTGTGGATCTTCATCCACCTTTGACCGATAAAAAAATAGAGGATTCATACTCATGAAGTCTATTACCCTAGGTACCAGGGTAGTAGCATGAGGGGCTTGGGCCTTTTATTTTAGTTTGTTGGCCACCACTTGGGCAAGCATAGTAAGAGCATCCCGTAGCTTACCAATAGTCAGTTTCTCTTCAGGGGTTTGGGGTCATATTTCTCTAGATTTTGATATGATCTAGCATTGCAAAGAACAATCATTAGGAGAGGGGAACTTGTCATAACTCTATAGAACAACTTAGAATATGAAGAAGGAAAACACTGCCTAAAACATCTCATAGCCTCTTATTCATAGTCATGGTACGCTTCACAACTACAAATAGGATTCTAATCGACGTGGTGTGTTGGTCTCCAAGGATCTATCAACCTAGTACTCACATACCACGTTTATCGCAGCCCAAGCCTAGGGCCTAGACGTGACACGGTGCAAGGTGAACCTGAAGAGACCCCAAGAAAGCCTCATAAAGTATCCTTACACATCCTTGGTCGCGGAAGCAATTAATCAAGCATCTAAGATAAGAGAATGGTAAAACCAGGGCTAAGGGAAAGGCTTACACAATATCATGGTCAACAGACAAGAATTAAACTCATACCATAGATACACAACATGTCAAATAATCATCTCTAATACATAGATAAGAGCAGGGGCCAAGACAAAGTAATTGGGCTCACCCTCATAGATAAAATAGACAATAAAGAAGATTGTCTCAATACATAATGGAAGAAAGATAAACTAGGTTCCCGAAGTGGAGGACTCACCAACTAGCTTAAATAGCACCGAACTAGCCACGTGAAGGAGGATGATCAACTTGGGCATCGGTTCCTACATGGTAACATCATGTAGTCAAGAGTATGCATTAGTACATTTTAATATACTATGTATATCAATGCAATAACAAATAGGCATGATATTCAAAATGCATATCAATAGGAAATAGGCATAATATAGCAATATGACATGTATGATCAATGCTAGAGTAAAACATGCTTAAATAACTCATGCTCATATAAAATATCATATGTGCAAAATAGACCAAATTAGATTTCCAAGGTACACACCCCTTGGATGATGCCGCCCCATCATTTAGGTGGTGAAAATACTAACCCTTCACTCAGTTGATGAGTACGAACCCCCAAGTCAGTTGGTGATAATGCTGCCCCATCACCTAGCTGGTAAAGTGCTAACCCTTCACTTGGTTTATCAGTACAAACCCCCAACTTGCTTAATGATGATGCCGCCCCATCATTAGGTGGAGAAGTACTAACCCTTCCCTCAATTTGTGGGTATAAACCCCTATCTTGGTTATTCGGGTTCTTAGGCCCCCCAGATTGGGCATGGTCTAGTGCAACACTTTATATAGAACTTATCGTATGCATAAGCTTATTTCATCACCATAACATCATTCATATCATATCTCATACTTTGGACCTTCAATTAAATAAGAAACCCTAGCCGGACATTTTATCAAACACTTGAGGGTGTGTGTAATGGGGATAAAAGATAATGCAATTTTGAAATGAAATCATTCAAGAAAATTTATTATAAAACCATCAATCAACAACTTACAACACCCCCAAGACATTCACATCAAAACCCCTTATCAAGATCAACATTCGCTACAAGATTTAGAGCTCAAAACATGCTAAAACAACCATACTTTTGTGAACTCAAATCACAGTGTAGTATATTCCTTAATATGCAAGATCCATATGTAAAATCATCTTCAACTTATGAAAATAATGTAAAAAGGAGATTAGGGCACCATGGGTGGAAGAACCCAATGGCTAAAACCTATATACCTTAGCTTTGGAGAAGCTCTTGGTAAAGATTGTAAATGGGGGCTCGAAGATTGAAGGAAATCCTTAGTTTTGGATGAGGGTTTTGAAGCTTGAATTTTGGACTAAAAATATGGCTAAGTGTTTTGGGGAGTATTGAGAAATGTTTGGGATGATATAAGGGTGAAATAAGGTTGTATAGGTAAAAACACATTTTGGGACACTTATGCCCAAGATCCCAAAGTTTTAGACCGAGATAAAAAATCACTGGCAGTGAAATATGTTGGTCCATGACGTGCACCTATCGCGGAGGCCAAATTAACACATGTCTATGATAGATGCACGTTGTGGACTGTCTTTGGAAATTAAACTTTTAAAATTTTAAAATTATGATTCGATTACTCTAAAATTGGGGTTAGACTATATTCCCCCTAATTTTTTTGACCCCCTGAACAAGAATATGAATTCGGATTTTTGAAATAGCAAATGAATTTTGAGATATATTGAATTTAAAATTCCAGGCATTTCAAGGCATGTTTTTGGATACTTTTTGGGGTCGTTACATGGACATCTTATAGACTCTTGTCAGATCAACGTGTTATATGTTTTATTTGGAGCTTACGGATATGGATTATTTTTTATATGGATATTATGGATTTGTTATGAGGATTATAACATGTATGTATGTTTAATATTGAAATGTGGAAGATCTACAGTCCCAAATTGCCCTCATAGAGTGAGTCATACTTACCCATTCCTTAGTCTTTATATGCTATATGTTATGTGATCCATGTTAACCTTTTTCCCTATGATATCTTCATAGCGTGAGTTCTACTTTCCTGTCCCTTAGAACTATATGTTTACTTTATGAATATGCTTCCGAAATGATGAACTAAATTTGGATACTTTGAGGCTTGTTTGGGGACTCTCGGGTTCCCATTATCGATGTCACTCCTAGACCATAGGTTTGGGTCGTGACAGAGATGATATCACAACACTAGGTTTATAAATGGTCCTCGAAGTCCGACATGCGATTTTAAGTAGAGTATTATTCATGGGTGTGAAGCGCGCTACATCTATATGTAGGAGGCTACAAGGTATTTTAGGAAATGTTTCACTATTTCATAATCCTTATCATTCCATGAAATGTATCATAAAATTTCCTATCTCCATTCCTCCCTACCAGATAAGGACAACCACTTTGGGCTCGTAATGCAATCCAGGAAGGAAAGATGCTATAGTATATCCTATAGATGAGGACAAAAGGGAGCTGGTGAAGGATGTGCATTATTTGACAAGCTTGCTTCTTCAGGTATTTGAAGTTTTCTCGGGTTGGCTAGTAATGATGGAAGATTTGTTTCTCATCTAATGTATCTACGTTAATCAAGATTGACTCAAAAGAAGTCCAAGTGTGTAGGTCAGATGAATGTGAGAAGAGTTTCCAGACTTTGAAATTTCAGCTTACATCGGCTCCTAATTTTGATTTAACCAAGTGGCTTAGGTCAATTGGTGGTGTGTCGTGATATTTCTTGAATTGGGTTGGGTTATTTGCTTATGCAACATTGCAAGGTGATAACTTATACGTCAAGGTAATTAAAGGTGCATGAGTGTAACTTCCCAACTCATGTTCTTGAGTTAATGACGCTAGTGGTTGCCCTGAAAATTTGGAGACACTATTTGTATGGGCTGTACATTGATGTTTTCCCCAGTCACAAGAGTTTGTGATATATGTTCACTCAAGGGGATCTTGACTTGAGACAAAAGAGATGGTTGGAACTCCTTAAAGGCTATGACATGAGTGTATGATATCATCCTGGCAAGGCAAATATTTTAGCTGATGCTCTTAGTGGACTATCTATGGGAGATCTGGCTTATGTGGGTGAACGGAAGGAAGAGTTGGCAAAAGATGTTCACCATTTGGCTAGATTGGGTATTAGGTTGATTGACTCTAATGATGATGATGTACATGTTCAGAATATGGCCGAATCTTCTATGGTTGTTGATGTCAAGGAAAAATAAGACTTAGACCTATTAGTAGTTGCATTGAAGAGGTTAGTTGCCAAAGAAATAAGATAAAGTATCCTCCTAAGGTGGAGATAATACGCTTTGGTGTCAAGGTCGATTATGTGTTCCGAATGTGGATGATATAGGAGAGTGATCATAAGTGAAGCCCATAAATCTCATTAATTGATACATTCAAGATCCACCAAGATCCACCAAGATGCATCGGGATTTAAAAAAAAGGTATTGGTGGCATGGTGTTATTAAGGACATAGGTAGATTGGTATTTGAATCCTCTAATTTCCAACCAAGGAAGGTGGGACATCAAAGGCCCGGTTATTTAGCCCAAAACTTTGATATTCCTACTTGAAATGAGAGAATGAGAATGTAGACTTTATGAGTTAGGTTTCCCCATACCCAAAGCAATTTGAATCCATGTGGGTAGTTGTTGGAAAAATGACGAAATTGGCTAACTTCTTATCGGTTGAAACTACTTTCAGTGTTAAGGACAACTCTAAATTTAGAGAACATATCGAGGTCTTGTTTGTTGGAATTCAAGGTTAATTGGGGTAATCACCCATCACTTATTCAGTTTTCTTACAAAATAACTTTCATGCTAGCATTGGTATGACACCATTTGGGGCTTTGTGTGGTAGAAGGTATAGGTCTTTGGTTGGATGGTTTGAGTTAGATGAGTTGACTTCTATAGGCCCAGATTTAGCGTTGGAGGCTATGGAAAGAGTGAAATTGGTTAGGGAAAAGTTGAAGATGATTTGAAGTCATTAAAAGTCTATTTTGTAGGTTGGAAAGAGGGATCATGAGGCTCATCTTGGTGATTGGGGGTGTATGTGAAGGTCTCTCCTATGAAGGGTGCGATGTATTTTGGGAAGAAGGGCAAGTCATGTTGTTGGTATATAGGTCCTTCTAAGATTGTAGAGCAGTTTGAGAATGTGGCCTATACATTGGATTTGCACCTGGGTTTGAGTTCTATTCATTTAGTTTTTTATGTGTCTAAGTTGAAGAAGTTGGGTGGTGATACTAGTTCTATTGTGCCTTTGTAAGGCATTGAGGTTACAGAGAACTTGTCTTATGAGGAAGTTTTGGTTGAGATCTTGGATGGGCAAGTGGAGAGGCTTCACAATAATGATCAACATATTGAATGTGCTACATAGGAAGTGGAACCAAGCGATGATACCTCTATCCCTTCCAATCTACTCAATCCTATAGTATTAGGTACTTTCTATTATTAATGGTCCTAATTCGTTCGTTCTTGAGTCTTATGACATGACATGCACACATGTGCAGGAAAATGATATATTTTATGATGTTTTAAATGATTTGAATACATTTTGATATGCATTTTAGTGACTTGATGACTTCCAAATGATGAATTATGCATTGTACCTTGTGTTTGGAAATTTCATGTTCTAAGTCAAGCCTTTCAAGCTTTCTTCTACCACATTCAAGGATGCATGTACCAAAGGAGGAGATGATGTAAGGACCTAGACTTTGTATGACTTCATCGGAGCTTGAAACTTTTGTTTTTGGCAAATTTTGGACCAAGTGTCACCTCAAGGGAGACTACATGGTTCATGTGAGGTCACATAGATCGTGTGGCTTCCAATCAAGTGATACTTGGCCTTAGTTTTGAATGTGTGGCCTTGGCATGGAATTTCGGGCGAAGGCATATCACACTTGGACCCTACATGACACGTGAGACACTTTACTGACCATGTGATGGCCCTGAGCTTGAAACATCAACGTTGGGATCCAATTTTAGTTAAACGGCCACCTTCACGGGCTGTGTGATGGTTTACGGGCCGTGTGGCCCTTTGGTGAAGCGAATTTCGTAAAACTTTTCTAAGTATGGGATTTTCAATCTCAAGCAAAGTTGGCTTCCAAGAATTCAATTCAAGCTTATCATATTGTTTATGGCCATCATGGGCCTCCTACATCAAGCCAAGTTCAAAGGAATTCCGTTGGCTTATTTTACACAAGTATCTATAGAAGGATCAATTTTAAATGGTCATATCTCTTAGGACAAAATGAACTGGGTAACCCACAACCTATACAACTAAATCTCTTTGAACTAGCTTTCTAATGCATCTAGTTTCACCTCATTTGGACTTCGGATGGAGAGGTTATGCTCTTTTTCGTAAAATTTGTTTGGGCTAGATAGGAGCCTTCATGGATCGTGAAAAGCTTCATGACCCGTAAAGCTGGCCGTGAGAAGTCCCATTTAAAATTCAAGGGCTCATTTTATTAAGGTATTTTTGATATTTTGTCCTATCCCCAATGCTTTTTAATACCTTTAGACCCCCGTTTACATTCCTAAACTTCTCCTACACTAATTCAAAATCCTAATTCAAGACTGACCCTCAGTTTCAAAAATAAAATTCTCTCAAGTCTCTCTCAAGAACTCTAGTGGGGTTTTTAGCATGGGAATCAAGGGAGGGATCATTCTTCTTCATATTTCTCCTTGGAATTCCTTCATTTGCTAAGGTATGTGGGTTTGATCTTTGGTTCCTTTCAACCAAGAGACCTAAAACTTTTCTATTCATTCATATTGGGTTTTCAATTGTCTTGTTGATTATATTTAATTAATGCATGGGTAGTACTTATTTGATGATTTTAAATTGACTCAAACTATTATATGATGAATTACATTGGATTTGTAACGTTATGTAGGAAACAACCTCTCTACTTCTCTGAAGTAGCGGTAAGGTCTGCGTACAATCTCCCCTCCCCAGACCCCACTTGTG
>JAOTQJ010000002.1:8634758-8695496 GCA_025642045.1 Solanum sejunctum | reverse complement strand
GAGCTTAAAACCTTAAAATGAAGGTTGTTGCACTTAATTCAAGTGAATTTCTTTTGCTTGTGATTTCCTGATCCATGTACTAATTGAAGTACACCAACTACTTTCTCCTACATTTGAAACTAATTATATATTTCTGATAGCACTCACTCATTTCAACTTTTTTCTCCTTATATGGAAGTAAAATGATTAGCTAGTTGTTCACAAAAGAAGTACAATAAGTAGCTATTTCAGCCACAGTTGGCAACCTCTTTTCATCACCATCTCTAACATACATCCTTTGGGTAGGGACTAATTTCCTTGTTAAACTTTGACGGTTATACCAGGGGGCTTTTGTTTGGAGCTGCAAGGCGTTAATTTCTGAGGTAATGTGCAAATATCAGCTTCTTCATGATGATTGGCATTAGCCTTTGTCATCTCTCAATTTGCTTCGGTACTTCATCTCTCAAAACAGAACAATGAAAAGCGAGGTTGAGAGTGCAAAAATTTTCTTTTGTTTCTTCAGTGTCATGAAGAACCAAGAAAATAAAGGCATATATTTTGTTTTCCTGGGGCTTTTATTGCATTGATTGAGATGAGAAGTTGAATGTATTCTATTCCGTACTTGTTACACGAATTGAAAAAAATATAGTTTTCTTCAAATTCTCTTCATTTTTTCTCAGTCCTCTTATTCTTGTTTTCTCTTTCCATTTTCTTCTAATGGAAAAAAACAGGAGTTGCTCCTCAATTTAATAGACGTAACTTAACGATCCAAGAGAAGGGTTTTTGTCGAGTCCAAAATGGAAGTTCAAGGGCTTAGATGAGAGTAACTATAGTTAAGCAATATTATTCTGTAATGTTTAAAGCTATATGCTTTTTCCCCCTTAAGTATTGTGTAGAACTTACTGGTTAAATTTTGTACAGTTCTTGTACTCTCTCTGTAACTGGGCAAATTATTTTTTGTACAATTCTTGTACTCTGTAGAATAGTTTTATTTTGACTTTTGCTCTGTAGAATATTCTTATTTTGAGTCTTAACTGAGATTTGGATTAGACGCGTAAGAATGTGATCCGTGCTGTTGACATTGGCACCTTGTCCTACTTTGTTTTAATTTAAAATGTCCAACACCTGTATGCTCTCATGGATATGAAGATTAGTTGTTTGATTGTTCTTATAAAGTATTTGCGCTAAATAGTAACAGCTACTGCTATGAATAATCTGCTCCCTAATTCTGATGTAATTTCTCTGATCCTTTGAGCTAATGTAGATCAAAGCTTCACACAAGGAGGTTGAGAGAATGCTGCGCGAACATAGGTATATAGTGTTGTTTGAATTTTTTTTCATTTCTTGTGTAATCTGGAGATTACTCACCTCCTTGGGTTCGAGAAAAGTTCATCTGAATGTATTTATGGAAAGCGTTAAGAGACTCACCTTTTCCATAAACTTCCTGACCTTTCACGAAAAATTATTTTAACACAATTGGATGCTAGTTGCAGAGTTATGATGCATATAAAGCAGCAGACTTCCTAAAGAGAGTTTTTGATAATGGTTTTGAACTTGTTTAAAGGTAAATTGAAGGCATTTCTTGTAATTAGCTTTACTCTAATATATTCTAGTTGAGGTTTGAAGGGACATGGCGGAATCCTTCATCTTTCTTGGAGCATGTAGGTAAGAGTCAGTTAGTAATTGACCTGCTCGAGCCGCTTGTCAGTTAAACGGCGAGAATGTAAAATTTAGTGGATGTCTGGATTGGCTTTTTGGCTTTTAAGCACTTTAAATTTTGAAAGCGTTTGGGTAACACTAAAAGGGCGTTTAAGCACTTTCCTAAAGCTGAAAAAGTACCAAAAAAATGCCAAAAGCCAAGAGTTGGGGGTTCCCAACTTATAACCTAAGGCTTTTAACTTATAAACCACCTAAAAAAAGCCAATCCAAACACCCCCGGCATGTTGATGGAGTGCCTTTTTTTTTTGACTCTTTCTGATGAAGTATACTGTTACTTTCTAGTCTGTTCTTGTTTCTTCTGATATGACAGAAAATGCTATGTTGTGCTTGACAAACAAGCAAAACCCAGAACCAAGAACAGTATGTACCTCATAAAACTGCTTGTAAGCTAGACCAAACCGCAGTTATCTTGTGAATTATTTTCTTTGTTCTTAGTTTTACTGGATATACATGTGTAGAAATTGTTTAAGAAAAAGTTTGACATTACGACAATTTGTATGATTGTGGGCGCACCATAAAAATTAGGAAACTGGATAACTGATGATGTTTTGTTTTGGTTGTTATTACTTTTTTCCCCCTCCCCCGAAGTAGTTATCATTTGCATTGTGGACATTTCAGTCTCATCAACTATAACTAACTTATCCATTCAGGATACTTATTTCCTTTCCAGCTGTTGAATCAATTGGCGAAACTAGTAATGGCAGCTATAAGATGATTTAACGGGTCCTATTTATGTTGTCTTTGTTTCGTACTTGTGTAATTTCATTGACATCTGATGCAATGCTAAGATGTATCGATTTTCTTGACAGATCTACTTCTATGCAAGGTAAATTGTTAAAGCACAACCTCGGTACAGAAGTTGTGGATGCTCTCAAGGACCTCAGGGACCAGCTTTCTCAAAATGAGACGCGCAGATGATAGTGTCATGAGAGGCTATATCAGAGAAGCAGCAGAATTTTAAGTCCATGGATACGTAGTAAGAACTGCTCTAACAACTTTGTGACAGTTTATTTGGGATCACTATTAAAGGTGCATGTATTTTAAGAGAATGTTTCAACCACATTTGCATCTTTGGCTGGTGCTGCCTTCAATATACATCCACCTCTGGTTTATAGCTTCTACCTTGTGACGACGTCATGGAGATGCAACTTTTTCTGAAACTATTGTCGAGTATTTAAAAGTTAATTGTGTCCATTTCTACATTGCACAACATTGCCTGGTGTGGTACATAAGTTGGATCAATTGATTGTCCAAGCTATAATGCTTTTAATAGTGCAAAGATAATGTCTCCATCATGTTCTGCCCCAAATTATACATAGTGGTCTAGTTTGCTTTGTTCATTTCCGTATAGTGACTTTCTTGCGTTATATATCTGCAAAACTTATCGATTGGCTTCTTTCTGTGCAGCTCGTGTTTTGTATTGGCTACATTCTGTTTATTGGGAAGAATCAAATCTGGCACTTTTATGTTCTCCCATGTCATTGAGAGAAGGAATGATTAATGACGGTGTGATCATTCTCATCATGGAGAACTTCTATAATTTGAAGAATATACATTACGTTGTATTATTTATGGGTAAATTTCTTACATGATACCCCAAACTAATGACTGAAATCACAAAGCTAAATTTCATAACTAGAATATATCCAGATTCATCATCCATAAATATCAGAATCTGAAACGAATTTTTGTGCCTAGTGAAACATTTCAAACAGAAAAATATACACATTCATTGCAAAACCCAACCCACCTGTTACCAATATTTTAAATCCAATTGCTCTATATAGAACATAAAATAAAACTCATATGTTCCCACAGATTTGACTGTTACATTGGCAGGTTTAGAAAATGCGTAAATCATAAAATGTGCATTGGTAGGCGACCAGTTTGAAAGTGCCATTCCGTTTGAAATCAGGGTATTCTAATATTGCAATTCTGGGATTTCAATCAGGATAATATTATCTGCATAACTTATTTATCATGGGTTAAGCTACTTAGATTATCGTCCTGATTTTGATATCGACTTAGCTAATACCTCTAACTTAAAAGAAGAATTAATTTGAAACTTTAATCTAAGATAATAGTCTTTTGAAAATAGTACTCACACTTGTCTATTACGATAAAATCGCCATAGGGCATTGCCTCTAATCTGCATACAAGGAACCAAGAATTAGTTACAAGTTCTTCAAATCATGTTTCTGAAGATGGGCGTGCTAGATGTCTTTGAGCACATCTTGAGACCATCAAAAGGATAGCGCAATAAGATGGTTCATAGCATGTTCGTGAATATGGGCATGTTGGACGTCTTGGACCACCCAAAGGGTTCCACAACATGATGGTTGGATAAGAGGTCGAAGAAAAAACAAGTTTTTCACTGCCTAGGAGTCGCAACCATCAACTTGGGCATTAAGGGGGTGACGTCCCCCAACTTGGGCGTCAAGCAGGTGACGGCCTGTCAACATGGGCATCACTTGGTGGCTTGTTGGGAGCACACTGACTCGAAGTGACCAAGGCAGTGACGCTTCTTCAAGTGAGTAACGACTCATCACTTGGCCATTTTAGTAAAGCCTTTGGGGACACTTTTGGGTCATTTGTATAATAACAAGATAAATATTATAAATAGTTAACTTAGTCTTCATACTTAGGTAGATTATGTTGAATATCAATGAACAATACTTCTTTGTGAGTTGAGAGCTTGGTTAAGCTTTGGTCATTTTTTGGTTAGAAACATTTGTTGCAAGGTGAATTAAGAGAGTTTTTCTAGTACGGTTAACGGATTGTGCCCTTAAGGTTTAATATGCCTTTTGGTTGCTTTCTATTTTTTTTGTGTCATCTATTTATTTTTACTTGTCTCAATTTCATATTTTGTTCTTGCCTCCCAAAGCTAGTTTATCATTTAGCATCATATCCATGTTTAGATTCGTTCCTACGAATGTAATCTAGGATTTGTTATGATAAAAGTTTCAAATATACATTTTTTTTGAAGAAAATCCCAAAAATATTGTGTTTTTAAGTCTTGTTGGATGTTTTTAATATGAGCTTTGCATTCTCTAGTACTAATATAGTCTAGGTCTGAGATTTCACAAAGTTTGAGAAAGTTTTGTTTTTTTACTATTGTTGAAGCTTGAAGAACTTGACGATTATGAAATGGGTACTTCTATTTAGTGTTGATTGGATTTTGATTTCTAGTGGGCTTTGTTCTCTATGTTGAACGGAAGCTACAATTGAATTGAAGAATTCCACATTTTGAATATTCAAGGTGTTCTTGGTGACCTTCAAAGAGTTCTAGCGAAGAAGAAATAAGAAAAAAATACATTTGATCCAAAATCCTTGATACAAATGTGAAGAAAAGTGTTTTTGATTTTAAAATGGCAAGTGTAATATCCCACAAGTTTGAAGTTTGGAATATGGTAGAGAAAAGAAAAACATTGGATGTAAGGAGCAGCGCTTCGTAAGGCCTTAACGAGACAAGAAAAGGTATTTCCAAGAGTTCTTGTCTAGGGTGCCCCACCAAGGACCACTTCACGGCTTGTAAACCACTACACTAGCCATGAAGTGGCTTGTGAAGGTGGCCTTGGCCAACTTAGAGGCTGCCAGTGAAGTGTGCCACCACGGGCACACACTACGACTCGTGGACCACACCACGAACCCGTGAAGGGGCCACCTCACTTGGTCATTATTTCCTCGACATGGGTGTGCTCTTCACGATAGGGCACCACGAGCGTGGTGTACTTCACGACTCGTGAAGTGTGCCTTGAAGCCATCAGTCATGTTTTCAAGGCTCATTTTAGTAAAGTCAATTTGGTAATTTACCCAAATTCTAAGCTCCTATGGGACGTTTTATGACTATATTACCATCCAAAGTCAACCTTTAAGCCTTTCATAACACTCCATGAATGACTTAATGTCACGACCTAAAATAGATCACAACTAAAGAAAGATAAATAAAGCGAAAATAAACTCATAAGATATAATTTCCATCAATCTCAAATGGACCCAAATATTCACTATTTTTTGGCTTTGGGGTATGATAGAATAAAGCAAAATAGCTCTTTAAACTATCCGCGCTTCTTTCAATTGTGAAGTAGCAGTTAGTCAATGCAACTTTCGACGCTCATCATGGGTCATCCAGAAATAGTCACGCTATATTTTTAAATATAGGGGTCAGGCTATCTACATCCGACCCTCCCTTACCCCGCAATGGACGGGAGCCTTTGAGGCATTGGGGTAATGTTGTTGTAAACTCATAAGATATAAGAAATCTCCCAAAATCGGGATTCATGAGTACAAGAGCATCTAAATTAGTACTGAAGGGTAAATACAAGTATCTCAAAAGAAAATACAATACTATCTCATAATGTCTGGTACATAGTTAGAGAGAAAAGAAATGAACAGAGGGCTCAAAGATCCATGATGAGTCAAAGTCTGAGCCTCACCATTGAGATTTGGATGATAATGATAACACTCAGATAGAATGATCAACTACCCTGTCCTGAAACTTGTTCACGATCTGCAGGGAGAAAACAAAGTAGGGGTGAGTACACCAAAATGTATAGAGTAGATTCAACTGATTGGGTAAGAGAAATCAAACAAGTATGCAATAACAAAGAATCTTATCACCTACACCAAAAGGTTAATATGCAATACAAATAAGTCATGAATAATGGAAAATACAGATGGTAAAACTAATCCAATGATGCAATACAATGCTATGCATGAATACAATAGCGTCGTGGGCTATGTATGAGATGAAATCACGGTTGTCGTAGGGCTAATGTACACATTTATTGAGCCGAAGCTACAAGATAAAACACGAGGGTGTCGCAGGCTATGTACTCAAATATATAATATGGCATCGTAGGCCATAATCAGAAGTATTTAGAGGCATCACAGACCTCATAAAGAGGTGTCTCAAGGCATCACAGGCCATAACCACTGTCTCAACATGGATCATAATATCTCAAATAATGCAAATGTAATGAGAAATGTGCATGACAATGCATCCAATCATGTACCAAATGTCTACATACCAATGCCAACAGTCATATATAACATATGTGCATATCAATGCAATAATGGAGTATTAGGTCCGTGCATACCAATGCAACTAGTCAACTTAAGATATGTGCATACCTATGCAACAATGGAGCATCACATTATATGGATATACCATGTATACCAATTATTACCACTAGGCCATCAATGTCTCATATCATCACTATCTCAAGATATCTATGAGTCAAACTCGATGAGAACCCCCAATTAGGCTCATGACCCTTAGGTTCACTGCATTCATCATTAATTAGCCAAAATACTCTCTGGAAGTTATCTCATGTCTCATATTATCATAATGACATCCAATTATCTCAGATCACATGATTTCATCTCAATTAATTAATATGATCGCCATTTACTCAACATTCAATGTAACCAACATTATATTCCCATCAAATTCAATCATATCATGTTATTGGCTCAATATTTCAATCTACATCTCACAATTATCACATAATCATGCTCAATAACTCAAATTTAGTCCTAACAAGGGTAGCCGAACCTATCTCGATGCCGAAACCACACTCGTACAAGCTTTCAATCAACTCAAGCCTCCAAACGATCATCGGATCGATCAACCTCTTTATAAAATAGATACTATGCATCAAGAGGTGCATTTTGATACCCATATTGGCATGAATTACGTTTAGGGGCATAATGGTCAAATTAGGGTCAAAATTCAAAAGTCCTAAATTTGAAAATGAATTTCGAAATCAAGTTCTACATGAAAAATAAAGTTCATGGGTGAAAATCCCATCAAAATCAAGCTTAAATGAATGAGAAATTAGCATTTAAAGTTTGGAAGCCATGGTCTAGAAATCACCAATTTTGAACATTGAAAATCATGGATTTGAAGACAAAACCAAGATAAATCTTATGAAAAATATTTAGAATAGTGTTAGAAATGCTTACCCAACAACAATCTTTAAAAACCTTTCTTCAAAATTGCCTTTCAAAGCTTGGAAATTAGAAAATAGATTAAAAATGGTATTTCTAGAGTTTAAAACTTTCCAGGTATAGAAAATACTCCGCGATTGGGGTTAGTGTCCCATGAACACGGAGGAGTATAACAAAAATTACCTTAGCAATAGCAGTGACCAACCCGCGAACACGGAGAGGAACAAGGGGGGGGGGTTGTTACACCAGCTAATGCTCTGCGAATGTAACTCTTTGGGTAATTTCTCAACAATGTTTATTCTATTCATTGTTTGTGATTTTGACCTAGCTATGAGTCACTAAACCTACACAACTTAGGGTTGTGGGAACCATGAGTAGCTAGCTTCTAATAACCTAGATTATTTTCATTTCTTTGATTAGGTATTTGCATGTATTATCCATTTTCCTTCGGAATGTTTGTTGTTTGGTGGTGGTCAATACCAAATCCTGCCTAATGTCATGATCCCAACCAAGGTAGTGATGAATAGAAAAAGAAAATGGGTGACATCATTTAATTGATGTGTTTTCATCTAATCAACCAAAATTGACCAAGGAGAGGTTGACTGGGACTATGGGTAACTGTTAATAGGCACACCATGGTTGCCGACCAAGTGCCATGGTGAAATTCAACCTTCACATTTACAAGAGGGCTGGAAGAATCTAAGTTACCATCCTCCATGCAATGTCTCAATTAGGGATATGTTATTCAGGGTATTTGAGTTAGCGAATCATGGGGAACACAATACCAAAGTTGTTCCTCAAATTGATTGTCTCTTCGTGATTATTAGTATAGTTTTTGTAGTTATTTTATTCCAATTTGCGAACCCTCCCCCGCTCCCCATTCTAGGTAATATAGTTGATTAGTACTTGAAATGATTGTTGGTGAATAAATTTGGTCAAACCTCGTATTCACTATGGATTCGGACCTAGCCTTTGGTTAGGTTTATACTTGACAGCGACCGCTTCACTATTGGAGCATGAACATTAGTGCCCACCTTACAAAAGTGCAAAATCTCTAAACTCTCCATGAACGTAGAGGATTATTTATGAAGGTAGAGAAGATAAATGAATTTCACCAAAACTGAGCACTAGCAAAACTCAACCAACAACGAAAACTCAGAATAGACATTTGGAATTCATCCAAAATTAGAAATTTCACAAACTTTGTATGTATCCATACCAGAGACAGTTATCCAGACTCAACAGAATAATCATAATTCGATTTCGATGTCTGCATGACATATTTACTAATTCAAGTCAAATAAACTAATTTAAAGCTCAAAATATCAAAACTACGCTCGATAACTCCAAAGTTTATTTTGAGATCATTTCTAGCATTAGTTTCACCACTCGAAACTAGTGGAACTATCAAAATTTTGATCTAAGCTTTTGAATTTCAAATGTTGATCAAAGTCAAACTTTGGTTCCAAAAATAACTAAAACCATAACTTTGGGCCTAAAAACCTCATTTTAACTTTGAATTCAGTTCATCAACTTCCTACAGTACAATTTTGATATTCCAGAGCTACTAGAATCGCTGGATCCCTGATCAGACCTCCAAAATCTGGAGTGACACAAAAACTCACTTTTCAACAACTTAAGGTTCTAAAAATGGTAAAACTCATATTTTTAACTTTTTAAGCTCAAGAATTTAATTCTAACTCAAATTAGGCCCTAAATAACTTATGAAAGGATAAAATAAAAACTTTCACAGATAATGCCAAAAATGACCAATCAAGTCATTATATCATTCACCACTAAAAATAATGTTTATCCTCAAACATAAGAAAAAGAGGAGTACCTGAAGCCTCAAAAAGGCTGGGATATATGGCCCACATATAACAACCCCACCTAGGGGCCTAGTAATCACATGGCGAATGAGATACCCGGAGGAACCTCACCCAAATCATCTAAGCATCTCAAGCATTCATAGGCAAAACATAGAAACATAATGCAGAAAATCATAAGGGAAAGGGGCTATGGGCCCTTTTTGTACAACGAAGCAACACTAAACATAGAGGAAATAACTACATTTATTATTGTGTTCATATGCATACCAACTACATCATAAGTTGATACGACCAACAATTTTACAGTCTCAATCAAGTGAAAAGAAATCCAGATAGTACAATATAGAAAATGTATGCCTCAGAAGGGCTACAAAACATCCTCTCAAAATAGCTAAATACGAACTAGAAGGAAAGAGTGGAGAGTGTTCCTAGCTAAGGGCTTACCACAAACAATATAGCTAGTCTTGGATGCCGAGTACTAGCCATGAGCCAGTGGAGGAGTACCTATCCCTACATGGTTAATTTATACAGACAAATATGTGTTAGTACGTTTGAATGTACTAAGTATGTGAGATGAAATTCATGGAGGAAATTGTAATGACATCATAATTAAACATAACATATAAAGTTAGCGAGACATGAAATGAGCTTAAACATGTATAAGGAATATGACATAGACCAATATGAGACAATGCACATTTAACACACAAATTCAAGGCATATCATGAAATCATATAAACTTGTGGTAATAGACTATAATTGACAGTAAAACCATGTGAGCTACTACATGGAATCCAATGAACTCCTTCCATTGGGAAAAGGCTAATGCATTCCTTCTATTGGGAAAAAAAATCTACTTGCCAAGGTAGTTATCTGAAACTTAGAATCTTTCATAACTTTGGGGCCTATTTGAATCCACTAGCCTAACGTAGCCTACAAAGCTCATATGGTGGCACATAGTTAGGAATATTGAGATTTATCTTCAAGGGCTTATGCCTCAACTAATGGGATGAGTCCCAATCTCAAGTCCTCTCGGTGCTAAGTCATCCATAGAATCTTTAAACATAATTTAGAATCATAAGTAGTAATCAATAGGAGTAGCTCAAACTTAAGAGTCTTTCTTAAACATCCTTTAGGCCAATAATCACTATGCACATATCTTTGGAAAGTTAAATTTGAAGCTCTTCATAAATGCCCTATTCATAGTCATGATTCATAAGAATCTTCATTGAAAAATAAGTGGACTTATTTGATACATGGAACAATCATAAATTACATAAGTTTAAGAAATTTCATAAAAAGTAAATATTGAAATCGTTCAACTTTAATCATATCAAGACCCATCTTAGAATCAACATCACACCTAAAAAATATACATAAATTTACTTAACAAATAGTCATTGAACTTTAGGTACATCATACAGTAGCATAAGAACCATAAAATCATCATAAGCATGCATTAAAACTTAGGAACTTAAAGAAAAGGAAAAATGCATAATATGGAACTTTATCGGTAAAAGGATACCTATAAATCAACTTTCAGACCTAAGAAACTAGGGAAATCAGAGTTCAAGTCTTGATGAAGGAACCTGGGAAACCCTAGCCTTGTTCTTGAGAGCTCTTGCCTTAGGAATTTGGAATTAAAAGAATGCGAGAATGAGGGGTATTTCTGGGGCTTGACGACTAATATAGGTCCCCCTTTTTATCCTCCAAACAATGTAGTATAAGAATAAAATTATGGGAAATGACCAAACTACTCCTTAATTAAAATTGTCTGAAGCCATATACGAGACCCCAACCACATGCCATAAAAACAACGGGTCGTAGACCCTTTAATCTGATGGCTCACCTGAGAATCCCAAAAGATAGCCTTTTGCTGAATTAGGAGCTATGACAAATAGGACAAGCTATATTATTTGCTACAAGATGTGGTTGGACTCGTAGAGTCCTTCCACACCTAGCCAAATTATCATTGTATCTGACCCCTTTATATGAGACCTTATACGATTCATCTGATAAGTTGTGGATTACCTTTCCCGAAAACTCCAAATTTCTTCATGCTTGGAATCCCACTGATGAACCTATCTATGAGCTGTAGAACAATCCACAGGCTGTAGACTGTCTCGTGAATCAAGTTCTCAGTCTTTTTCCAGGCTAACATTCTTGCATTCGGGCTCTTAAACTAAGGGTTGTTACATCACATGTCATACTCCAACTCCTATCTAGCCTCATCAATAGAATGGTGCCACCACTGAACCTTCAGAGGAGGTATATCCTTGGATCTCAATCTCCGGACCTACTTATCCAATAGAGCTATAGGTTCCTCTTCAAAGGACAAATCTGGACCTAACTTAATAGAGTTATAAGAAATCACATGGGACTCATTAGGAATGTACCATTGGAGCATAGAAACATGAAAAATAGGTTGAACAAAAGGTAATCTCGATGGTAACGCCAACTCATAAGCTACTTTATCAACTCTCCTCAAAATCTAAATAGGGCCAATGAATCTAGGACTAAGCTTGCCCCTTTTCCCAAATCTCATCACACCTTTCATGGGTGAATCTTTTAGCCAAGCACTGTCACTAATAGAGAACCTAAGAGGCCTAACCCTCTTATTAGCATAACTCTTCTGGCGACTCTGGGCAGTCAAAAGTTTACTCTGAATTAGTCAGACCCAATCCATGTCATCAGGAATTAAATCAACACCCTACACCTCAGCCAAACCTGAATCAAGCCATCCAATGTGTGATCTACCCCTTCGGCCATACAAGGTCTCAAATGGTGCCATTTGGATGCTGGAATGGTAATTGTTTTTATATACAAACTATGTGAATCGTAAGTGCTGGTGCCATTGAGCCCCAAAAACAATAAAACAGGCCCTAAGCATATCCAATAACACTTGAATGGTGCGCTCTGACTGACCATCAGTCTGAGTGTGAAAAGCTAAACTCAAATCCACTCTAGTACCCAAACCATACTATAAAGCTCCCCAATAGTAAGAAGTAAACATAGAACCTCTACTTGGCACTATACACACTGGCATACCATGTAATCTGATGATTTACCAAATATACAACCTAGCCAGATGGTCCACAATATAGCTAGTCCTTATCGGTAGGAAGTGTGGCGACTTGGTCAATAGATTAACGACCACCCAAACTGAATCAAACTTGCCCATGTCCGTGGACAAACCTGTAACAAAATTCATAGTCACTCTCTCCTACTTCTGCCCAAGAATAGGCATCCTTTGCATTGATCCTCTAGGCTTTTGATGCTCATATTTCACCTATTGACAACTCAAACACTTGGCCATGAACTCGGCTATGTCTCTCCTCATATTAAACTACCAATAATGTTGTTTAAGATCATGATACATCTTACCACACTCTGATGAATGGAATATCTCCACAATCTTCTTTAATATCAATCTCACCCAATTTCTAACTTTAGGCACACAAACTCTATAATTAACCCTCAAAACACCATCAAAATCAATAAATAGCCACCTTGGCTTCATTTCTTAACACTTTGTCACGAATTATACATAAGATGGAGTCCTCAAACTAGTGAGCATGTATATGATCAACCGAAGAAGATCTAGCCTCAACAAAGGCCAAAATACTCTGAGGAGACATGTCCAAATGGACCATCTACCTAGCAAGTGACTAAAACTCAAGAGCTAAGGGTCTCTTCCCAGCCTTAAAGAATGCCAAACTCCCCATACTAGTAGCCTTCAGGCTTAAGGCATCTGCCAGCACATTGGCCTTCCCGGGTTGATATAGAATAGAGATATCATGGTCTTTTAAGGAACTCCAACCACCTACGCTATCTTATGTTCAACAAGATACACCTGACCTCCACCACTCCTTAGCAAGGATAGTGAACTAGTATGAAGTGTAGGCAAACCAACATGGCTCAAGAATAGCCAAGTTACATAATTGGTCTTGACACTCTGACAGAATGTCATAAGCTCTATCGCCAAGAGTGTCATTAAATTGCGACAAAGCCAACCACACAATCCTCTAAAAGCTCTATTGCTCTAATATAGACATGGATGGGCTTGCAGATGATGGTGCTACCATAAACAAAGGAGGTTCAATAGATGGAGGAACAACCAAGCTTTGAAGGTAGAAGCCGAACTCAGCCTAGATGTCCAAGGCAGAACCACAACTATTATAAGATATTCTATTAGAATGTAGAAGGACTAACATGAGTCATAACTAGCTTGGATGGGGCTACAGTAGGACCAATTGGTGCTGTAGAAACTTGTACATTAATAGTAGCTGTGGAAGAAGGTGCTCCCTCCAATCTAGCCAATACCCTCAAAAGTAACTCTTGAACTGAAAGTGTAGTCTCTAGGGTTGAGGGCGGTGTAATAGGATCCATAGTTTCCTCTGGCTCATGAACAGGCTCCGAAGGAGTCAATCTAGTCTACCCTAGAGGTGAGCTGCCCCTTTAACATGTCTTCTACCTCTAGTCATGTCCTGAACTCTACCTCGGCCTTGAGTGGGACCCACATCAATTGCCTCAAGCCCTCCCACTGATCGATAGGATATGGTAGATGACATATGTGTAAAAGGAGTATATTAGACACTTTCAAAATAGATAATACAAAGGAACGTGCAAATGGAAGCAAAAAGTAAAAATTCTTCCTAACAAGTATCCTGTAGCCTCCCAAACATAGGTGTGGATGTCTATACACTGATCCACGTGACTCTACTAGTCCCCCTGCTCTTGACTCATGAGCCCAACGAACCTAGAGTTCTAATAACAAAATTGTCACAACCCAAAATAGATCACAACTAAAGAAAGATAAATAAAGTGGAAACAAGCTTATATAATATAAGAAATATCCCAAAACCTGAAGTCATGAGTATAAGAGCATCTAAAATAGCACTAAAGGGTAAATATAACTATCTCAAAAGAAAACAACATTGTCTCAAAATGTCTGATACATAGTTTGAGACAAATGAAATAAACAAAGTGCTCAAATATCCACGATGACTCAAAGTCTAAGCCTCATCGCTGAGATCTAGATGATAATGATAACACTAAGATAGAATGATCAACTACCCTGTCCTGAACACTATGCATGATCTGCTGGGTGGAATTAAACTAGGGATGAACACAACAAAATGTACCCAGTAGGTTCAACTGACTGGGTTAGAGAAATCAAACAAGTATGCAATAATGTAGAATCTTATCACCTACATCAAAAGGCTAGTATGCAATACAAATAAGTCATAAATAATGGAAAATATAGATGATAAACCAATCCAATGATGTAATAAAATTCTATACATGAATGTAATGACTGCATGAGCCATGTATGAGAAGAAATCATGACCATCGTGGGGGCTGATGTACACATCTATCAAGCTGAAGCTACAAGATAGAACCCGAGGGCGTCGCAGGCCATGTACTCAAATATATAATAAGGCATCACATGCCATAATCAAAAGTATTTTGAGGTATCATAGGCCTTATAAAAGGGTGTCTGAAGGCATCGCAGGCCATAACAACTGTCTCAATATGGATCATAATGTCTTAAATAATGCATATATAATGAGAAATATGCAAAATATCTATCCAATTATGTATCAAATATGTGCATACCAATGCCAACAGTCAAATATAACATGTGTGCATATCAATGCAATAATGGACTATTAGATCTGTGCATACCAGTACAACTAGTCAATATAAGATAGATACCAATGCAACAACGGAGTATAAGATCTATGCATACTAATGCAACTAGTCAACATAAGATATGTGTATAACCATGCAACAATGGAGCATCACATTATATGGCTATACCATGTATACCAATTATTGCCACTAGGCTATTATATCATCACTATCTCATCAATGATCAAGATGTCTACAAATCAAACTCCACAAGAACCCCCAATTAGGCTGATGACCTTATGTTAACCTCATTTATCATCAATTAGCCACAACACTACCTGAAAGTTATCTCATGTCTCATATTATCATAATAATATCCTAATTATCTCAAATCACATGATTTCATCTCAATTAATCAATAGGATCACTATTTACTCAATATTTGATGTAACCAACAACAGATTCCCATGAAATTCAATCATATCATGTTATTGGCTCAATGTTTTTCAATCTACATCACAGAATTATCATATAAGCATGCTCAATAACTCAAATCTAGTCCCAAAAAGGTTAGTTGAACTGACCTCGATGTCAAAACCATAATCAAACAAGCTTTTGATAAAATCAAGCCTCTAAATGATCTTTGGATCGATCAACCATTATTAAAAATATATATTATGCATCAGGAGATATATTTTGATACTCATATTGGCATGAATTAGGGTTAGGGGCAAAATAGTCAAATTAGGGTTAAGATTAAAAAGTCCTAAATATGGGAATTATTTTTGAAATCAAGTTCTACACGAAAAATAGAATTCATGGGTGAAAATCTCATTAAAATTAAGCTTAAACCGAATGAGAAATTAACATTTAAATTTTGAAAGGTATGGTCTAGAAATCCCCAATTTTGACTATTAAAAATTAGGAATTTGAAGACAAAATTGAGATAAATCTTATGGAAAATACTTAAAATAGTGTTAGAAATTCTTACCCAACAAAAATCTTCAAAAACGTTTATTCAAAATCGCCTCTCAATGCTTGAAAATTCAAAAATGGATTTAAAATGGTGTTTCTCGAGTTTAAAATTATCCAGATAGAAAACACTCCGTGATAATAGTTGGGGTCCCGCAAATGGGGAGGAGTATAACAAAAATGACCTCTGCGATTGCGGTCACTGCTGATGAATGCGAAGAGTTATAGGGGTGGGGGGGTCACACCAGCCGATGCTTCATAAATGCGGAGCCCATCTCTCAAATATGGTGATTAAAATCTCCAATCTCTCCACGAATGTGAAGGATTATTTGTGAAGGTGGAGAAGATAAATGACTTGCACTAGAACTGAGCACCCACAAAAATTAGCTAACAACAAAAACTCTGAATAGATACTCAAAACTCATTCAAAATTGAAACGCCCCAAAAATGTCTAAAAACGTGCCTCGAAAATACCCATAATTGTAATTTACATATATCAAAAAATTCGTGGCATGATGTCAAAAATTTGACTTCATATTCGTGATTAAGGGCAAAATTGAGTGGGAAATGGTAACTCCGATTCAGAGCACCCATAGCAAAAATTTAATTTTCTGAATTTACAAATTCCAAAGATTAGTGTTATTTGATTCCTGAAATTTGTTTCGGCCCAAGGGCCTTAAGGTCATAACCCAATACTCTCCTATATGTAAAAACACCTATACTTAGTCATTTTTTAACTCTATATCACTCAAGACACTCTCAAACCCCTCTCTAACACTTAGCCAAATATTTCATCCAAATTGAAGTGTACCAAACTCATTTAGGATCTCAAGAACTTCTTTCAAGCTTCAAGTTCTCATTCAAACCTTCGTTAAGAAAATCTATAAGTTTGAGGTATATGGGTTTCAACCATTGGGTCCTTTCACCCATGGTGCCCAACCTTCTTTTTTATGTAAATTGCATGTTTTCAAGTTGGATTATCCATGGGTATCTCTTATTATGAAGTTGATTATAAAACTATGTTGGGGTTTAGTAAAATGTTTACTATTTAAGTAGGTTTTGAGCTATGAATCTACGATCTATTATGAGATTTGATGAGGGTTTTCAATGTATCTTGCATGAGGGTGTTACCAAATGTTGGTGGGTTGATTTACATTGAGTTTTCTCACACGATTTCACTCTTTAGTTGTCTGATTTTGAACTAGCATTACACACCTGCCAAGTGTTTGAAAAAAATGTACGATTAAGGATTCTTGAGTTATTGATGATCTATTGTATGGCTTATGAGTCAAGTGACTTTATCATGATGAAGGGATTGTATGTATGTATTGAATTCTTAAAAAGTATCTATAGTATAGCAAGTTGACCACACCTTATTGATGGCCTGATATACCTTGTCTACTTTGATAGGGGGTGCTATGCCCATCTACCAAGTTGAGGTGTATATACCTTGACCAGTATGATGGGGGTGGCTATGCCCATCTACTATTTTGAGGGATATATACCTTGACCTCTATGATGGACGGGGTGCTATGCCCATCTACCAATTGAGGCATAGATACCTCAATCACCTTCCAAGGGGGTAATATGCCTTGGATTCTAAGTACTAGTTTACTTAGTCTATGATGATGGTCTCTTCCTACACACGTAATATGTTCTCTATAAGCATGTTTTACTTCAAGCATTTATCATGCATGTCATATTGTTAATATACTTATTCATTGCTTATGCTTATGCATTTTGATTATGTTACCTATGTGTTGTTGCATTACATCCTAAATACTTAGTACAGTCAAATGTACTAATGCATATTCTATGCCTATATGATGTTACCATGTAGGAACTGGAGCACCTATTGATCATCCTCCCTGTGGCTAGTCTTGGCATTTTGGAATATAAGCTTTGGTGAGTCCTCAAGTTCAAGGACACTAGCTATACTACTCTTGCTTTGTTTACTCTTTATGTTGAACTCTCAATGCTATGAGGGTAAGCCCAGAAAGTGTTTTTGCTCCTACTCAAATATATATTTAGAGGTGTTAATGGAACAAATGATGTACTTATGCTTTGAGCTCTGACTCATCTATGTTTTATGCTATCAATGACTTCCCTTAGTCCCATTTTCTCATTTTCATTTTCTATTGTTATTGTTATTACCACGACCAGGGATGTGTGTATAATATGCTAAGAGGCTTGTTTGGGGTCCCTTTGGGTTCTTATTCATCATTTCACGTCTAGACCCTAGGCTTGGGTCATGACAAACTTAGTATCATAGCACTAGGTTGTTAATGGTCCTCGAAATCTAATATACTACATCGATTAGAGTCTTGCTCATGGTTGTGAAGTGCACCACAACTATGAGTAAAGAGGCATTTTAGGAAATGTTTCCCTTCTTCATAGTGTATGTCGTGCTATAGAAGTTAAGGTAAGAATTTTTCCTCTAACAAATGTTCTCTGCTATTCTAGATAATGCCTATTCCATGAGGACAACTAAGGAGAGCTCGTTCACCCGAGGAGCTACTGGCCACTTACGCTCCTCAAGCTCCTCAAGATAGGGGATTGGCCTATGAAGATTTTGGGATGCTAAAACCATGTTGGCATATGCCATGACTAATCAAATCAACCAAGGGGCCTAAGCTCCTCATGCTCGTACTCCAGCCTCGAGGGTGAGGGATTTTACTAGAATGAATCCACCGGAGTTTCATAGGTCTAAACTAGATGATAATCCTCAAGATTTTATTGATGAAGTATATAAAGTGTTGTCTATTATAGGGGTTGGATTAGACAAGAAAGTGGAGTTGGCCTCCTACCAACTCAAGGGGGTGGCTCAAATTTGGTTCATCCAACAGAAGGTGGAGAAGGGGAATAATAATGTCATACTTTGGCAAGAGTTCAAGATGACATTTCTCAACTGGTTCTTCCATTTTGAGATGAGGGAGGCTAAAATATTATTTAATTTCTATATCTAAAGCAAGTATCTATAAGTGTAAGGGAGTATTCCCTCAAGTTCAATCAACTCTTCAAGTATGCTCCACAATTGGTGGCAGAGCCGAGGTTTAGGATGAACAAATTTATGATGAGGATGTCCGACTTGGTTAATAAGGAGTGTTGTGCCACCATGTTGATAAGTGATATGGATTTGTCCAGCCTCATGACATATGTTGAACAATTGGGAGGGAGAAGCTTAGAAAAAGATGGAGTGGTGAGGCCAAGAGGGCTCGTTTTGAAGGTAGGTTTCAAAGTCGCAAGGGTGGCTGGTTAGATCAAGGTCAAGGGTATTCCAATGTTCCTACTAGAGGGTTTGCTAATGACAACCCAAGGGTCCATAGTGGTGGTGGTGTGGTGCCTAATACTATGTTCCCAAGATGCGGTAGAGGCCATAATGGCCCATGTTTCAAGGAAACTAATGCTTGTTATAGTTGTGGTGAAGTGGGTCGTAAGGTGATTGATGTTCCTCGTAATCGCAACAAGGGTAGACGTGGTCATCTATAAGGCTAAGATGCAAATGCGGGTCCTAAGGGAAAAGGAGGCCAATAAGGTGGTGCTCCAAGGCACAATAGGTTCGATGCTCTTCAAGCGAGACAAGGGGTAGATGAAGTGCCCAATGTTGTCACTAGTATGTTAAAAGTTTTTGATTTTGATGTGTATGCATTAATAGACATGGGTGCCTCTCTTTCTTTTATTACTCCTTTTGTTGCCAAAAAGCTCTATGTTAAATCTGAATTGTTATGTGAGCCATATGAAGTGTCACCCCCAATTGGTGAGTCCATTATTACTAGAAGGGTCTATAGAAATTGTACCATTTTCATTTTGCATAAAATCTTTCCTTGTGATTTTGTTGAATTGGATATGGTGATTTTGATGCCATTCTTGGGATGGATTGGTTACATGCATATTATACTTCAATTGATTATATAACCTGTAGGATCAAGTTCCAATTCCCTAATGAACCCGTCCTTGAGTGGGAGAGTCATGATATGGTGGTCAAGGGTAGATTCATTTCTTGCATTAAAGCTAAAAAGTTGATTTCTAAGGTATGTCTCTATCATCTTTGAGGGTTAGGGATGTTGAGTTCAAAGTCCTTCCTATAGGGTCGATTCTGGTGGTTAATGAGTTTCTTGATGTCTTTCTCGATGAGCTTCCCAGTGTTCCTACCAAAAGGGAAATGATTTTGTCATAGACCTCTTTCTCGATACTCAATCCGTTTGTATTCCCCCTTACTATATGGCTCCAGTGGAGTTAAAGGAGTTGAAAGAACAATTGAGGGATTTGTTGGAAAAGGGTTTTATTAGGCCTAGCCGATCATCTTGGGGTGTACCAGTGTTGTTTGTGAAGTAGAAGGATGGTACTCTTAGAATGTGCATTGATTACCAGCAACTTAATAGGGTCACCATAAAGAATAAGTACCCTCTACCAAGGATTGATGATCATTTTGACCAACTTCAAGGGGCTAGTCATTTCTCTAAGATTGATCTTTAGTTTGGGTATCACCAAGTGAATAAGAGGGAGTGTGACATTCCCAAGACGACCTTTTAGACTAGGTATGAGCACTATAAGTTTGTGGTTATGTCCTTCGAGTTGACTAATGCACCTGCTATCTTTATGGATCTTATGAATAGAGTTTTTAAACCTACATTGATCTATTTGTGGTGGTTTTTATTGATGATATCTTGATCTGTTCCCATACTGAGAAGGAACATGTGGATAACTTGAGGGTGACATTATAAATCTTGAGGGAGGAGAAGTTGTATGCTAAATATGAAAAATGTGAGTTTTGGTTGAAAGAGGTAGCATTTCTAGGTCATTTGGTGTCGGGTGATGGTATTAAGGTCGATCCTAAGAAGAAGAAGGTGATTAGAAATTAGCCTAGGTGTTTGACTTCATTGGATATTAGAAGTTTCTTGGGGTTATCAAGTTATTATCGGAGGATTTTGAATGAGTTCTCTTCTATTACTTCTCCTATGACCAAGTTGACCCAAAAGAAGGCAAAACTTGTATGGACTGATGAGTGAGAAAAGAGTTTCCAAACTTTGAAAGATAAGCTTGTCTCCGCTCCTATCTTGTCTCTACTAGAAAGGTTGGAAGAATTTGTTATATATTGTGATGCCTCAATATTTGGTTTGGGTTGTGTTTTGATGCAAAATGGTAAGGTGATAGCGTATGCCTCTAGATAACTTAAGGTGCATGAAAAGAATTATCCTATCCATGATCTTAAATTGGCCGCTATGGTGTTTGCTTTGAAAATTTGGTGTCATTACTTGTATAGGGTCCATGTTGATGTGTTTACTAATCATAAGAGTCTCCAATATGTGTTCACCCAAAAATATCTCAACTTGAGACAAAGAAGGTGGTTAGAACTCCTTAAAGATTATAATATGAGTGTGCATTATCACCCCGGTAAGGTTAGTGTTGTGGTCGATGTTCTAAGTAGGGTGTCTATGGGTAGCCTAGTACTCATTGATGATGGTGGAAAATATGTGGTTACAAAAGTTAATCGATTGGCTAGATTAGGAGATAGGTTTGAGGAGGTTGACAATGGTGGTGTAGTGGTTGTTGATGGTTCTAAATCTTCATTTATTTAGGAGGTAAAGGCAAAGCAAGATCTTGACCCCTCATTGTTAGAATTGAAGGCCTTAGTGAGAGGTGGTAAGGTGGAGGTTTTCTTCCAAGAGGAAGATGGTGCCCTTAGGTACCAAGGTAGGTTATGTGTGCCTAGTGTTGATGCCTTGAGAAAGAACATTCTAGATGAGGCTCATAATTCTTCCTATTCTATTCACACCGGTTCTACAAAGATGTATAGAGATTTGAGCGAAGTGTATTGGTTGGGTGGTATGAAAAGAGATATTGCTATGTTTCTATCTAGTTGTCATAATTGCCAACAAGTGAAAGCCGAACATCAAAGGCCGGGTACCCTATCACAAGATATAGGGATTCCTACTTGGAAGTGGGAGGAAATCAACATGAATTTTATGGTTGGGTTGCCTAAAACTAGAAAGCATTTTGATTTTATTAGGGTTGTGGTTGATAGAATGACAAAGTCGGCTCATTTCCTACCGGTTAAGACTACTTATGTTGCCAAAGATTATGCTAAATTATACATTCACGAGTTAGTTATATTACATAGGTGCCCTTGTCTATCATTTCGGATCGTGGTGCTCAATTTACTTATCACTTTTAGAGGTCTTTCCAAAGAGGTCTTCATACCAAGGTAAAGCTTAGCATATCCTTTTACCCACAAACGGATGGCCAAGCCGAAAGAACTATCCAACATCTTGAGGATATGCTAAGATCTTGTGTTTTGGAGTTTAAGGGTAGTTGGGATGAACATCTTCCATTCATTGAGTTTGCTTACAAAAATAGCTACCACTAAAGCATTGGTATGGCTCCTTTTGAGGCTCTTTATGGTAGGCGTAGTAGATCCTCGGTTGGATGGTTTATGTCACGACCCAGATCTAGGGCCTAGATATGACATCATGAATAGGGAACCCGAAGAAACCCCAAACAAGCCTCTTAGAATATCATTACACATCCTAGGTCGCGGAAGCAATTATACATCAACAATAGATAGAAAAAAAAGGAGACTATGGGCTAAGGGACATCTTTGATACCATAGAAACATAACAAGCTAATAGTATAGCATTATTATATCGTAAGGTTCCAACAACACCTTTACTACATGGATAGGAGCAGGGGCCAAGACAATCTCCGGGCTCACCCTTATAGCCATAAGTCTCCAACATAAGAAGAGTTAATACATGCATAAATCAAGAGAAGTATGTCCTTAGAGTTGAGAAGTCACCAACTTGCTTTGAGAAAAGCCATAAGCCACATGGAGGAGGAGGATGATCAAGTGGGGATCCGATTCCTACATGGTGACATCATGTGGGCATAGAGTATGCGTTAGTGCATTTAAATATACTAACTATGTAGGATGTAATGCAACAAGAGAAAGGCAACATAGTAAAGTGCAATATCATAAGCAATGGATAGCATAATCATAATATGACATGTATGAATCATGCTTGAGGTCAAATATGCTTATGTTGAACATATTCTATATATAAGAAGAGACCAACATTATGATGGATTGTCATACCCTTCCATCCATGGTTATTGAGGTATCAACCCTTCAATCAGTTGATGGTTGTCTCACCCTACTATCCATGGTGATTGAGGTACCAACCCCTCAATTGGTCTATGGTTCTCTCACCCTACCATTCATGGTGATTAAGGTATCAATCCCTTAATTGGTTGCTGGTTCTCTCACTCTACCATCCATGCTTATTGAGGTATCAACTCCTCAATTGGTTAATGGTTGTTTCACCCTACCATCCATGGTGATTGAGGTATCAACCCCTCAATTAGTTGATGGTTGTCTCACCGTACAACCCACGGTGATTGAGGCATCACCTCCTCAACTAGGCATGGTCAACTTACAATACTATAAGTACGTTTAATGAAAACAACTCATATAAACATTACTTTCATCATCATAAAGTCATTCAAGTCATTGGTCATGTAATGAATCATCAATAGATGATTCAAATATGACTAAGTGTAGGTATGACTAGAATAGAGACTTGAAGCTTGAATGAAATCCTTAGATCTGGATTGAGACTTGGCACTTGAATTTTGGGTGAAATATTTGTCTAAGTGTTTGAGAGAGTATTAGGGAATGTCTTGTATAGTATGGTATTAAAATATGACTAAGTGTAGGTATTTTTTATGTATGGGAAGACTTAGGTCCAAGACCCAAAGGCCTTGGACCGAGCAACAAAAATAGGCAAAAAAATATACAGAGGCGCGCCCTGGCCGCTTCGCACTAGGGACGCGAAATCCTCTCTTGAAATTACATTTTGGGAATTTAAAATTTTGATACGGTTGCTCTAAAATTGGGGTAAACCCATTTTCCACTCAATGTTGCCCCTTAATCAAGAATATGAAGTCAAAGTTTTGATATCACACCCGGATTTTGAGATATATGAAAATTATGATTATGGGCACTTTTGAGGTACATTTTTGGGCACTTTTTTTGGGGTCATTTCGATATCTTCCCCTTGAGAACATTCATTCCCAAATATCAAACAAGTGTACATAAGGAGTAAAGAAGGTAATTTCAACCCACATAAGAATGCAATAATGCACTTGAACATCATTTCACCATGAACTTGTCAACATAAACATGAATGTGTGCAAATGATGTAGAGGCTGAATCATAAGAATTGAAATCACATATAGGACTTAGAATTAGTACCTTAGGCATGGGTATAATAGAATAGATAGGGATATCACTTTTACATTTCCACTTCGGCCTCCGATGTAGCATTTTTGACTTGTTGATTCCTCCGAAGGACCTTAACGAAAGCCACAACCTTATCCCTAAACATCTTCACTTGTCTATTCAAGATCTCTACTAGAACCTCTTCATAAGTCAAGTTGTCTTCAACAACACCCGCAACACCCAATGGGATAATAACATTTGGGTCACCCACATATTTCCTCAACATGGATACATAAAAGACCAGATGAACCAAGTCCATTTCACTAGGCAATTCTAACTCGTAGGTCACCTTGCCCATCCTCCTCAACACTATATAAGGGCCAACAAATCTTGGACTTGATTTATCCTTCTTACCAAAATGAACCACACCCTCATGGGTGAGGCCTTCAAGTATACCCAATCACCAACCTTAAATCCAAGCTCCATTCTCCTTATATTAGCATAGGACTTTTGATGACTTCTGGCTATTTTCAACCTCTCTCTAATCAACCTTACTTTCTCCATAGACTCCTAAACCAAATCCGAACCCAATAATGCCATTTCCCCTACGTTAAACCATCCAATCGGGGACCTACAATATCTACCATAGAGTGCCTCTAACAGAGCCATACCAATGCTAGAATGTTCGCTATTATTGTAAGAAAACTCAATCAATGGAAGATGATCATCTGAACTACCCTTAAACTCCAAAACACGAGCTCTAAGCATATCCTCAATAGTTTGGATAGTTCTTTTGGATTGGCCATCCGTTTGAGGGTGAAAGGCCATATTAAGCTTAACCTTGGTACCAAGACCTCTTTAGAAGGACCTCTAAAAGTGAGAGGTGAATTGAGCACCACAATCTAATATTATGGATAAGGGAACCCTATGCAACCTAACCAACTCATAAATGTACAGTCTAGCATAGTCTTTGGCTCCATAAGTAGTCTTAACCTGTAGGAAATGAGCTGACTTTGTCATTTTATTAACCACAACCAAAATAGAATCAAAATCCTTTCTAGTCTTTGGCAACCCAACCACAAAATCCATATTAATCTCCCCGACTTCTAAGTGGGAATCTCTATATCTTGGGTTAGGTGACCCAACCTTTGGTGTTTGGCTTTGACTTGTTGGCAGCTATGACGATCGGATACAAATTTGGAAATGTCTTTCTCATGCCATCCCACAAAAACACTTCCCTCAAATCTCTATACATCTTTGTAGAACTGGGATGAATAGAATAGGAAGAATTATGAGCCTTATCAAGAAGGCACATAAGGCACTAGGCACACAAAACCTACCTTGGTACATAAGGCACCATCTCCCCCTTGGGAGAAAATCTCCTCTTTGCCATCATTCACCAAGGCCTTCAATTCTAACAAGGAGAGATCAAGATCTTGCTTTGCTATTATCTCCTAAACCAAGAAAGTTTTAGAGCCATTAACAACCACAATACTACAATTATCAACCTCTTCCAACCTAACTCTCAATCTAGCTAACCAATGAACCTCTCTAGCCACCTATTTGCCCCTATCATCAACATGAGCTAGGCTACTCATGGACACCCTACTCAAGCATCGACTACAGCATTAGCCTTATCGGGGTGATAATGCATACTCATATCATAATCCTTAAGAAGTTTTAACTACCTTCTTTCATAATATGCAAGACCCGTTTGTAAATCAACTTTAAATCATGCAATTTGAGTAAAAGAGAGCTTGGGTATCATAGGTGAAATGAACCCAAGAATGAAAACCACATACCTTAGCTTTTGAGATAAACTCGATGAAAATGGGAGATGGAGACTTGAACCTTGAGTGGAAATCCTTAGATTAGGATGAGGGTTTTGGTAATTGAATTTGGGAGTAAATATTTGGATAAGTGTTTTGGTGAGTATTGCTGAATATTTAGGATGATATGAGGGTGAAGCAAGGCTAAATATAGGTAAAAACATGTTTAGTAACACTTAGGCCCAAGACCCAAAAGCCTTGGACTAAGATAGAAATCACTAGCAACAAAATATACAAGTCTATGTCTGGTCTGCGCATGAACCTATCATGGAGGCTAGATTAACACATGTCCATGATAGCTCGCATCACGATATTATTGAGGATCAATTCTGGATAAGAAAAATTATGAACATTGAAATTGCTAATTGTTTGCTCTTAAGTCAGGGTTAGACCCTTTTCTCCCTAATTTCGATCCCATGAACAAGAATATGAATTTGAATTTTTGATATCACTCATGAATTTTGAGATATATGGAATTTGAAATTCTGAACATTCCGAGGCACATTTTTGAGCATTTTTTTGGGGTCATTTCATTTAGCCCCTTGTACCTATTTATGTGTACTCTTTTTGCTGATTAGTGCTTACATGACTAAGTATGTGTAATAATATGTAAAGAGACTTGTTTGGAGTTCCTTCGGGTTCCCCATTCATTATGTCACGTCTATGCCCTATGTCCGGGTCATGGTAGCTATTGTACCTTTGGATGTTGTGGGTGTGATAGAAGATAATTTGACTTATAAAGAGGTTTCGATAGAAATTTTTGATAGACAAAGGAATATAATCGAAACAAGGATGTAGCTTCCTTTAAGGTCCTTTGGAGGAACCAACAAATTGAAAGTGCCACATAAGAAGCTGAGGCGGATATACAAAAGTGATATCCATATCTCTTCCGCTCCACTCAAGCCTAAGGTACTGATTTAAGTTCCCTACATGATTTCAAGTCTTAAGTTTCAGCCCTTAGGTCATTTGCATGCATTCATGTTTATGTTGATAAGTTTATGGCGATTTTGACACTTATATTGAGATATATTGAAATGATGTTAAATGCATTTGTTGCATTACTGTATTATTCTTAAATCATCTTGATTACTTCTATTATGTATATTTGTTTGACACTCGTGGATGAATATTTCCAAGGGAGAGATAATAAAATGCCCCAAAAATGCTCAAAAATATGCCTCGAAAATGCTCATAATCATAATATTTATATATCTCAAAATCCATGCGTGATAGTAAAAATTAAACTTCATATTCATGATCAAAGGGAAAAATTGAGGGGGTAATGGGTATAACTAAATTTTAGAGCACCTGTAGCAAAAATTTAATTTTCCAAATATGCAAATTCCAAAGACAATACGCTCTTTGACCGCGTTGCGCTAGGGACGCGAATCAGTGTTATTTGATTCCTCAAAGTCTGTTTTTGCCTAAGGGCCTTAGTGTCATAGCCCCATGCCATCTTATGCATAAAAACATCTATACTTAGTTATTTTTCAACTCTATATCACTTAAGACACTCTCAAAACCCTCTCTAACATTTGGCCAAATATTTCATCCAAATGCAAGTGTCCCAAACTCATTCCAGATCTCAAGAACATCATTCAAGCTTCAAGTTCTCATTCAAATATTCATCAAGGAAATCCCTAAGTTTGAGGTATGTGGGTTTCAACCATTGGGTTCTTTCACCCATGGTACCCAACCTTTCTTTTTATGTAAATTGCATATTATGAAGTTGGATTATCTATGGGAATCTCTTATTATGAAGCTGATTTTAAAACTATGTTGGGGTTTCATAAAATGTTGACTGTTTAAGCATGTTTTGATTATGAATCTACGATCTATTATGAGATTTAATGAGGGGTTTAAATGTATCTTGCATGAGGGTGTTACCAAGTGTTTTTGGGTTGATTTACATTGAGTTTCCTAACATGATTTCACTCTTGAATTTCATGATTTTGAACTAGCATTACACACACGCAAGTGCTTAATAAAATATACAATTAATGATTCTTGAGTTGTTGATGATCTATAGTAAGTCTTATGAGTCAAGTGACTTTATGATGATGAAGGGATTGTATGTATATATTAAATTCATGAAAAGTATCTATAGTATTGCAGGTTGACCACACCTTGTTGAGGGGGTGATATGCCTCAACCACTTTGATAGGCGGTGCTATGCCCATCTGCCATGTTGAGGGGTATATACCTTGGCCACTTTGATAGGGGCTGCTATGCCCATCTACCATGTTGAGTGGTATATACCTTAACCACTATGATGGGGGGTGGTGGTGCTATGCCTATCTACCATGTTGAGGGGTATGCACCTTGACCACTATGATGGGGGTGCTTTACCCATCTACTAATTGAGAGGTATATACTTCAATCACTTTCCAAGGAGGTGATATGCCTTGGATTCCAGCTACTAGTTTGCTTGGTCTATGATAATGGTCTCTTCCTGCACATGTAATATGTTCTATACAAACGTGTTGTAAATTAAGCATTGATCATGCATGCCATAATGTTAAGATACTTATTTATTGCTTATGCTTATGCATTTTGATTATGTTGCCTATCTTTTGTTGCATTACATTCTATATACTTAGTACATTCAAACATATTAACGCATACTCTATGCCTACATGATGTTACCATGTAGGAACTAGAGCACCTCTTAATCCTCCTCCTCGTGGCTAGTCTTGGCATTTTGGAGGATAAGCTTTAGTGAGTCCTTAAGTTCGGGGACACTAGCTATACTACTCTTGCTTTGTTTACTCTTTATGTTGAATTCTCAATACTATGAGGGTGAGCCTGGAAAGTGTCTTGGGCCCTGCTCAAATATATGTTTAGAGGTATTATTGGAACAAATGATGTACTTATGTTTTGAGCTTTGACTCTTCTATGTTTTATACTATCAAAGACTTTCCTTAGTCCCTTTTTGCCCTTTTCATTATTTGTTGTTGTTGTTATTATGGGTCCGCAACCGAGGATGTGTGTATGATATGCTAAGAGGCTTGTTTGGGATCCCTTTGGGTTCCCATTCGCCGTGTCACGTCTAGGCCCTAGGCTTGGGTCATGATAGAAATATGAATTTAATAGAATTTATATATATTCGAACCAGAAATAGTGATCTAGATTCAACAAAATAATCAAAATTTAATTTTGAGATCACCACGATACATTTGTCAATGCAAGTCAAACAAACTAGTTTAAAGCTCAAAATAACAAAATTGCCCTTGGTAACTCAAAAAATTATTTTGAGATCATTTCTAACATTAGTTTCATGATCCAAAACGAGTGGAACTGTCGAAATTTTGATTCAAGCTTCTGAATTTCGAATATTGACCAAAGTTAAACTTTGATTCCAAAAACAACTAAAATCACAACTTTGGGCTTAAAAACCTCATTTTAAATCCAGTAATTCAGTTCTGCAACTTCTTATAGTTCAATTTTGACATTTTGGAGCTATTAGAATCAACACATCCCGGATCCGAGCTCCAAAACTTAGAATAACATAAAACTCACTTTTTCAATAACTTAAGGTTCCAAAAATGCCCAAACTCATATTTCAACTTTTAAAACTTAGGATTCTTATTTCAACCATAAAAATGGTTCAAATTAGGCCAGAAGCAACTTATAAAAGAGTAAAACATAAATTTTCATTGATAATGCCAAAAATGACCAATCAAGTCATTACACTTAAACACTTAGTATCAAATCTATCTCTCAAAAGTCTATTTTCTCATCTCAAGTTCAAGATAAGGATTCATCAAGGGTTCAAAGTTCAAGCTAGATTCTCTTCAAATTTATCAACCTAAGCTTTTGTATGTGGGATTCATCTATGACTTTCTTTCAATTATGGAGCCCAAAACTTTTTCATCTAATTTCAACTATTTTTAAATATGACCTAAATGAGATTTTCATGATTTGATCTTCAACTATTGGAATTATGATATGGGTTGTATTCAAATAATGATTCAAGAGTGAATTAAAATCTATTCTATTAGATCGTATGGTTTTCATGAGATATGAACTTACATGTCTTGATGAACTATGAATTTATGCATGGGTAATTTAGTTGTTATTCGAGCGTTCTTCTATTCATCGATTATGCATGACTCCATTCAATTATCATGATTTGAACTGGATACTCATTTACCAATGATTTACCCTCACCTCTTACTAAATTACCATGTATGTACAAGGCTTCTACATAAGAATTTGCCTATTAAAATGAATGTAATTATGAACATGAACATGAAGTGAACATTAGTCTATGAACGTGAACATGATTTGAGTTTGAGTACTAAGATAACATGACTTTGATTATGATATGAACATGACTTCAATACGAATATGAATGACATGATTATGAGTGTGATATGACTTCAAAAATGAGCGTGTATACATACCATCATATATGAACTATATGTGTATCTTAATGAGGATACACACACCCTTTCTTTTACATTAGCATGTGTATATTATTGTGTATAATAATGATAGGTACAACCTCCCCTTTATATTAACATGAGTGTGAACTATGTGCCTATTGTTGAGGATAGCAAAACCCTCCCTTTACACTATATGTGTGTATTGATGAGGATGGGCACAACCCTCTCTTCACATTAATTTTTATGTATAGATGAGGATAGGTACACAGTTCCCTATACATAGTTATGTTTATGAGCTACTGTGTGCATTGATGAGGATGAGAATAATATAATCCTCCCTTCACACAGTGTATTGATGAGGATAGGTACAACATTTTCCTTAGAAAATAAAGAAAGGAATGAATCCCATGTACTTATGCATGGACTATGACAAAGCTTATGAGTTTGATGTGACTTGCAAGGTTTCATGGTGATTTAAACAAGCATACTTTTATGTACTTGTATATATATTCATGCATTATGGCTTTCATATAACATGGTTATATAGGTTATCTGTATATTTACCTTACATTGCACACCCACATACATGGTATATTCAGACATACTAATGTATACTCTATACCTATATTATATCACAATATAGGTGCAAATGATCTTCTTACTCATCCTTGTGGCTAGATCCAGGTTACTCGACAATCTAGATTGGGTAAGTCCCCATTCTTGGGGGATGGCACCTTCTATCCTTACTCTTATGTCATGCTATGTACTTGAAACAATCTTTTTTTAATGTTGAGGGTGATCTAGGACCTATCTGAGCCCCCATCTATGATTATGAGTTTGAGGCATTTGTTGAACCTATGTATTAATTCAAATATCAGTCTTGTATACTTTCATGTCATGATTTACTTCTTTACTTTAGTTAAGATATGTATTGCCTCTTCTTATGTTATTATTCTATCATATACTTTGTATGATTGATATATGCTAAGATGCTTGTGTGAAATATCTTCTGGTTCCTCATTTGCTGTGTTTCAACTAGGTTTTAGGCTTGGATTATGACATTGGAAAAATGGCCTGAATTATTTTTTGGTAAAGTATTTTGAAGAATTTTTTTTTGAAAAATTTCTTTTCCTATAAGGAGCGCAACACTTGTTCGCAGCGATGGTCCCAAATGGTTCAAATATTTCCTAATCCAAATTTCTTCCAGAATTTAACTTTGCTCAAAGTTGAACTATAATGAATCCAGTCCATATTGCAGACCTGACTATTATTATTTTTTGTCCCAATTTAGTTTTATAATAGAACATTATGGACATTTTTCTACCTACCAAACATTAAACTATGATATTTTAGGCTAACTGTCACATCTCAAAATATCCTCCAGATGTGACTGGCACCCACTAACACTATTTGTCGGGAGAATCTAATCTTCATATGTATATGCAAATTATATAAGCATTGAGATACAATATGTGCAATTCTAAAACTCATCAATACTCATAAAAATGGAGTAGCTATCAAATAAAAATCATATATCAGTTTATGAAAGAAAAAGTTCACTTAACAAAATATCTATAATCCAAATCCCACAACAGGATCATGGACATCTAATAGAGTAAGTCAAGTTCAATTGTCGGACATACAACCCCCTAACCCCCCATAAACACATAATGTAATGACCCTCTAGATCATTTTATCCGCTCCTCATCCTTTTTCAATATTTAGAGCTTTTCTGTAGCGACCCTAGATCATTTATGACTTGCTAGCATTGATAGTTAGATTTCTTGGATGTTCATTTGGTTTTTGTACCAATTTCTATTTTGGAATTTTTAGAGTTCGAATTGTTGACTTTGGTCAAAACACTAAAAAGATAGATTTATAATGGAATTTTGACAGTTTCATCAGCTCTAAAATGGTCAAATTAGACTAGGAGATGGTCAGCTTAAATATTGAGACCATTGGTGTAAGATTGTACCACATTTTGTATTTTAGAATCTAAAATTGATCAATGATTGACTTTGGTCAAATTATTTAAAAATATGCTTAGATGCGAATTCTAAACAGTATAGTTAGCTCCAGAATATTCAATTTGATCTAAAACAACCTTCCATTTGAGTACCGAGTCTTTGGGACTCATTCCATGCCCTTTGGTGGAATTTGGTCAAAAATAGTCTTGGGTGTGGTACCCACCATTAGTCATAACAACCTTGTATGAAAATTATGACTGTGCCATTGAGTCTAAAATGTAAAATTGGTAGGGTAGCATAGTTCATTTGAGTTCATGGGATCCCAAGTGAATCCCGAGCACCCCATTGAAGTATTTATCTAATTCCAAGTTCAATTGGTGCTTCCCTTGCCGGTGCATCTCAGGTTACCCTTCGCGAACGCAATCGTAGTCTATACGATCGTGATGAAAGATAATGTTTCCCTTCATGATCGCAAACCTAGTCCACTCAAGTGCGCGATCACGAAGGGTAGCTTTGCTCTTTATCATGATCTTGGTTGATATTTATATTTGGATAAACCTATTTACAACTTACTTGGTCATATTCAAGAAGTTATTTCTTCCTTAAGGTCCCACTTCAAGGAAAGTTCGAGAGAAATCCATTGGTGAGCTTACGATGGGTGTTGGAAGCTTCATTTTAGGTAAAATATGATTTTTATTGCTGATTTCAGAATGATTTTTATGTAATCTTTGGGAAGTGATATTTTAGTCATTTTATACCCATTTTTAGTGATTCAAGAGCCTAACTTAGATGGAATCTTTTGGAGAACGTGTTGGTGAACTCAAAATTTGAATTGGAGTTTTATTTCAAGGTGAAATTATGAATTTAGCTTCTGGGTTGAGCATTTTGGACTGATTTTATGGGAGTTTTTGGAAGGTGTTTCTTATGTATTTGGTGTCTGATTTCAGTGATTATTGGGTCCAGATTGTGGGGTCTTTCGCAAGTATCATCGTTGCATAATCCAAAAATGTATTTGAGGCTTTGTTTGAGGTAATTTCACAAAATTTACTACTGTACATTTTCTTAAAATTCTTTAGATTATGAAATGATTATTTGATTCTTATTCCTTCATTTTAAGCCTTTAATTATGCCCAATTTTAGGGTATAAGTCCCCGATTATATTTTTGACCTTCCTACGAAGTTAGTTTCCTATTTTGATCCAATTTTGGGTCTCCAGCATTGAAAATAGTGTTCTGATGTCCAAACATTTGTTTCATCATGTAGATTGATAAACTGATTGCATGGCTACAATTGGAGGTGATTTGGACGCAGATAGCTACCTTGGAGTTGTTTTGGAGTGCGCGTGATCGGCTTCGAGGTAGGCAATAACTCTCTTTCTTGACTAAGCTCTTTCTAATAATGTCTACTATACATTTCATGATAATTTTGATTGTAATTATGTGTCCATCCTATTTCTCTCCTTTTCTTTTTCGTGACTATGGCTGACCCTTAGATTAGGATATGCTTTAGGGGATCTTAACTACAGTTTTGTGGCTATGTTAGGCATCATGTAATGATTTGGTTGGTTTACCAATAAAAAATACTATTTTACCCTTTCGTAAGTTGTTTTAGGCCTATATTAAACTATCTGTATCGTTGGAACTAAAATCCCATGTTTTAAAAGATGAAAATATGAGTCTTAGCATTTTTGAAAGCTTAAGTTATTGAAAAAATGAATTTTTTTAATCATTATGAGTTTCGAGTGTCGGATTGGAGATCCATTGATTATGCTAGCTCCGAAATGTCAAAACGAAGATATGAAAGTTATGTAACTAAATTTGGAGTTAAAATGAGATTTTTAGGCTTAAACTTGTGATTTTAGCCATTCTCAGAACCAAAATTTGACTTTGGTCAACATTTGGAGTTCGAAAGCTTGGATCAAAATTTTGATAGGTCCGCAGTTTTGGACGGTGAAACTAATGCGAAAAATGGTTTAATAATAATTTTTGGAATAGATGAGGGCAGTGAAACTAACATTAGAAATGGTCTCATAATGATTTGTGGAATACGTGAGGGCAGTTTTTGTATTTTGAGTTCTAAACTAGTTTTATCGTGTTGCATTGAGAAGTATGGTGAGGAGGCCTTGAAATTGATTTTTGGTGATTCCATTGAGTCCGGATCAGTGTTTCTAGTATGGATACATATAAAGTTTGTGAAATTCTGATTCTGAATGAGTTTCAAAGGTCTATTCTGGGTAGAGAATTATACTTGGTTTTTGATAATATGTGGTGCAGGTGTTCTAGACCTCCACATCTGCACCTCACTATATGTGTTGGCAGAGGCTAAACTTCCTTGACCACTATGTTCATAGATACAGGCTCGCATTCACAGAGGATTTACTAATTTTTGCCCGTGTGTTCGCAGTTGCCTGTCTGCGATCATGGATAATATGTGTGACCTAGACAGTTTCAAACTCAAAAAATACCATTTTCATCCCCATTTTCCAGTTAATAAGCTTTTTGGGTGATTTTGTGAAGAGGTTGAAGATTTAACTAGGGTAAGTGATTCTAACACTAATTTGAGTATTTTCCTTAAGTTTTATCTTGATTTTGTCTTGAAATCATAGTTTTGAATATCTAAAATTGGAGATTTTTAGTCTTTGATTTCAAAATTTTAATGTCGATTTCTCAATCAATTTGAACTCGATTTTAGTGAGATTTGCACCCACAAATGCCATTTTATTGTAGAACTTGATTTTAAAGTTAATTTTAGATCTAAGAGCTTTGGATTTTTGCCCTAAATTTGACCATTTGCCCTAAGCCTAATTTATGCCAATATAGATATCAAAAGGCTCCCCTTGATGTGTAGTATCTATTGTTGATAGTGGTGGATCGATTTGAGGATGTTTTTTTTAGATTGAGTTAATTTAAAGCTTGTCCAAGTGTAATTTCTTGAGATAGCTTCGGCTAACCTTTTGGAATTGGATTTAAGTTATCGATCATATTTATATTGTAACTGTGAGAACTAGGTGGTTCTTTTTGTGTAATTGGATTGACATATAGGGATAATGATGGAAATGTGATTTTAGTTAAGCCAATTTATGATGTAAACTTTGATCCTATTGATGCACTAATATGAAATCTATGGATTATGAAGATTTTTGATAAAACATGATAATATGAGACTTTGTGAGACCATTTATATAATTATGTGGTAAAATTTATAACTGTTGAGATACTTATCAGATGTATATGTATAATTAGAGCGAGTAAGGTCCGGTATGATTGATATTCTTATATAATTGGGATGAGTAAGGTCAGGTATTGTTTGCATTCTTGCATAATTGGGATGAGTAAGGTCCAATGTTATTGATATTCTTGACTACTGATATTATAATGATCTGAAACATGATGATGGTTTGGGAATTAGCTAGCACTTTTAATATTATTATTTATATGTATATGACTATATGAGATTCGTATATCGATATTCCTATTTTGATGCAATTCTATATGTACGTAAATTTCTGGATTGTGCCATTGATTTACATTTATTGTATGTTGTTGTGACATCCCTTGACCCGGGTAGGAGGAAATGATATCATGCTCTACATTGGTACCACCCCCTTGCCCCTACTAGGGTCAAGGGTGGGATTCGCACCTTATGATCCCTTGACCACAAGCAAGTGGCAAGGAAATGGCTCTGTGATACTTTTTGACCACTGGCAGGTGGCAAAGCGATGAAGCACTTGGCATATGGATTGATGAGTTGTGCATCACAATCACCTTATTTGATGTATGGTACCATAGGTTATTGAGGATACCTTAGCTCATTATCATGTATACCTTTAACTGTCCACTAACATTTTGGATGCAGGGTTTGGATTCTTCATTATTGTATACTTGTTTCAATTTCTCTTACCTAGTCGATTGAATCTACTAGGTACATTTTGATATACTCAACCCTACTTTGTTCCTACTTGTAAATCAAGTGTAGGGACTCACACGTGGTAATTGATCACACTAATTGAGCTATTCTACTTTCATCCAGATCTTACCCATGAGGCTTAGACTTCAAGTCATCGTAGATCTGTGGGATTCTTTTTATTACTTTCTTTTGATCTTTGTATCAGATGTTATGAAATAACTTTGTATTTTATTTTGAGACAGTTGTATTTACCCTTCTGTACTACTTTAGATGCTCTTGTACTCAGGATTCTAGGTTTTGGGAGATTTTTTATGTTATATGAGTTTGATTCTGCTTTATTTTATTCTTCTTTAGTTGCGATCCAATTTTGGATTATGACACATCGATATGGAGAGTTTTGGTCTTATGTGTGGATCTTGTAGTTGACCTTAGATTAGGTTAAGCCTTATGTTAGTAAAGTTCCTTTCTAGGCTTTGGTTGAGGGTGGAATTTGTATTATATTTCGTGAATGGATTGTAGTATCCTTTGGGGGAGAGTACGACTAGACATAAAATGATATTCAGCCTAATTGCGTGGTTGAGGACTCTTATGGTGGCTATAGTTAGTTTTGACTTTTAGTGGATTTATTAGAGGCAATAAGTTGATATAGTGGCTTAGTTTTTGGGGTAGAATACCGTAGTCATAGGTTAGCTTGTTAGTGCTTCATCCTGGGATGGAAAATATGGATTAGGGTAAGGTTTTCTGTGGACTAGAGTATCCTAGTACATTTTCTGAGATTGAGATTCTCATTGTGGCTATGGACTATTTCAACTAGCTTAGTTATGGACCTGGTATTTGCACTAGTTATGGGGTTGTTTCTGCTTCTTGGCATTGTGATCGGGTCACTTGGAACTCCCTAGCTATATCCGTAATTGTTGGTCTATGATGTTTCTATAGAGTTTTACACTTTATCTATATACTTGTGTTTTTATCGGTGATTGGGCCCGAGGCCTTTATGTAGCAGCAACTAGACCTAGTTTAGTCCTCTTAGCCTTCACCTCTGTCATGGTATAGGTTCATTTTTGTCATGACTCAAGCCTAGGGCCTAGATGTGTTACGACAAATTGGGAACCCTAAGGGACCCCAATTAAGCCTCTTAACATATCATTACATATCCTTGGTTGTAGAAGCAATAAATAACAACAATAGATAGAAAATGGGGTAATAAGGGGCTAAGGGACATCTTTCATATCATAAGCATCAAAGAGTCATGAGAGTCAAAGCTCATAGCATCATCACATAAATCGTCCAATATCACCTCTAAATATAGAACATAGCGAGGGCCAACACAAGCAACTGGACTCACCCTTATGGTCAAAGCATATAGTAAAAAGGAAAAAATTTCATTATACATAGCATAAGATCAAAGAAATTGTCCCTGAAGTTGAGGACTCACCAACTTACTTTGAGAATAATCGTACTAGCCACATGGATGATGATGATGATCAAGTAGAGCTCCAGTTCTTACATGGTAACATTATGTAGACATAGAGTATGCATTAGTATATTTAAATGTACTAAGTATGTAGGATTCAATGCAACAAGAGATAGGCAACATAATCAAAATGCATAACTAGGCAATAAATGAGCATGTAGCAATATGGCATGTATGAGAGATGCTTGAAGTAAAACATGCTTACATAGAACATATTACATGTGTAGTAAGAGACTATCATCATAGACTAAGAAACTTAGTACTTGGAATCTAAGGTGAACCACCCCTTAGAAGTTATTCAGGTATTAACCTCTCAATTGGTTGATGGACAGGACCACTTTCGTCGGAAGTGATTAAGGTAATCAACCCCTCAATTGGTTGATGACTTACCAACCCCATCTGAGGCGATTGAGGTACCAACCCCTCAATTGGTTGATGGACATGACCACCCTCCTCTGGGAGTGATTGAGGTATTAACCACTTAATAGGTTAATGGCTTACCATCCCCATCCAAGGAGATTGAGGTACCAATCCCACAATTGGTTGACGGATATGACCACCCTCCGCCGGGAGTGATTGAGGTACCAACCCTTCAATTGGTTGATGGCTTACCACTCCAATCCGAGGTGATTGAGGCATTAACCCTCAATTGGCAATGGTCAACCTACAACACAATAGATACTTCTCATGACGTCAACAAATATAAACGATCCTTTCATCACCATATAGTCACTTAAATCATATGCCATGCATTAGGCCTTCAACAGCCCAAAAACATAATCCGAACATTCTATCAAACAATTGGCAGGTGTGTAATGCTAGTGTAAAACCATGCAATTCAAGAGTGAAATCATGCAATAAAACTTAATGCAAAAGCACCCACCAACACTTGGTAAAACAGTCATGCAATATACGTCAACTCCCTTCATGAAATCTTAAGATAAGTCTAAGCTTCATAGCTTAAAACATGCTTAAACAGTCACACTTTTACAAAACCCAAACATAGTTCATAATGAAACTCACTGCTCTATGGAAATCACATTTTGCAATTTTCAAAATTTGATACGGTCGCTCTAAAATTGGGCTAGGCCTATTTTTCACTCAATTTACCCTCTAATCAAGAATATGAAGTCGGATTTTCGATATCAGGCACTGATTTAGAGATATATGGAAAATATGATTTCAAATATTTTCGAGGCATGTTTTCGGGCACCATTTGGGGTTATTTAAATATCTCTTCCTTGGGAACGTTCATCCATGAATGTCAAAGAAACATATATAAGAAGAGTAATCATGTAGAAATTAGCCCCAACAAGAATGCAACATTACACTTAAACACCATTATCAAAATCTAAATATAAGTTCCAAAAATCATTATGAACTCGTCAACATAAGCATGAATGCACGTAAATGACATAGGGGCTGAAACATAAGACACAAAATCACACATTGGACTTAGAATTAGTACCTTAAGCTTGAGTAAAATGGACGAGATAGGGATATTACCTTTGGTTGTCCGATTCTGTGATACCCCGTAACCCTGTGCTCTTATGTATCCATGTTTCAAGCTTCATTTGTATAGATAGGGAGTGTATTATGGTCATGGGATACTTCTACTACTTAGACGAGTTTAAGACATCCCTACAAGTTGAGTTTTAGGTATTGTTTCATGCAAGGGCCAACTTTAAACGAACATAACTTTTAGCATACTTGTGTCAAATGCACTTGGTTTCACCTTATTTTGAGTTCGGATGAATGAGTTATGACCATTTTCGTGAAACCCTCGTATGAGGTGAAGTCACACAAGCCCTTAGATGACAGTGTGGCCTTTGACTGGCCGTTTGGGTCATCTGGGGCTGGAAAGGGCCATTGTTTGCCTAAAGAAGGTGACATTGCCAGCAACACAGGCTGTGTGGCTTGCATCTGACCGTGTGGACGGTCATAAGGTGTGTTCAAGGGAGGGTTGATGGGTATGGGGGAATGCAGGCCAAGTGTGGTGCCACGGGCACCTTAGATGGGCCTTGGAATGGTAGAAAACTCATGGGACTGGGGCATGGGGTGGGCTGGCAATATTTTCTTATCTAAGTGTGGTGCAACAGACCACTACATGGACCGTGAAGCACCACATGGCCCATGAAGTGGCCCGTCAAAGTTACATCGACACTAACATTTTCTCAAGTGTTCAAATTGCAATTTTGAGCCTAAGTCTGGCATCATAAGCGGTGAACACGACCCATGGAGTGATGCATGATCCCTCAAGACTCCAGCGGTATGACATTTTGCCAATTTTTCCATCCGTTCACTAGTGATGTTTCGTAAATTTTAAGTACTCTAATGACCTTTTTAGAATTCCAATGCTATCTTAACCTCTTCAAAAGGCCTAAACCCTGTTACAAAGGATAAAAATCATTACTCTCATCTCAAATCTCAAATTCTCTCAAGAGCCTCCACTAAGACCCCAATACAATTTCAAGGAAGCTCAAGAACAAGTTTTGGATTCCAAGACCCACTTCTAAGGTTCCATTCTTTCCTAACTCAATCCCAAGAAATTTAAGACCTATGGTATCTGGGTTTCAACCAATGAGACCTTTCACCCTTGGTGCCTAACTCTCTTTTTACCTAAATTGCATGATTCTAAGTTGATTTACTTATGAGTATTACATATTATGAATTTCTTATAAAGTTATGTTGGGGTTTCATAAACTTGTGACTATCTAAGCATATTTTGAGGAATGAATCTAAGTTCCATTATATGATTTGATGAGGGCTATCTTACTTAAGGGTATTACCTAGTATTGGTGGATGGTTTTTTACATTGAATTTTCTTGCATGGTTTCACTCTTCAATTGCATGGTTTTACAATATCAATACACACCTGTCAAGTGTTTAATAAAATGTCTAGTTATGAATTCTTGAGATGTTGAAGGTCCAATGCATATCTTATGAGCTGAATGGTTTTATGATGATGAAAGAAATGCCATATATGATATTTTCTCTATAGTGTTGGGAATTAAGCAAGCCTCACTCGGCGATTTGTAGGCTCGGGTAACCATGTTATGAGGTTTGTACCTCGATCGCCTCACTTGGGTGGTGGTAGGCTAATGTAACCACAATTTATGGGTTTATATTCCAATAACCATATTTAGGGGTTTGTACCACTATCGCCTTACTTTGGAGGTGGCAGGTCCATGCAACCATGTTGGGGGGTTTGTACCTCATCGACCATATTGAGAGGTTTGTACCTCATTCACCTCTCCAACGGGGTGGTAAGCCATAGATATTTCTATATTGGTGGTATCTCCTTACACATGTATTATTTTCTACATAAGCATGATTTACTCTAAGCATCATCATGCATGCCATATTGCTATATACTTACTCATCGCCTATGTTTATGCATTTCGATCATGTTGCTTATCTCTTGTTACATTGTGTCCTACATACTTAGTATATTCAAATGTATTTACGCATACTCTATGCCTACATGATGTTACCATGTAGGGACTAAAGCACCAATTGACCATCCTCTTCCTCATGGCTAGTACTTTTACTTAAAGCTAGTTGGTGGGTCCTCAATTCCAGGGTCAATGACATTGATCTTATGATTTATATTAAGACTCTCTTTTTCTTATTGTATACTTATGACTATGAGGGCGAGCTCTATTGCTTGTTTGGGCCCCTACTCTTATCTCTGTAGTGGAGGCATTGTTGGGTCCTTATGATGCATTAATGCTATACTCTATTGGGCTTATTATGTTCCTATGTTATGAAGTATGTCCCTTAGTCCCATGTTCACTTTTTGCGATCTCTTGTTATTTTTAATATTTTTGCGACTAAGGATGTGTAATGATATGTTAAGAGGGTTGTTTGGGGTTCCTTTGGGTTCCCCATTCGCCATGTCATGTCTAGGCCCTAAACATGTGTCATGACAAACTTAGTAACAGAGCCTTAGGTTGTTAATCGTCCTCAGCATCCAACATACCGCATCGATTAGGGTCTTGTTCATGGTTGTATTATGCATGACAACTATGATCAATAGGTTGTGACATGTTTTAGGAAAATATTTCCCTTCTTCTTACTCTATGTTATCCTGTAGAAGTTAAGGTATAATGTTTTTTCTAAAAAATGTTCTTTGCTATATTAGATCATGCCTATTCCAAGAGGAAGAAGAGCTTGCACTCCCAAAGAACAACTAGCTCATGAAGAGTTCCGGGATGCGATTGCCATGGTAGCTAAAGCCATGACCTATCAAATCAATCAAGTGGCCCAAGTCCTTCATGCTCCTACTTTGGCATCTAGGGTAAGGGATTTCATGAGGATGAACCCGCCAGTGTTTAGTGGGTCTAAAGTGGATGAGGACCCTCAAGAATTTGTTGATAAGGTATACAAGGTACTGGTAATTATAGGTGTTAGATCGAAAGAGAAGGCAGAGTTGGCGACTTACCAACTCAAGAGGGTGGCCAAAATATGGTGTACTCAGTAGAAGGAGGAGAAAGGGAACAACAATATGATTCTATGGAAGGCGTTTAAGGTGGATTTTCTTAAATGGTTTTTCCACTTGAGCTTAAGAAGGCCAAAATGATAGAGTTTATGAATTTGAAACAAAGGTCAATGCGTGTGAGGGAGTATGCTAAGTTCAACCAACTCTCTAGATATGCTCCACACTTGGTTGTCGACCCGAGGTCTAGGATGAATAAGTTCATGATAGGTGTATCCAATTTGGTGAATAAGGAGTGCCAGGCTTCTATGTTCATTAGTCACATGGATTTATCCTACTTAATGACTTATAACGAACAAATGGAGGAGGAAAAGTTGAGGAAGAAAAGGGGTAAGGAGGCTAAGAGGGCTCATTTTGAGTGAAAGTTCCAAAGTCAAAAAGGTGGCTGGTTCCATCAAGGCCAAGAGTATTCTTACACTTCTAATATGAGGTTTAACAATGACTTCCCAATGGCCCAAGGTGATGGTAGTGTGGGTCCTAATGATGTGTATCCAAAATGTGGTAGGGGTCATATGGGCCCATGTTTGAGGGACACTAATGCATGCTTTGGTTGTAGAGAGATAGGGCATAAGGTGATGGATTACCCTCATAACTGGAACAAGGTAAAGAGGTTTATCCAAAAGGTGCAGATGCGGTTCCTTTGTGCCAATAAGGTAGTGCACCAAGGCACAATCGGTTCTATATACTCTAGGAAAGGTAAGGGGTTGATGAGACTCCTGCGGTTTTATGTGTATCCCAAATTGTTATGTGAACCTCTCTTTGGTGACTACCTCATTGGTGAGCCTATTGTTGCTAGAAAGTTTGTAAAGATTGTTCTGGGGTCAAGCTGCATTTAGGTCTTGCCTTATGATTTTGTTGGGTTAGATATGGTGGATCGTGATGTCTTACTTGGGGTGGATTAGTCTCATGTATATTGTGTCTCTATTATTTGTAGGACTCATAGAGTTAGATTTCAATTCCTTAATAAGCATATCCTTGGATAGTAGTGAAGACGTAGTTTCATTTGTTGACTTAAGGTCCAATTGATTTCTAAGTATTGCGGTTATCATCTTGTAAGATTTAGGGGTGTTGAACCCAAGCCATTTCTATTGAGTTGTTCTGGTGATAGATTGGTTCTTGATGTCCATTCTGACATTTCAAATTTGGGGTAGTGTCTTTTGGTTTGATTTATGCACCGGCTATGTCCATAGATCTCTTGAATAAGGTCTTTAGTCCCTACTTTGTTATGCTTGTGGTAGTATTTGGTGGTAATATGTTGGTTTGTTCCCGAAAGTGAGGAAGAGCTTGTGAGTCTTTTGGAGATGAAGTTTGCTGAAGTAAGAATGGTGGTGTAGTGTTTTTGATGGTTCTGAATCTTCTTGGGTGAAAGAGGTCTTGTTAAGAAAGGCCTTGATTCCACCTTAATAAGTTGGAGGTCTTGGTGAAAGATGGTAGAGCAGAGGTTTCTACTAAGTGGGAGATGATGGATTTTGATGCTAAAGTAGGCTATGCGTGTTTAAGTTAGACAATTGGGGTAAGGTTTGTAGGTCCTTATAGGGTTGGAGAAATGGGTAAGGTGGCCTATGAGTTGGAGTTGCCTATGGATATGGGTATGGTTCGTTAGGTTCTTCATGTATCTAGGTTGAGAAGATATGTTGCTGACTCTATTGCTAGGACCTTTTTGAGATTATGGGTGTTGTAGAATATGAGTTAGCTTAGGAGAAAGTCCTAGTGGAGATCTTGGATGGATATGTGGGAAGTTTGTTTAATAAGATTGTAGTTCTCGTCAAGGTCCTTTAGGAGAATTGTCAAGTTGAAAGTGCCACACGGGAGGCTGAGGCGGACATGCAAAAGCAATATCCCTATATCTTCCACTCTACTCAAGCCTAAGGTACTAATTAAGTTTCCTTATGTGATTTCAAGTCTTAAGTCTTGGTCCTTATGTCATTTTTATGCATTCATGTTTACGTTGACAAGATTATGGTGATTTTGATGATCGTATTGAGACCTTTTTTTGAAAATATGCATCCATGTTGGGCCAAAAATCTTCATGATTACTTTTCTTGTGTGCATTTCTTTGACATTCGGGGACCAATGTTCACAAGGGGATGATATTTTGACACCCCATAACCCCACTCTTATGTATCCATGTTTCAAGCTTTATTTGTGTAGGTGGGGAGTCTATTAGGGTCATGGTAGACTTCTAGTACTTAGATGAGTTCAAAACTTCCCTACGAGTATGGGTATTGGTTCATGCAAGGGTCAACTTTAAACGAGCATAACTTTTAGCACACTTGGAATTGGATGGCGCACAATATATCAAATGAAAGCCTTTTGAGTTTCTTTCCAATGATTTGGTTTTACCTTATTTTGAGTTCGAATGAAGGAGTTATAATCGTTTTCTTGAGACCCTTCCGTGCAGTGAAGTCACATGAGCCCTTAGACGACTAGTGTGGCCTTTGATGGGTTGTTTGGGACTTTTGGGGCTGGAAAGGGCCATTTTTCGCATAAGAAAGGTGACAGGACCAATGGACTGGGCCGTGTGGCTTGCCAATGATCATGCGGATGGTCATAAGGTGTGTTCAAGGGAGGCTTGATGGGCAGTGGAGGAATTTTGACCAAGTATGGTGCCACTGGCACCTTAGATGGGCCATGAAAGGGAAAACGGCTCATGGGACTACGACATGGAGTAGCCTAGCCACATTTGCTTATCTAAGTGTGTTGCAACATACCACTATACAAACTATGAAGCACCACACGACCCGTGAAGTAGCCTACCAAAGTGACGTCCACACTAACTTTTTCTCAAGTGTTCCAATTGCATTTTTGAGCCAAAGACTTCTCTTATAGGCACTCCACATGACCCATGGAGTGCCACATATGAGTCAAGCCTCTAGTGAGGCAACACTTTCCCCATTTTTCCATCCGTTCACTAATGGCATTATCATAAATTTTGATTACTCTAAGGACCTTGTTAGACATCCAATGCTATCTTAACCTCTCCAAAAGACCTAAACCCTATTCCAAATGATCAAACTCATTACTCTCATCTCAAATACACTCTCATATTCTCTATAGAGCCTCCACCAAGACCCCAATACAAATTCAAGCAAACTCAAGAACAAGTTTTGGATGCCAAGACCTACTTCCAAGCTTCCATTCTTTCCCAACTCAATTCCAAGAAATTCAGGTATGTGGGTTTCAACCAATATGTCCTTTCACCCTTGGTGCTTAACTATCTTTTTACCAAAATTGCATGATTCTAGTTTGACTTATGGGCATTAGGTATTATGAATTTGACTATAAAACTATGTTGGGGTTTCATAAACTTGTGACTATCTAAGCATGTTTTGAGCTATGAATCTAAGGTCCATTGTATGATCTGATGAGGGGTTTCAATGTATCTTACTTAAGGGTATTAGTTAGTATTGGTGGATGGTTTTACATTGAGTTTTCTTGCATGGTTTCACTCTTGAATTGCATGGTTTTACACTAGCACTACATACCCTCCAAGTATTTGATACAATATTCGATTATGAATTCTTGAGATGTTGAAGGTCCAATGCGTGTCTTATAAGTTGAATGCTTTTATGACAATGAAAGAAATATATGTATATGATATTTTCTCTATAAGGTTGGGAATTGACCAAGCCTCACTCGGGGGGTTTTAGGCCTGGGTAACCATGTTGAGGGGTCTGTACCTTGATCACCTCGCTTAAGAGGTGGCAGGCCCGTGTAACCACGATGGGGTGGTGGTGGTGCTCCAATAACTGTATTGAGGCATTTGTACCTTGATCACCTCACTTGGGAAGTGGTAGGCTCGTGTAACCATTTTGGGGGGTTTGTACTTCATCAACCATATTAAGGGGTTTGTACCTCATTCCCCTCTCCAAGGGGTGGTAGGCATTGGATATTCTATATGGGTGGTCTCTCCTTACATATTTAGTATGTTCTATGTAAGCATAATTTACTTTAAGGACCATTTATGCATACCATATTTCTATATGCTTACTCATTGCCTAAGTTTATACATATCAATTATGTTGTTTATCTCTTGTTGCATTGCATCCTACATACTTAGTACATTCAATCATACTAACGCATACTCTATACCTACATGATGTTATCATGTAGGGACCACAGCACCGATCAATCATCTTTCTCCTCGTGACTAATACTTCTACACAAAGCTAGTTGGTGAGTCCTCAATTCGAGGGACAATGACTTTGATCTTATGATATGTTTCAAGACTCTCTTTTCTTTATTGTATACTTATAACTATAAAGGTAATCCTCATTGCTTTTCTTGGTCTCCGCTCTTATCTATGTAGTAGTGGTGTTGTTGGAACCTTATATGCATTAATGCTATACTCTATTGGGCTTATTATGTTCCTATGTTATGAAGGATGTCCCTTAGTCCCATGTTCCCTTTCTACTATATCTTGTTGTTCTTTAATGCTTTTGCGACCAAGGGTATGGAATAATATGTAAAGAAGCTTGTTTGGGGTTTCTTTGGGTTCCCCATTCATCGTGTCACGTCTAGGCCCTAGGCTTGGGTTGACAGACTCGGGCTCCCATGTAGTACTTTTGACTTGATTCCTCCAAAGGACCTTAACGGAAGCCACATCCTTATTCCTCAACCTCTTCAGTTGTCTATCCAAGATCTCTACTGGAATGTCTTCATAAGTCAAGTTGTCTTCAACAACACCCATAACATCCAATGGAATAATAGCATCTGGGTAACCCATACATTTCCTCAACATGGATATGTGAAAGACCAGATAAAGCAAGTCCATTTCACTAGGCAACTCCCAATCATAAGCCACCTTGCCAATCCTTCTCAACAATCTAAACGGACCCACAAATGTAGGACTCAATTTATCCTTCATACCAACATGAACCACACCCTTCATGGTCAAAACCTTCAAATAGACCCAATCACCAACTGTAAATTCAAGCTCCCTTCTCCTCACATAGACATAGGACTTTTGATGAGTTTGCCTGTTTTCAACCTCTTCGTAATCAATCGTACCATGTCCATAGCCTCAATGACCAAATCCTGACCTAACAATACCATCTCTTCCACTTCGAACTATCCAATCGATAATCTACAATGCTGCCATAGAGGTCCTCAAAAAGAGCCATACCAATGCTAGAATGATAGCTATTATGATAAGCAAACTCAATCAATGGAATATGATCATCCTAACGACCCTTAAATTGAAAAATAAAAGCTCTAAGCATATCCTCAAGAGTTTAGATAGTTCTTTTGACTTGGCTATCCATTTGAGGGTGAAAGGTCGTACTAAGCTTCATCTTGGTACCGAGACCTATTTGAAGGACCTCTAAAAGTGTGAAGTGAATTGAACACCATGATCCTATATGATAGACAAGGGCACCCCATGCGATCTAACCAACTCATGAATGTACAATTTAGCATAATCTTTGGCACCATAAGTATTCTTAATCGGTAGGAAATGAGCTGGATTTCTCATTCTATCAACCACAACCTAAGTAGAATCAAGACCCTTTCTAGTCTTAGGCAATGCAACCACAAAATCCATGTTAATTTCCTTCCACTTCAAAGTAGAAATCTCTATATGTTGGGTTAGGTTACCCAACCTTTGGTGTTCGTCTTTGACTTGTTGGCAACTATGACAACCAGATACAAATTTAGCAATGTCTTTCTCCATACCACCTCACCAAAACACATCCTTCAAATCTCTATACATCTTGGTATAACTGGGGTGAATAGAATAATAAGAATTATGATCCTCATCAAGAATCTTCTACCTTAAATCATCAATACAAGGCACACACAACCTACCTTGGTATCTAAGGGCACCATCTCCCCCTTGGGAGAAAACCTTCACCTTGCCCTCTCTTACCAAGGCCTTCAATTCTAACATAGAGGGGTCATGATCTTACTTTACTTTTACCTCATCAACGAAGGAAGACTTTGAACCATCAAATACCACAATACCACTGTTATTAACCTCTTCCAACCTAACCCTTAATCTAGCCAACAAATTCTTGATGAGGACATAACCACAAATTCATAATGCCCATACCTAGTTTAGAAGATCGTCTTAGGAATGTCATACTCCCTCACCTTCATTTAATGATACCCAAACCGAAGTTCAATCTTAGATAAGTGACTAGCCTCTTGAAGATGGTCAAACAAATCATCAATCCTTGGTAGAGGGTATTTATTCTTGATGGTAACCCTATTAAGTTTTCGATAGTCAATGCACATTCTATGAGATCCCTCCTTCTTCTTTACAAATAACGTCGATGCACCCAAAGTTGATTGGCTAGGCCTAATAGAACCCTTCTCTAACAAATCCCTCAATTTTTCCTTTAACTCCATCGAGGCCATTTTGTAAGGGAGAATTGAAATATGTTGAGTATCGAGAAGGAGGTCTATACCAAAGTCTACTCCCTTTTCGAGAGAAACACCAAGAAGGTCATTAGAAAAGACATCAAAAAACTCATTTACCATCGGAACTGACTCTATAGAGAGTACTTTGGACTCCACATCCCTAACTCTCACAAGATGATAGAGATATCCCTCAGAGGTCAAGTTTTAGGCTTTAGTGCAAGAGATAAATCTACCCTTGACAACCACATCATAACTCTTCCACTCAAGGACAGGTTTATATGGGAATTCGAATTTGACTATATGGGTTCTACAATAAATAGAGGCATAATATGCATGCAACCAATCCATCTCAAGAATGACATCAAAATTAACCATATCCAACTTAACAAGATCACAACACAATATTTTAGGCAAGATGCAAATGGGACAATTTCTATAGACCTTTCTAGCAATAATAGATGCACCAACGGGAGTAGACACCTCATAAGACTCACACAACAATTTGGGCTCAATATCAAACTTTTTGGAAACAAAAGGTGTAACCCGGGTCTATAAATATATACATATCAAAATCAATGACTTTTAACATACCACTGATGATATCGAGCATCTCATCCACCCTTTGTCTCTCTTGGAGTGCATAGAACTAATTGTACCTTGTGGCACCAACTTGTTCGTATCCTCTCCCAAAAGGAACCAAATAAGCACCCCAGCCTTATGGACGGACATCCTTACCCTTGTTGCGTTTATGTGGACAATCAATCATCTTATGGCATACTTCTCCACAACCAAAACAAAATTTGGTATCCCTCAAGCATGGGCCACCATGACCTCTACAATACTATGGACTCATAACATTAGGCACCACACCACCATCATCTTGATGAAATGACCCAAAAAAAAAGTTCTCAAAAATCTGACTCGAAATGCCTAGAAGTTTAAGTTCCATATATCTCAAAATTCATACATGATATCAAAAATCTGACTTCATATTCTTGTTCAGGTGGTCAAAATTAGGGTAACAAGGGTCTAATCCCGATTTAAGATCTAACAATTAGCAATTTCATTTTTAATAATTTTTCTTATCTAGAATCAATTCGCGATAGTGCCGCAATGCACAACTGTCGCGAACATGTATTATTTTTGCCTCCACGATAGGTCTGCATTATGAACTAGATGCAGACTTGTGTATTTTGTTGCCCCTTATTTTTATCTCAGTCCAAGGCTTTTGGGTCTTGGTCATAAGCCTTTCCATATGAGAAAAGACCTATACTTAGCATTATTTCACCCTCATATCACCTAAGACATTTTCCAATATTCACTCAAAACCTTAGTCCTATATTTCTCTTAAGATTCAAGTCTCAAACCCTCATTCAGATTTAAAGGTTCTCCTTCAAGGTTCAAGTCTCCATCTCCAATCTTCACCAAAGGTTACTCCAAAAGCTAAGGTATGTGGGTGTCTTTCACCAATGACAGCCAAACCTTCTTTTACTCAAATTGCATGATTTATAGTTGATTTACAAATGGATCTTCCTTATTATGAAATTCACTGCACACTATGTTAAAGTTATGTAAAGTTGTGACTGTTTTGCTATGTTTTGAGCTGTAAATCTTGGATCTATTGTAAAAATTGATGAGGAGTTTTGATGATATTGCTTGAGGGTGTTGCAAGGTGTTTATTGATGGGCTTAAAATTGATTTTCTTGCATGATTGCATCTCTATATTTCATTGTTTTATACTAGTATTACACATATTCCAAGTGTTTAATAAAATGTCTAACTAGGGTTTCTTGAGAAATTGAAGGTCTAATGCATGACTTATGAGTTGAATGGTGCTACAATGATTATATGATGACTTCATGACGATTATATGGATGTCGATATCAGTTGTTTCATCGGAAGGTACCTATGGGGTTGCATGTAGACTATTGGGTTCTTATGTTTGTTATGTTCTTGGGAATGTGAGGAGGTTCCTTTTTGGAGATTGAAATGTATGGTTGAACGACCTAGTTTTATGATTCCTACCAAAAGGCCATGCCATAACGTAGAGTGACTAATGATTTTTACAAAAAAGATCATATTGTAAGGCATGGACACCCTAACAAAAAGGCTATGCTGTAAGGTAGAATAGCTAATTGTGCCTACCGAAAAGATTATATCGTAAGGTATAAACATCCTAACAAAAATGCCATGCTGTAAGGTAGAAAGACTAAAGGTTCCCAATAAAAAGATCATATCGTAAGATATGGACAACCTACCAAAAAGGCCATGCTGTAAGGTAGAATAGCTAATTGTGCCTACCAAAAATTTTATATCATAAGGTATGAACACTCTATCAAAAAGGCCATGCCGTAAGGTAGAGCTAATTGTGCCTACCGAAAAGATTATATCGTAAGGTATGAACATCCTACCAAAAAGGACATGCTATAAGGTAGAAAGACTAAAGATTCCTATCGAAAAGATCATATCGTACGGTATGGACACCCTACCAAAATAGCCATGCCTTAAGGTAGAATAGCTAATTGTGCCTATCGAAAAGTTTATATCATAAGGTATGGACAACCCACCTAAAAGGCCATGCCATAAGGTAGAATGACTAAAGGTTCCCACTGAAAAGATCATATCATAAGGTGTGGACATTCTATTAAAAAGACCATCTTGTAAGATAAAATGAATCATGTTTCCTACCTAAAAGATGATATCGTAAAGTAGGAGACATCTTGTACTACCTACCAAAAAGACTATGTCGTATGGTAGGAGTATTTATAGGACTCTCCATGAAGGTTGGTACAAAGGGGTTTGAGTATATTTCCTATATTAAATCCACATTCCTTGTTCATGCTTTACAAGCATATTTTACCTTAAGTATTGAGCATGCATGTCATATTAACATTATACTTATCCTTTGCTTATGATTATGCATTTTGATAATGTTGGCTATCACTTACTAGTATTGCATGCCACATACTTAGTACATTTAAATGTACTAACACATACTCTATGCCTATATGATGTCATTATATAGGAATCGGAGCCCTACTTGAATATCTTCCTCCACATGGCTGGTATAACTTCGCTCAATCTTGTTGGTGAGTCCTCCATTCCGGGGATGTTACCTATGATATCTTGCTATATATTAAGACTTTCTCTCTTTTGAATATGTTTTGACTATGAGGGTGAGCCTAGCTGTTTATCTTGGCCCCCACTAAGTGCTATGTCTAGAGGTATCGTTGGACAAGTTATGTATTATGTTTGAGCTTTGACTCTTTTATATTACTCAAATGTTTAACTCTCTCTCCCTTAGTCCCATCTCTCCTTGTTTATGTTTCTTATGTTTTTTTATATTACTTCCACGACCAAGGATGTGTGTTGATATGCTAACCATTAACCGATCACATCTATGCCCTAAGCTTGGGTCGTGACAAAGATGGTATTAGAGAACTAGGTTGATAGATCCGCAGAGTCCAACACATCACATTGATTAATGTCCTATTTATGTTTGTGAAGCGTGTTATGACAATGTATATGAGGCTATCAGGCATTTTAGGAAATGTTTCCATCCTTTATGGTCTATGTTGTGCTTTAGAAGTGAGATAGGGATTTCCCCTCTAATGAATATTCTTTGCTCTTCTAGTTGATCATGCCACTTCAAGGAGGAAGGAGAACGAAGGTAAGTTGAAGGTTTTGATTTTGATGGATCTGAGTTTCATTATTTCTTTCATTATTACTTTTTATTGCTAGTGGGCTTCTTATGTATCCCTAGTCGATATGTGAACCTTTGGTGTCAACCTCTTGGTTATGTATATTGTTGCTAGAATAAGTGTTGTTCTATGTTCAAATTGCATTAGGTCTTGCTTTGTGGCTCGTTGGATTTGATGCGATAAATTTTGATGTTATAACTGAGATGGTTTCTTTACATGCATGTTGTGTATCTATTGATGACAGGACCCATAGAGTTAGAATCTGAGTCCTAATGAACCTTTCTTTAAGTGAGAGGTTGTCAAGTGGTAGCAAAGTAGGTAGGCTCATTCTTGTTTTAAGGTTTAATTGATCTGTAAGTGTTGGACTATGTTCTTATTGCGTAGAAGTCTTGTTTTGTGATCTTGTTTAAAGTTAGCTTGATATGTTGGAGGTATTGTGGTAGTTTGGAATACTTGCATAACATGCTTCCAATAAGTGCGGAACCCGTAAGTTTGTAATATGATGGTTGAGGATGGCCGATCTATTGGGTCAACCACAATGGGTTAGTCACTTCTCTATGATTGATCTTTGGTTAGGATTTTGTCCCAATGTAAGGGTGAGGGTAGGTGATATCCCTAAGTGTCTTTTTGGACTACAAGTGAGAACTTTGAGCATTGGTGGTGTTGCTCGGTTGACTTATGCATCGGTGGTGTTTGTGGCTTTCTTGAGTATGGTCTTAAAACCTACCTTGACATGTCTTGTGGTGGTCTTTAGTGGTGGTGCATTGATTTATTTAGAGCTTGTGAATGATTTGGGGGTAGTGTTACAAGTCTTGGATGATGAGGGTATTGTTACTAATTACAATGGTTAAGAATGAAAGATAACAAGAAGGTAGTTAGAATTCTTTAAGGATTATGATATGAGTGTGCATTGTCTTACCCGGTAAGGCTAGTATTGTAGTTGATGGTCAAAGTAGCCTAGCATGTGCTGTCGAAGGTGGTAAAGGGGTAACTTAAGGGGTCCATTGTTTGGCTAGATTGAGGGATTAGGTTGGAGGAAGTTGAGCATGGTGGTATAGTATTCTTGATGGTTCCAGATCTTCTTTGGGTGGAATGTCTAGGTTAAGCAAGGCTTTGATTCTGTCTTATTAGTGTTGGATGTGTTGGGTGAAGAGATGGTAGAGTGGAGGTTGTCTCCCAAAGGAGAGATGGTGGTTTATGGTACCAAAGCAGACTAGGTGTGTTTAAGGTTTACAATTAAGCTTGGTATTGTGAGTCCTTGTAGAATGTAAATTGAGTTTGGTAAGATTGCTTAAGGATTGGGAATGACCTATGGATATGGATATGACTATTCGATTTCCATGTGACCATTATAAGGTGGTGCATAGTGATCCAAGTGATATGGTGGCTTTCAAGGATTAGGGGTCTGATGGAGTTCGTTGAAAGAATTGTCAAGTGGAAGGTGTCTCTTGGGGAGCCAGAGGGGGCACGGAAAAATGACATCTGCACTTCTTTCATTCCTATTTGAGCTTATGACAATATATCAAGTCCTTTCATGATTCCAAGCCTTATATTTCAGCCCCTATGTCATTCAAATATATTCATGTTTAAGTTGGAAAATTTATGATGATTTTACACTAATGTTGAGATTTAAAAAATGGTGTTTTAGATATAATGTTGCATTTTGCTGGGGCTGATTTGTTTATGATAACTCTTGTCATGTACGTCTCTTTTATATTCGGAGATGAATTTTCCCAAGGGGGAGATATTGAAACTGCCCCCAAAAAAGTGCTCGAAAATGTGCCTTGAAACGCCTGAAATTTTAAATTCTATATATTTCAAAATCTGTACGTGATATCAAAAGTTCGACTATATATTCTTCTTCAGGGGGTCAAAATTAGGGGAAAAAAGGGTCTAACCTCTATTTAAGAGCTAACGATTAGCAATTTCATTTTTCACAATTTTCCTTATCCAAAATCAATCTGCGATAGTGCTGCAATATGCATCTACCGTAGATATGTATTAATGTTGCCTCCGCGATAGGTACACATCATGGACCAGATGCGGACCTATGTATTTTTTGGCAGTGATTTTTATCTCGGTCCAAGGCTTTGGGTGTTGGGCCTTAGCATTCCCACACAACAAAACACCTATACTTAGTATTATTTCACCCTCATATCATCCAAGATATTTCCCAATACTCACTTAAACCTTTATTCCTATATTTCTCTCAAGATTCAAGTCTCAAACCCTCATCCAGATTTCAAGGTTCTCCTTTAAGTTTCAGGTTTCCATCTCCAATCTTCACCAAAGGTTTCTCCGAAAGATTAGGTATGTGGGTTTCTTTTATGGGTTCCTTTCACCAATGATAACTAAGACTTCTTTTACTCAAATAGCATGATTTAAAGTTGATTTACAAATGGGTCTTGCATATCATGAAATTCAGTGCACACTAAGTTAAAGCTATGTAAAGTTGTGACTATTTTGCTATGTTTTGAGCCGTAAATCTTGGATTTATTGTAAGATTTGATGAGGGATTTTGATGTATATTGCTTGACGATACTACAAGGTATTGATTGATGGTTTTCCAATAGATTTTCTTGCATGATTTTATCTCTATATTTCATGGTTTTATTACTAGCATTACATACCCTCCAAGTATTTGATAAAATGTTCGGCTAGGGTTTCTTGAGAAATTGAAGGTCAAATGCATGACTTATGAGTGGAATGGTGCTATGATGATTATATTATGACTTCATGATGATGATAGGGATGTCTATATAAGTTGTTTCATGGGAAGATACCTATGGGGTTGCATGTAGATTGTTGGGTTCTTATGTTTGTTGTGTTCTTGGGAAAATGAGGAGTTCCTTATTGAAGATTGAAATATAATTATTGAATGAGCTAGTTCTATGATACCTACCAAAAGGGCCATGCCATCAGGTAGAGTGAGTAATGATTCCTACCAAAAATATCATATCGTAAGGTATGGACACCCTACCAAAAAGGCCATGTTGTAAAGTAGAATAGCTAATTGTGCCTACTAAAAAGATTATATAGTAAGGTAAGGACATAACACCAACAAGGCCATACCATAAAGTAGAAAGTAAAGGTTCCCACCAAAACATCATATCGCAAGGTGTGGACACCCTACCAAATTGGCCATGCTGTAAGGTAGAATAGCTAATTGTGCCTACCGAAAAGGTTATATCATAAGGTATGGACACCCTACAAAACATGCCATGCCGTAAGTTAGAATAGCTAATTGTGCCTACCAAATAGATTATATCATAAGGTATAGACATCCCACCAAAAGGGCCATGCTGTAATGCAGAAAGACTAAAGCTTCCCACCAAAAAGATCATAGGTGTGGACACCTTGCCAAAATGGACATGATGTGAGGTAGAATATTTAATTCTTCCTACTGAAAAGTTTATATCGTAGGGTATGGACATCCCACCAAAATGGCTATGCCGTAAGGTAGAAATACTAAAGGTTCCCATCGAAAATATCATATCTTAAGGTGTGGACATTCTATTGAAAAGGCCATGCCATAAGATAGAATGAATCACGTTTCCTACCCAAAAGATAATATTATAAAGTAGGGGATGTCTTAAACTACCTACCAAAAACACTATGTCTTATAGTTGGGGTATTGATATCATTCTCCAGAAAAGTTATACCATAAGGTGAGTAGTGGTCATTTGGTCCATTTCATGAAGGTTGGTACAAAGGGGTTTGAGTATGTTTCCTATATCTAGCCCACATTCTTTGTTCATGATTTACAAGCATGTTTTACCTTAAGCATTGAGCATACATTTCATATTGACGTTATACCTATCCTTTGCTTATGATTATGCATTTTGATTATGTTTCCTATCCCTTCCTAGCATTGCATCCCACATACTTAGTACTTTTAAATATACTAATACATACTCTATGCCTACATGATATCACTATGTAGGAACCAAAACCCCTCTTACGCATCCTTCTCCACGTGGCTAGCAACTGGGTAGCATACAGTAAAAACAAAAGAGAGTCTTTATATGTAGTATAAGATCAAAGACATTATCCTTGAAGTTGAGGACTCACCAACTTGCTTTGAGAATAATTGTACTAGACACGTGAAGGAAGAGGATGATCAAGTGGAGCTCCGGTTCCTACATGGTAACATCATGTTGTCATAAAGTATGAATTAGTACATATGAATGTACTAAGTATGTAGGATGCAATGCAATAAGAGATAGGCAACATAATCGAAATGTATAACTAGGCAATAAATGAGCATGTAGAAATATGGCATGCATGAGTGATGCTTGAAGTAAAACATGCTTACATAAAACATATTACATGTGTAGTAAGAGCCCATCATCATAGATCAAACAACTTAGTACTCATAATCCAAGGTAAACCACCCTTAGAAGTGATTGAGGTACCAATACCTCAATTGGTTGATAGACATGACCACTCTCTGTCAGAAGTAATGAGATACCAATCTCTCAATTTGTTGATGGCTTATCGCCCCCTATCCGAGGCCATTAACGCACCAACTCCTCAATTGGTTAACGGATGACCATCCCCTGCCGGGAGTGATTGAGGTACCAACCCCTTATTTGGTTGATAGATAACTAACCCTATCTGAGCTGATTGAGGTACCGACCCCTCAATTGGTTGTCAGACATGACCACCATCCACCGGGAGTGATTGAGGTACCAACCTCTCAATTGGTTGATGGGTTACCATCCTCATCCGAGGTGATTGATGCATCACCCCTTATTTAGCTACTGTCAACTCATAACAAAATAGATACTTCTCATGAAATCAACATATATACAATCCTTTCATCACCATATACTCATTTAACTCATATGTCATGCATTAGGCTTTCAACAACTCAAGAAACATAATCTGGACATTTTACCAAACATTTGGCTGGTGTGTATGCTACTGTAAAACCATGCAATTAAAGAGTGAAATCATACAAAAAAACTAAATGTAAAACCACCCACTAACACTTAGAAAGCCCTTATGTAATATACATCAAAACCCTTCAAGAAATCTCAAGATAGGTCTAAGATTTATAGCTCAAAACATACTTAAATAGTCATAATTTTACATAACCTCAACATAGTTTATAGTCAAATTCATAATAGAAAACCCATAAGAAAATCAACTTAGAAACTTGTAGTTTAGGTAAAAAGAAATCTTGGCCACCATAGGTGAAAGGACCCAATGGTTAAAACCCTCATAACTTAGCTTTGGAGAATTACTCGATGAAGATTGGAATGGAGACTTAAAGCTTGAGTGAAATCCTTAAGATTCAGAATGAGTTTGGAACCCTTGATTTTGAGTAAAATATTTGTCTAAGTGTTTGAGAGAGTATTGGAGAATGTCTTGTATGATATGAAGGTGAATAGGGATAGGTATAGGTAGTTTTACACATGGTAAGACTTAGGATTAGGACTCAAATGTCTTGGACTTAACTAAAAATAACTGGCAAAAATACACAGTGCCGCACCCTTGCCGCGTCATGCTAGGGTCACACACTGCACTCTCAAAATCATATTTTACGATTTTCAAAATTTAATATGGTCACTATAAAATTAGGGTTAGGCCCATTTCCTACTCAATTTTTTTTCTTGATCAAGAACATGAAGTCGGATATTTGGTATGACACACGAATTTTGAGATATATGGAAAATATGATTTCAAGCACATGTGAGGCCCATTTTCGGGCACTTTTTTGGGTTCTTTCAGTTTTCATAATTCTTATGTTACTTGTTTTGATTCTGAGGTGACATCCATTTCATTAATTGTTCATCTATACTATTTTTGTGGCACGATTCCAGCCATGCATTGTTTCATCTTTATGCACCAAAAGTGAGAGGGGTGAAATAGTTTTCTTACTACTTATATGATATTATTTTGGACTAGTTGTATGTGATAGATGCATATTAGATTTTTACTAGTTTTATTGAGATTCATGCCACTTGAACCTCATGTACTTTGAGATTTGATACTTAAAGGAGTAAAGGATGTACTCCTTTCTACTTGAGATTAGGAGAGGCATCTAGGATAACCTACATTTTTATGATTTTATTGGCCGGTGTATCAATGTTCTTTTTACATTGGCTACTTTTATTCCTCTAGGTATTACTAATAGAGATGATTATTATGACAAATAATGGTGTAGGACCAGGTAGTGCGTATTGGTGTCCTAAGCCTAGTGGACTTCACACAGAGGAAATGTTATGTTGGGTGAAGGACACCATGAACCCAATTTTCTAGCTGGGCTATGATAGGTCATGTGACACTTATGTTGATGCGGTGAAGAGGTATGATGCATTGCATTCACATGCATTGTCATCCCCAGTATATTATTTGATGTGTGGTCCCCTAGTAGTATGGGATGCCTGTTATGGTTCTATTTGTTGCTTGTATCATAAGAGGTATAGGACATCAATTGGTTTTGTTTGCGTATATCCATACTGTTGCATCATGTTATAGAAATTTGGTTATTATGGTAAGTATGATGGTTTCCTTCGAGTTGAGGGTGTGTCGAAATTGATAATCACGATATGTGTAATTATATTCAATGTTGTTTAAATATGTGCCAGATTCGGTTAGTCAAACTTGTACCTAGGTTGTTGGAGTATCGCTAGCCCTGCAGCTATTTTGTTATTGTTGCCAATTTATCGTCTTTCCATGTCATTTATATTAGCAAATAGTTGACCTAATTCTCCGAAGTTGTTTCCTATCTTTTTCTCCTTTTCCTATATATTTTACTATAAATTAGGTGGATTGTTATTCTATACTTGCGCTTTACTTACCTATACTCATGATATTTGTACTTGCTTTATCTGTGAGCTCAGTCGGTTTATGCTTCTCGAGTACCCTTTGTTTGGTACTCATAATACATGTCTACCTCCTGTAGATCATAGTACTGACTTATGTTGGGTCTTGGGGTGGGGTTCGGTCTATTGTTTTCTTTGTCTTTGTATCTATATTACCTTTGTTGTTGCAGTTTTTACTTAGTAGGATTATCTTCTATCAAGTAGCCCATTGCCTATGTTTTGTGTTATAGGTTAGGCTTCTCTACTAACATGTTGGGGTGGGATCATAACGGTCTGAGAAGTCGGGTCATGACACATAAGCTATGATAGATAAATCTAAAATAGTAGCCTCTACGAACAACACAAACGCTCACCCCAGCAACATAATCCAAGAAAAGGAACTAGTCAACCACTAGTCTTATCCTCTACAATAGTATCTGCAAAGACATGCAAGTAAGGAATAAGCTATATATAAAATATAACCCTGTAAGACCTTCTACTCATCACTTTAAAACCCTTGGAATTACTATTAAAAAATACATCTGTATGAAAAATATATATAAATGATATGCACAAGAATATACTTCTTAATATAACTCAATAAGTTAACCAAAAGTTCAAAACATTACTACATGTCTTAGTTCAATTCACACTCAAAGCTTATCTTAAATGGCAGTGAAGGAGATTAGTCCATCATACCGACAAGTTCACAAAAACTTATACAATGCTCCAAAAGTATACTACAACAACGTGTATAATTCCCCTAATATATTATAGTAGTGTGTACAAAGTCCCTAACATATTATGACAATATGAATATGCCCATAACATAGTATGATAGTTTTGTATGCCCCTAGTAACCATATCACAATAATGACGAAAGATATCCAACAATACACCATATATAACTTATAAAAATATTCGATGTTCTTCGAAAATAATATATCTAGAGCTGATCCAAGAATAAAAATTCTGGGAAGCACATGCTTGTCCCAACATATACACCAAGCAAGAAAAATATATTTTTTAAAGTAGGTTTGTAAAGCAATCCCTTAAGCTCAAAGTCTTACTTACCTTATTAGTGACACATTCTCTAACAATGCAAGGCATATACATATATAAAATGGAGCCACTGATTATACTTCAGCACTTAGATCATTATCATAGTCCTGTGCCTCTCTAATTAGTTCCTCATCTTTAATCAATCATAATTTGTTATTTTTTCTTAATTTTATTCAAAAGTGGTCATAATTTAAAGGTAAATGTTTGCACCAACAGATGAAAACAAAGAAGCACCAACACCAACAAAAAAACAAATGAGTTTTCGTCTTTGATGTTCACGCTCCAACAGTAAAGAGATCACTATCAAGTATAAACTTAATAAGAGGTTAGGGTTGAATCCACGGGGAATACAAGGTTGACTATATTGACTCACTACCAATCATTTCAAGCATCAATCAACTATATTTTCTAAAATGAGAGGGGGCTTTTGCAATTTCA
>JAOTQJ010000002.1:8568764-8624223 GCA_025642045.1 Solanum sejunctum | reverse complement strand
ATGTAAGGTTACTTGATTTCATATCACTTGGCATGAAACATAGATCTTTCGGTAAGCAAAGACATTTATCCACTCCAACATGATAAATCAGCCATACCTCCAATATTTCACATATTTATATGCTCTTATATATAGTTGTCTTCAAATCTACATACATATATGATACAAAAGTACATGAGTTCTGATTAGTTGGTCATTTAAGTACAGTTGTGCACAGATTTTACAGTACAAATTTTACAGTACAGGTAAAGCAATATAAAGAACATAAAGTACTTGATCCCAAAGTATAATTAAAGGTGGTCTCTTATCCGCAATCAGCGTATAATTTTATTTGAGTTATATTTCATGACAATATTTGTTGCCTTACATATTCAGTACATTATCTTGTACTGAGTCCCTTCCGAGGGATTTGCATTTCATGTTGTAGGTACAGGTGCTAATAGATCTTCCCAATAGAGTTCAGGATATTCAGTTGCCATTACCAAGCTCCAGGTTGTTCTGGAGCTTTGTGCGTATTTTGAGTTTATATGTTTATATTATACAGCTAATTCAGATGGGGCCTGTCCCGAATATTTATGGATACTTTCTCTCGACTAGAGGTTTTGTAGACTATGTATACTAAAGTGTGGTCATGTCTCGTACATTAGACACCATGGCCCCAATGGCCTAGCTATACGTATCTCCTTTTAGATTATTACCGTTTATGTTCTTAGGAGCATGCCAACACATAGAAAGTTAATTATAATATGTATACAAGTGAATAAACATAGGTTGGTTCTCCCAAGCCTTATCGGCAAGGGTGCTAGTCCGCCCTAACGGCAACTTGGGGCATGACAACCTTTACCTTCAAGGTTGAGGGCCTCCTGAAGAACCCTAAAAGCGTCTTGTGGCTACTTTACAAAGTCAAGAAAAAATAACAAAGAAGCTTTGTGAAAGCTAAAAATTTCCAAGTCTAAGAATGTCTTAAAGGAGCTACTTCTAACCCCTTTTAAAGGATTACTTTGGCCGACTTTTTTTTTACATTTTAGGCCTTATTTTATCAAGTTAGTAATATATAATTTTTTTCCTTTCACTTGGACCTTAATGGGTTGCAAACTGATGGGCTTTGGCTGCCTATTTTTCCCCTTTCTCCTTACTTAGTTTGGGCCCAAATCATTAAATATGATATGATGTACTTGGGCCCTTTTCCTATTCTTCTTGGGTTATAAATATTTTCCATTTACGATGCTAAAATATGGGCTCAAGTTATACCCTTAACACAAACTTTATTCATTATTGGACTTGGAAAAATTCGATGTCGGGCCTCGTCTCCGTCTAGCTAGCAAGTTTAAGCTAAGCAAGTAGGTGACTCACCTGCTAGCTTCCTAAGTTCTGCAAGCACCTCAATTCTCCCACTTTGTTTAAGGCCACAATCTCCTCAATTTGACTTAAAACTTGTATACACTAGACCCTCTTAAGCATTAGACGCACATATCGCCCTCTAATATGAGATTCAAGCACTTTTATAAATAGGCGTTAATTTGACAAATCTATATCATGTTTCATGTACATAAGACAAGTACATGTAAGGTGTGGGGTATTACATTGTCCCCCCTTTAGGAATATTCGTCCTCGAATGTTAACATAATTAGATAGCTTAACCATGTTCAATGCAATAATCATTCAAACACACACCTACTAAGGCCCCAATTCTGCATGTGGTACTTCCTCTTTAGCTTCAAATAAGTAAGGATATTTTGATTTCATCGCGCCCTCAGCCTCCCATGTTATCTCTTCTGCTTGCTGGTTTCTCTAGAGTACTTTTACTGAAGTTATTTCTTTATTCCTTAGCGTTTTAACTTGACGATCTAAAGTAGCAATAGGTACCTTTTCACAGGTAAGATCTTCTATAACCTGTACATCTTCACTAGGAGTGATACGGGATGGATCATCTATGCATTTTTGAGATATGGAAAACTGGATGGACCATTGAAAGCTCTTGGGGTAGCTCTAATTCATATGCAACCTGCCCAAACTTCTTAATAATTTGATATGGCCCTATGTAACATGGGCTCAGTTTATCTTTCTTACCAAATCTCATAACAACTTTCATTGGAGATACATTTAAGAATACCCGATACCCTACTGAAAATTCTAGTCCTCTTTTTCTAGCATCCACATATGATTTCTAATGACTTTGGGCTGCCTCTAGCCTCTATTGTATACCCTAACTTTTTCCATGGCTTGTTGAACTAGATCTGGCCCAAGCAAGGTGGTTTCACCCACTTCAAACTATCTAATTGGTGACCTACATTTTCTTCCATATAAAGCTTCATAAGGTGTCATCTTGATACTCGAGTGGTAGCTATTATTACAGGCAAATTCAATAAGTGGTAAATAATCCACCCAACTACCTTTAAAGGCCAATGTACGAGCTCGCAGCATATCTTCAAGTGTTTGAATAGTACGCTCAGCTTGACTGAATGTCTGAGGGTGGAATCTTATACTCAAATTCACTTTTGTCCCTAAACTCCTTTGGAAGAACTTCTAAAACTTTGCAGTGAATTGAGCCCCCTGATCAAATATAATAGAGATTGGGATACTATGTAGCCTGACTATCTCTTTGAGGTATAGCTTAGCATACTCTTCAACTGTATAATCACTCTTAACTGGCAAGAAGTGTGCTGACTTTGTGAGTCTATCAAGTATTACCCATATAGAGTCAAACTTCTGAAATGAGCGAGGCAACCCAGTAACAAAATCCATATTAATCATATCCTACTTTCATGTTGGAAGCCCTGTACATTGCATATAACCTCCTGGCTTTTGGTGCTCTACTTTTTTTTGACTTGTTGGCAATTTGGACATTAAGCCACAAATTCTGCAAGGTCCTTCTTCATGCCTCCCCACCAAAACATCTCCTTCAGGTCATGTGATACATTTTAGTTGATCCTAGATGAATGGAATATAGAGAATGATGGGCTTCTTCCATTATCATCTTCCTTAGTCCATTAATATCAAACACATATAATCTATTTTGGCAATACAGTACTCCATTTTGTGTAAGTTTAAAGCCCTTCATCGTACCCTGACTTACCTTTTCCTTATGCTATCGTAGAATAGGATCCTCGAACTATTTTACCTTTACCTGCATTTATTCTATGTACTGACATCCATTTTGGGATTGGATCGTTTTATGATGCAGATACAACAGATAGAGGACTTCAACACTCGCATCGTTGAGGACCAAATTCGGTACATTCTCGAGTTGGTGAGCCCTCTTAGCTTTCCGGAGGAGCCTTTCTATCTTCTTATCAGTGTTAAGCATTGTATTTCTTTGATTGGGGTGTTCATGGCATGTCATGACACCATCTAAACTGCTGAGTAGAGGCTTCGCAGACTATGAGCATAGAGTATGGAGTTGATGTATCTAAACCTATTTTTATTTTGATAATTATGATATATTAGAGATATGTATTTTATCTTCATATGAGGTTCCCTTTCATTGAGTACTAATCTTCCGTTGTTGAGTATGCTATGACAATGAGGCCAAGTGATTCGCTCGGGGGCTAGCAATTGTCTCTGAGTGTCGGTCATATCAAGGGTACCCTCCTGGGGTGTGACAACCTAATGCAAATATAACTAACTAATATATATATATATATATATATATTTATCATATCAAGGGTACCCTCCTGGGTGTGACAACCTAATGCAAATATAACTAACTAATATATATATATACACACACACACACAAAAGTTGTGGTTCCTTACCACTAACCAATTACAACCTTCCAAAACAGGCAGCTCGCCTGCTTCTACTCCTTGATCATATAGGACCTATAAAAATATATCATGCACTTTTTAATTAAATTTTTTTATGATAGCTGCTTATTGACGTGTATGCTCTAGCTGCTTGATTAAATTTCTTTAGCTACTTCGACTATAATTTTACAATATTATCCCTAATAAGACATTTTTTCAACTGTTTCAACTGTGATTTTATTATATCACCCCGACTAATTATTTTAAGTAATGTAAATAGTGAAATTAGGATAAAATAAATTTCTTTTAAAACTGAACAAATAAAATTAAATAACTATTTTAATAATTTTCGATCATTATTTTTGTGTCAAAAGAGAAGTAATTAAAAAAATATAATGTAAATAAATCAAGGTGTTTATGTATATTACTTAAAATGATATAAAAATTACTATAGATCGCAATAGTTGTTAATTTTAAAAGTTAAGTTCTTGAATTTTATTGGTAAAAATGTGAATGCAGGCAGCTCCTCACTAACATGTTTGCTTGAGCTACTTCCTTTTACTCCTTTATCATATAGGGCCCATAAAAATACTTTGTATACTTTTTTATTAAATCTTTTTATAGCATTTACTTATTGATGCGTCTGCTTTAGCTGTGTGATTATACTTCTTTATAAATTACAACAATACTATAAGTCACAAATAATTAACAACTTAAGTTTTTTAAATATATAAAAAGATTTATCAGTGTTACATAAATCAAGACAAAAAAAAAAACATATGTGAGCTCATGCTTGGTTAATTTTTGGAAAAACTAAGTTTGTGTCCCTTTAAAGAAAATTATTTACATTCATATATCCCTTTACATTTTATATCCCTGTACTATTAAAATTTGCCCCTCTCATGTAATGTTGATGTCAGCATCCACATTGTATGATATACCAATATGGTATACATATACCAACAGAATATTACAGAGTATCAAGCTCAGTCCTATATGATACTAATATGGTATCAATATACCGATAGAGTATTACAAAAAATATATTTCTACTTATTTAGAATTTTGATAAATAAGTTTGTGACTTTAATAGTTTTTTCTTAATTATTTTTTTATTAAAAAAAAGAGCTCAAAATTATATGATATCGATAAGATATCAATATACTGATGAATTATCACAAGAATATATTTCTACTATCTAGAGTTTAATAAATAATCTTGTAACTTTAAAAATTTTCTAGTCCTATATGGTATGTTATGTTATAAATATACCTATAGAGTATCACAACGAATATATTTTCGACTAATCTAGAGTTTAATAATATTTTATTTGTTTCTTATTTATTTTTTTAAAACAACAAAATCACATGTGATACCAATTGAGTATCAATATATCGCTATAGTATCATAAAGAATTGAGCTCATTCTATATGATACCGATATGATATATATATACCGCCAGAGTATATTTTATAATATTTATGCTGGCATCAACATGACGTCAGGGCGAAATAAAAAGGGGTAAGTATGGTAAGAAGGTAAATAGTTTGGACCATGAGTCTATGCAATAACCCATCTTGAGATGAAAAGTCCCTTATCGACAAAATACAAGAGAGATGTTGGACATATAAGTAAAGGACTGGTCTATATATTGTGAGGCGCATTTTGGGGTGAGCTCAAAGGGACAAATTCGTGACGGGTTAGGCCCAAGAGCAGACAATACTTCACAGTGTTGGGCTAGGTCATTACAGGTGGTATTAAAGCCACTCTTGTGTCAACCTTGTCGACGTGGGTCAAAGTTCAATTGAATTTAGACAAATTTCGATGAGGCGGGACAAACCTCTGTGCTGAGTCTAGGTGAATCCCATGCGGAAGGGCAAAACTCGGCAAGGATGCTAAATCCATAGACGAGGTGTATGCAATAAATCATCTTGAGATAAAAAGTCTTACATCGGCAAAACAGAAAAGAGATGCTGGACATATAACTAAAGGACTAGCTTATATATTGTGTGCCTTTTGGGGTGAGCCCTAAAGGGACAAATTCGTGTAGACCCAAGAGCGAACAATACTTCACAGTGTTGGGTTAGATCATTAGAGTCCATTAAGGGTAAATAGCTTGGATATGATCGATTAAAAGTAAATAATTTCAAATTTGGTCTATTTTATGTACCTTCCTTTAATTTTTTAACCAAACTAAATATTGTCTCTATTTTAATTAATTGCTGCTATTTAATTTAGCAAAAAAAAAGTTAATAAATTTTGTGATCTTATATTAAAAATATATCAAATTATTTGATTCAAATGTATCAATAATATATTTTGATCTTGTGGTAACATATTACGTAGAAAGTTAAATTTTAAAAGTTAAAAAAAAAGAGAGAAAAAGAAACATTCTTTTTGAGATAAATTTTAAAAAGGGACAAACAAATTAATATTTTAAACTCAAATTTAATTATATAAATAAAAGTATAAAAATAATCAAATATAATTAGCAAGCCCGAACGCTTTTACTAGTACATTACTAATTATTAATATAGTTCATTTAACATTATTTGTATGGGCCATACAAACCCTCCCATTTTCCCCTTCCTTGATCCATTTTTTGTTCCACTCTATTTCAATTAACAAAGCCCTCTCCCGCCATCCTTAGGAGAAGAATTGTCCCCAAAATCTGCAGTGAGTAGTAGAAAGTAGGAAAAGAAATGGAGTTGAAACTAAGCGGAAACGCATTGAAGACATTCGCCCGATCCATCACGTGTCTTGCACGCATTGGCAATGAGGTCGCCATTCAAGCCTCTTCTACCCAGGTTCTATTTCTTTTCCATTTGAACACTACCTGGTCGAGTTATTTCTTTAATTTTTTTTGAAGATCAAATGTCTCACCTGAACTTAGTTCCTTGGTTTCTTGGATTGGAGTGTTTGCTCCACAATTTTGTGCTCCTAGAGTAATTAGGGTTTTGTGGTCGCTTCAGATTTTCTTTTGTGGAAACTTAAAACCGGAAGTCCCTATGAACATGATACCTTGGCAGTGTAATATTTGTTAGTTTGCAGTAAAATCTGACATAACAAGGTCCCTTAACCCTGGGAAATGAGGAAATAGCTCAACTACATTTCACAAGACACCAATAAGTCCCATCTTGTTAAACTAGAAACCATCAGCATTGGTGTGTTTTAACTAAATTGTTTCCTTGTATTTTCCTTTTGGCAGCTCTTATTTCACACTCTCAACTCCTCAAGGTCGGCCTATCAATCAATTACATTCAAACCTGAGTTTTTTGATGTCTTCACTGTTTTTGGTCCACAGGTGCAATGCACTGTGCTCTTGAAGGTATATGCTTTATGCATGCAATGTTGTGTAGTCTAAGCTGTTTTGCTTTCCAACGACTGGATTTTAGCTTACCTTGATTTTTGTAGGCCATTTGTTCTGTATTTAGAACACCAGTTGCCAGTATTGATCATTTGAGTGTGTCACTGCCTAATCCTGATGCTTCAAAGGTGCAGTGGACACTCAACTGCTATAATGGTAAAACTTTCTACTGTCTGTCTTAATTTTTCAGGATTTCCGAGAAATAGAAGGAAAATATATTCTCAGTTAGGGGCTATAAATTAGGGGATAGAGCCTTTAGTTTGATGGATAGACCATGAAGAGACTCACATAGCTACAGTGTCCAAGGTCTGGTGAATTTTTGTTGAATATAGTACATATTTCATTTAATTAGTTATAACTAACCATCAGTTAGTTAGTTAGGTCACCACTGTTAACCAAATTAGTGCTTGGTTAGTCTTGTTGATAGGTTGTTAGTGAATATAGCTAATCATTTGTATATATGTGGCTTGTATTGTCATGACTCGACTTCTTGAGCCGTGATGGCACCTACTATATTCTGTCAGTAGGTCAGCCAACCCGAAACAACTAGTAAAGGATATATGGGCAGAAACTAAATCAACTGCCACGACTCGTACCTGAAGCATCTAAAAGCCCTAGATCAACGGCCAGGGATCGTATCTGGACCTGCACCACGAGTAGATGCATAAAAGTAGGGGTGAGTACCGGTGGAAGGCACCTAGTAGGCATCATGGCCGACCGAGTGAAATACAGTAAATATGGTAAGAACAAATGTAATGAAATACTGCAGTGCTAGCTATTTGAACCCAGGACAAAAGATAAGCATGTCTGGAGAACTATGGAACCTCAACTGAACAACCCATGTAATGTGCAATGATACTCGAAGATCATCCAAGATAGCAACTATGACAAGTGCACAGTCTAGAGTCACCTCCGTATCATGTGTAGAGGGAATGACTTGAGCACAAATGATGGAAAGCAAACATCTAGCTTCCATCGTGAGCTCATGTGAGTCAATTCCTCTATGTGAAGTGAACCACTCCGGAGGAACTCCATCGTGCAACTTATCCACTAACAACTGAGTGCCCGACTTTTGGTATCTCTCCTTATAGACCCTGTTCTCAGCATCCAGCCATCAATAGATGGCATTAATAGCAGCCGGGCTGAAGTCGACTCTCACTCCTCTAATCATAGTAGCCATCTCCTCTCCAAAGTTAGTTTCCAAGGCATTAGCATAGAACTCGACTACTATGGTGTGGTTGGCCTTGATAGGTTCATCAGCAAAGCATAGCCAACCTGAAGTCTGAAGCCGGCCAAAGAACTTCGGCATCTTTTCCTCCACCTTGTCTAAGCAAATCCCTCTCTCTAATCACAGTCCGACCCAAGTATTCATCATACTTTCGAGCACATTGGGCTAAGAGGAATCTGCTTTGATCAAAGTAGGCACCTTCACTCACTTCTAGAAGAATCTCATTTTCATAGAGTGGATGTTCGGGTTCCATTTTATCTCCAATTAGACCTACAATCAAAGTCATCGTGATAAAAACACCCTATAGACATTTTAAATCATGTGTTAGCAGGCTTTGGACCAAGGAAGTCAATTGGAAACAGTCCGGATCAAACAGTGAAGCGTTGCTGTTTTTGCACAGTGACCAACTGTTCTCTGCATTCGCGGCCACACAAGCGCGATCGCGGATTTCAAGTCACTCTTGGCCTCTGCATTTGCGGGAGGATATCTGTGTTCGTGGGGAGCAAAGAATTTCCAAAACTTTTGCGTTTGCAGCGTAGTATCTGCATTTGCGGAAGGTAGCAGACCAACAACCAAAATTCAAAAGGGGATTTCATCAGATACATAGAGGCAATACGTTTTCATCATGATTTTAGCAAGATAACAACCCCCAATCTATCCCCAACAACATACATTCACTACCCAAACATCACTCAACCACTTAAAACCAAGCTGCATTCCGATTTTCAACATTTAAGCACAAAAAATTTACTCTTAGAAGTGAGACACCACAGTGACAAAACATTCATGCCATGAAGGCAAAAATGGAGAAGGAAGCAAGATTATAATAGGGTGACAACATAATGGGAAGAATTTAGCACGTTGGCATTCACCATTGTTAAGCCATTTTTATGTCTGCACAATTTCTGTTGATGAAGAAGAATGGAGGAGTAGGTGAAGCATACCTTTGAGTGAAGAACCAAAAAGGATGAAGAAGGAAGCACTTGAGCTTTCCTTGAAGATTTGTGAGATCAAAAATTTTTGAAGAATGATTTGCCTCACACTAGTGTTTTGAAAGGCGAGCGCCTCGTCGCCTTTGGCGAGAGGCGAAGCGAGGCAGTGTCGCCTTAACCTGCCAAGGCGAGGCGCTCCTGTGAAAGGCGAGGTGAGGCGCGAAAAAGGCGAGAGGCGACGGCTTGAGGCGAGGCGCCTTCTCTATTTTGTTTAAATATGCTGGTTTTTAATAATAAAAAAATATTCTAGGGTTTATTTGGGAAAGAACTTTGCGTGACCCATTTTTTCTTGTGCTTCTTCTCGGCTCTCGCTTCTTCTCAAGTGTCCAAACTCAACATTCTTCTCCGGAGTCCACGATTCTTCTCCACAGGGCTTCTTCTACACTGCGCGACGCCGCGACCCATTCAGGTGAGTTTTTATTTTCTTCTTTCTTCTTTTCTTCTTTCTTGTTCTCCACCTGTGCGACTCAGCTACTGCGTCTTTTTTTTTTTCTTTTTCTTCTTCAGTTCTCTTCTTCTTCTTTCATACTCTGTTCAGTTTTCCAGTTGCTCTGTTCCTCCAGAGTCCAGACTCTGTTCAGTGTTCACTGGAGACTGCTGACGGCTTAATTTTTTTTAAAAAAGTATAGTCCTTTATTAATATAATATGTTGTATACTAATTTATATCTTGTTATCTATTATTAGTTTTTGCCTTTTTGAATTGAAATATTTGCTAATAATATATTATTGCTATTGAGATTCTAGATATTTATATATGCAATTAAATATTTTAAGATTTTAGTATAAATTGGCGCCTTTTTTTCGGCGCTCGCCTCGCCGCGATGCGAGGCAGAGCCTTGTCACCTTTTGTCGCCTTTCGCCGTCCAAAACACTGCCTCACACTCTTCCTCCCAGAGTCGATGAATATTGGGACTTCCAGATGGCAAATTTCTTCACAGTTTTCTCAGTTATGCGATCCCAAACTTTCCCCTTGTCTCAAGCCTCTCTCTGAAGGAAAAAGCCAGCTTGTTCTCCATTTACAAGGATGGAGAACTTGGTTGTTTTGTTGCAAAAAGTCATCTAGTTGAGCCATCTCCAATCAAACCCCATCTGTCTTAGAGATGATAAGAAACTCCCAGTTCAAGTGATCATAAGCTTTCTCAGTGTCTAGCTTGCACATCAATCCAGGGCTTCCTCCTCTAATTCTAGAATCAATGTACTCACTAGCTAGAAGAGAAGCATCCCTGATTTGCCTTTCCTTAATGAAGGCCATTTGGTGTTTGTTAACTAGCTGACTGATCACCTTCTTCAGCCTCTCTGTCAACACCTCAGCGATGATCTTGTATACCCCTTTGATCAGACTAATAGGTCTAAAATGCCCTAACTCATTTGCTCCTACCTTCTTTGTTATTAAGGCTACAAAAATGGCATTAAAACACTTTTCAAACCTTTGTTGAGCATGAACATTTTGAAAGATCTGCGTCGGATCATTGTTGATAGTTCCCCTGAAAGCAAGGAAGAATGCCATTGTAAAACCATCTGCTTCAGGTGCTTTATCTACAACACACAATTTTATTCCTTCCAAAACTTCCACCTCCTCAAAATCTCTTGGCAGCCATGCTTGTTCCTCTATTGTGATTGCTTGAACCTCCATGTTATTTAAAGATGGTCTCCAATTTTCTGTCTGTTTGTACAAAGTTTGCTGGAAATCCACCACTGCATTTCTTAAAACCACAGGGCCTGAGACACTACATTAATCAATAAGGACTCTATGGTGTTGTTCCTTTGGTGAGCTGTAGCCATTCTGTGAAGAACTTGGTGTTCTTGTCCCCATTCTTTAACGACTGAATTCTGGATCTTTCTCTCCAGTGCAATTCCTCATTTCTAGCCACTTCTTCATACTTCATTGCTAAATGAGCCTTCAGTAAATGTTCATCATCTGTTAGTGCTCTAAGGACCTGGATGTCTTCAAAACTGCCAATTCGTCCTAATATCTCTTCTTTTCTGGCCCTCCAGTTTCCTCTATTCTGGCCCTCCAGTTTCCAAACGAACAAAACTAATTTGGTTCTTCGGTTTGGTGTCGGTATTCTTTTTTCAATAGTTTGGTGTTCGGTGTAGGGGTCTCGAAACTTCGATGTACCGGAATTTTATTTAAAAAAATTTTGAAAAAATTCTATACATATTACACCCCAATAATAATAATAATAATAATATATATATATATATATATAATGAAACAATAAAAATCAAAGTAGCAACAAATTTGCAATTCATATAGTTAACTTGATATATTATTTTCGAAGAGGAACCCCTATATAATTTTTGCCGATGTATGTCATGTAAAGGGACTCGTCTTCGTGCTTGTTTTCCTTGAGCAATATTTGGAGGCGCAAGTTCTTGACGAAGATAAATATGATTTTTAAGCGCAATAAGTGTTTTCATGGGGGGCATATCACCACTTAACATCATTTTAAGTATACTTTGATTTTGTCCTCATTTTTTCATTAGTTTGCACTGAAAAACCGTTTTAAATACACCAAATCAAACCGAATTGAAGTTGAAAAACCAAACTGAATAGAATTAGTTTGGTTCAATATTTGGTGCGCACTTTTTCAAAATAAAAAACTGAAGAACCAAATCGAAGTTTGTTAAAACCGAACCAAAGAACCAAGTGCCCACCCCTAACTCTAACCCAACCTTTGTGGCATTATGGTTTTCTTCCTGTAGGTTTAACGTAAATGGTGCCTCAATAATTAAATTCCTGAGCCCACATGTTTATGACCCCTAAGTTTTCTCTCCATTTTGATGTCATATTTTCCTAAAGCAAGTATCATAGTGAACCTCCTTCCAAATTCAACCATCAATGGTCTATGTCCAACCAATTGGCCTAAACTTTGGGGCTCACATAGTCCCCTTGAGCTTTTCTTGACAACTGTGCTATTCAGAACAACTTGCACCCATCTCATCTTATTCCATGGGATACCTACTCCGTTGATGTTAAAGTATTTTTCGCTCTGGCCTAACCTTTGGAGCTCACATAGTTCCATTGATTTTTTTATTGACAATTGTGCTATCCAGAACAACTTTCATGCATCTCGTCTTATTCCACGGGATACCTACTCCGTTGATTTTTAACCCAAAGGTGCTGCCAATTGAATTCCTAAATTTGCCTTTTACGGTCCCCAACTCTTTCCTGCCATTTTGATGTAGGATTTGTCTTAGACAAATTTCACAACGAACTCTCCGTCGAGTTCAACTGCCATGCATTCCTAAGCTCTAGCAATTGTTAACACAATGGGCACTATAGTCTTATTAACTTTTTTTTCCAAGTATGAAAATAAAAACAACTTAGAAATAATATATGTTACATACAATTTTTTGCCCTAATCATTAAGGAGTATTATTGGAATGCTGTGATTGTAGTTTGTCATATTTTAGTCTCCAGGAAATGTAATGCTGACGTTTATCATATTTTAAACTCCTTGAAGTGTTATGCTTACATTTGTCAAATTTTGATCTCGTGGAAGTGATGTGCTTATCATTCTTATTTGTAACAGTTTTCAATATTTTCTTTTTTAAATTTTCCTCGGCATATATTTGCAGTCTCTGGGTTGAGCTTTCACTAATTTGTATCATGAAGGAATAATTTGCACCATTAGTGCCTCACGAGAGTTAGAGATGCCCCATGTATCTCTCAATACTGCAAGATCCTCTTAATCTCTTTGAATGATATGTACAATATAGATGATTGTGGTGTTATATTAGCAGCATCGCTTACCATGCCACTTTAACAGGTATGAGGAAAGCTTATTGGATTACCTGCAATGTTGAACCTGACGTACAACATCTATCCCTTGATAGGAGAAAACTTCCAAGCAACTTTATGGTGAGGCCTCGTAATCTGAACAGGTTATTGTCCAACTTCCAAACAACTCTTCAGGAGATCACAATCATTGCTACCAATCCAACTTGCTTACCTCCTGACACTGCAGCTGAAATTGGAGGGAAAGCTGTTGAGCTCAGAAGTTATATAGACCCAACAAAAGGTAGTAATACTGGGTGAGCCACTTTTTTTCTTTTCTTTTTTCTCTGCTTGTTTACAGGTGGTTTTGAGAGGTAATCTTTCTTTGTAGAAAATGATTCATCACTACACACTCAGTTGTGGATAGATCCCACTGAAGAGTTTGTGCAGTACAATCATATCCGAGGCCCTGTGGATGTGACATTTGGGGTGAAGGAATCAAAGGTATCTTCATTTTTCATGTCTTTGACAGGGACTCCAATTAATGCCTTATCAACTCTGAGGCCTTTTCTATTTATTTCACAGATGACATGTAACAATTTTGCTGCTGTAAAATAGTGTGTCTCCTGGAGGTCTTTGAATGTTTGCTGAACCTCATTTTTGTTCTTTTTTTAAATTCTCTATTCAGGCTTTCCTTTCTTTCTGTGAGGGATGTGAAGTTGACATACAGTTCTATTTTGATAAAGCTGGCGAGTAAGATAATCAAACACTCTCTGCTTCTATATAAGGCATCAGTTCCTTGTTGTTTTCTTTAAGTTCTGTGTCTTCAGTAAGAGAACTGTATGCACTTAGGATATCTTCACAGAAAGCTATTTTGAAGTCCGGGCATATTGCATACATTTGCCTCCATATCAGCACTTTTTGGCTTGGATGGTTAATAACTACTTCCAAATGAATTCAAACTAATTTTTTTTCATGCAGCTTGAATTCAGGTTGTATATTTTTGTAAAATGGGTAGTCAAGGATACTCATCCTCCGCCTCCCCCCCCCCCCAAAAAAAAAAAGAAAAAAAAAGTTAAATGCAATAACATCAAATGACATGTTATTTTGCTACATAATCCAAGTAGCTAGTATGTTCAAACTAATTGAAGGCAATTGTCGTGAAAAGTAAGTTTGGCATCTCCCTTGATAACGTGTGTCATCGCGTTTGGCTTTTCCTGTTACCCAAATATAGTAGATACTAATTTGATGTCTCATGGATCTAGTGTACAGACCTTGTTAAACTTGCTAATGAATTAGGGGTGTCAAATGGCAGGTTGTATTGAAATTGAGGATATTGAAATGGGTTGAAATAGAAATCGAGCTGGGTCATGACCCGCCCAAATGTACTTTGGGCTTAAATGGGCTAAAATTCGGGTTGGGTCATAACCCGCTCAATTTGACTTGCTTAACCTCAATAATTTTAACATATTATTACTGAATTTCAACTCAAGAAAGTAAAAATAAAAAGTTAAAAATAGATAGATAAATCCTAAAAGATATAAAATAGATAGCAATTCATACCTTAATATAAAACCATACATCACACCAATGCAAATAAAGAAGACTTAAAATGGCAAGAAATTGGAGATTAAGTTGGCTCAATTGAAGATTCTTTTAAAATGGATTAAAGCTTGAATGGGTTGAGCTTAAATCCAATTCAAATTATCTTGAGCCCAACCCATAAAATTTTGGGCTGGTCACCTATATTTGGGCTCATCTTGACACTCCTATAATGAATTTACATTTGTGTCCTTATGTGTGTCTTCAATTTTTATGACCTTCAATTTTTAAATGTTTTCTTTTTTCAATTCATTAGTAGATTCTCTTTGCAGTGTTAGACACAAGTTTTTTGCTTTTCATATAAGATTTTTTTCTGACATACCTGAATTTATGGACAGGCCAATTTTAATGGCTCCAAAATTTGGTTTAGACGATGGCTTCAATTCAACTTTTGATGCTACCTTGGTACTTGCAACCATGCTTATGTCACAGCTCAACACTGCAAGCTCCTCGGAAAATCCACAAGTTGCTGGCACTTCCTATGGGCAGGCTAATCATGGAAGACAGGCCCCAGTCCAGGAGAGGTCAAAAGGGAATTCTGAGTTTCCATCTGATCAGACCAGGATTTGGTCTGATCTTTCAGGTTAGTGTTTGCTGAACTAGATGATACAACATATTAATTTTCTGGTATGACATATTTACCTAATTCATAAATTCAACTTTATATAGGAAGCAGAACAAAAGGTGGGAATAGTGCTGAAGATGGAAAGGAAAGAAATGAGAATGATAATGAACAAAGGGGAATTCAGAAAATTGGTGCAATACGCATATCTGAAGCTGGAGCTGCTGGAAGAAATATGTCTGACATTCATAATGAGTATCCTGAACCTTTTTTGCTGTCAAAAGTGTTAGCAATTTTAGTGGTCCATCTTTTTAAACCTACTATTGCATGTAGATATATAAACAAAGTGGTTAAAGCTAGTTGACATGTTAAGTTATTTTGGTTTGTAGAAGTTTCAATTATAGTTTCATAATTTACAATCCATCGAGGGCTAAGAAGTATGAGGTTTTGTGTCCCAAACTGTTGGGGTCACTTTGTATATTGATAAGTCTTGACATTTATGAACTTTCACGAGGAACTCCCAGATCTGGTTGAGATTGATATGGACATTATTTTTTTGGGGCCAGTGGTGGGGTGGAGGGGGTGTGTGGAGTTTAGACGGGGGGAAAACTATATATCAAGTATTTGCAGCTAATATAACGGGAAGGTATCTATCCAAAAGATCACCTATATTTCAAATTTCTTGCACATTTGTGATGCATTTTCCACATGATTACTCCAGGCTGCAGCGGATAGCTTTTTATGCTGAGTAAGCATCTACCAATGTTAAGTGGTCATTTGGTTGGTCTCGCAAGAAAAATAATCCTTATTTGAAATTCCGTATATTGAATACAGAGATTCATTTGCAATAACTGACTCTGCATTAGTCATGCAATCTCTGCATAATTAGTACAATATTTGTTTCCTGGCATAGAACTCTCCGAAACTTGTGCAGCACTTGGTTCTGATATTACAGTCCATTTACTAGTACATACATAATTTGTGCAGGAATGTTTGTCTATTCTTATGTGGGATATAACGTGGAATAATAATGTAGAGTAGCAATTCAGTATATCTAAAAGACAAAAATATCCTCAAAAGTAGGCAATCACTGCATAACAATCTCTGTTTTATTATTTACCAGATCTCATTCTCTGAATTATAATCAGTGCATAACAATTGATGTATTATAAACCTTTGCATGATTAGTTCATTAACCAGAAAAATCCTAAGAGTTTCAAAGGTGGACATAATAACCTGAGGAAACTACAAATATATACATGCTCCAATCACTTAAGTGATCTATGTGAGCAAGATAATGGATTTTGATGGTGAATTTGAAAATCATTGTGAAATTCTAAATAATTCACTAGTGTACCAGAAGGAAGTGTCTTTTCTTGACTGCATCAATTAGCTTCTGTTCTGTAGATGGAAATCCTATGGAAGAACCTCAAGGTTAGTCCTGGTCCTACTCTGGACATTTAGTATTTGTAGTTTACTCAGCTTAAGCTGCTCCAGTTGTGTGTCAGGCATGGTAGATTTGGAAGGTCATGCTTCTCAACACCATCCTAGTAACTGGGTAGAAGCAGATGACGATGATGATGAAGGAGATGAGTCAGAGTTGTGTGTTCAATCAACGCCTCCATATCATTAGGAATACCACAGCTCAAGTTGTTCTATATTCCTAACAAGCAGTTCGTTATTGATGACATCTTTTGTAAGTATGTACAATTGTCCTACCAAAGCTCCACTTGTCTACTTTGCACTTGGTTTCCTCTTAGCAGTTCTCCACAGGTAAAGCATGTTTACCATGAAATATAACAAGCCTTCAAGCATATATGATTATACAACTCATTAGTTTGTTGTTTGAAAATTTGTTTCATTCTGGTAAATGAAAATAACACATAACTAGACATTAGTAAATCAATACCATACAAAGAGCGGATCCTTTACTAATCTTCAACTAAAGAAGGATCTTTTGACAATCAACCTTTTCTCGAAGAGGTTTGACGTATTGCATAACCGGAAAAGTGGCTTTCAAGTAAAAATATATGTGCTTCTCTGAACAAAATTGGCTGATCACTCCTATGTTACAAGTATAACCAATGTGTGCTGATAGGTAGAGAAAGGACTTACTACAAGTCTCCTTACAAGTAGATGCATCCTCTTGAAAATTCCTTTTGAACTTCTCTCATTTCATAATCTGAAGCAGTCAGACCCTCTCCAAAATCTGTTCTAAAAGTTTATGTAAGGACCTGGACCTCGAGAGGCCTTAAAAGTTGCTTAATAATCGATTTCCGAAGGTTTTTGGCCCAGGTGCTCACCAAGAGCACACCATGGCTCTTGGTGCTCACCACTAGCCATGGTGTGTCATGTGTGGAGCCCCTTGGGGCTGGTCTTGGTTGCCGTGATGAGTTCATGGGATATTTGGCCAAGGGTCCCCTTTAAGGAACCCTCACGGCCCATGGTGCAGTCCATAGACCGTGTATGCATTGGAGGTTTTCAATGAATGGTCCCATCACGGAACCCTCCACAGTTTGTGGTGCACACCACAACCCATGGAGGGTCTCGTGGAGGGCACCCTCCACTTGAACCCCCATGGTTTGCCCAAGTGTGCACACGTGAAGCCCAGTACGGTCCGTGGTGCACACCACGGCCTACTGGGGCTTTCGTACAGTGCACTATAGTGCACTTTGGCTTTGTTTTAAATGGGCAATTTGGCCTCTTCCTTGGGTCTTTTCGGATTTTAATGCCTATGTTAATACTCCTAATTCAGGCCTAAGTCATTTCCATGTACTTCATTTTATTTCCAACACTTGAGACTTTAGAATTCAAGTCTTAAAACTCTAGTCAAGTCAAGCTTTGTAGATTCAAGCTAAGGTATCAAGTGTGCTTCAAAGTTCAAGCTTATCTCATCTTAATCTTCCTAAATTTATTAAGGTATGTGTGGTTTCATTCATGATTTCATTTCAATCATGAACCCAACTTCTATTTTCAAGTTTTCATGAACTTTAAGTGAACTTGAAAAGTGATTTTCATCTTTTGATCTTCAATTGCTAAAATTATGTTATGGGTCATTCTTGAATGATAAAGTAAGCATGAATTACATCTCATCTCAATGTTTTATATGATTTTAATGAGATTTAAGTTTGCATGTCCCTTTAACCTTGATTTTATGCATGGGTAACTATGATTATGATCTGAATGTTGATTGCTTCACGGTTTATGCATGATTCTATCTTAATTTGATGTTTTAAGTATGAATTTCAAGTGCCCATGCTATTCCTTCACTCCAGATGGCATATGCATGCATGAACAAGGCTTTTTATGAAAGATTTCTATGGAGATGACTATGAATTATTACTATGATGATGATTTTAGTGCAATTATGGCAATGACATAAAATGTGATGACATAATATCTATGAGATGTGGCTTTAAGCCCCATGGGTGTGTATATACCACTATGTACATGTTATCAATGAGCTATTTCTATGCGTGAAAGTATGAAGTGAAGTATGATTTGGCTTTTAAGCCCAAGCATGTATGATTATGATTTGATTTGGCTTTTGAGCCAACGTATGCATGATTGTGATTTGAAATGATTTATGATCCTATTTCAAGCATGTATATTTATATGTATTCTGGTGGGATGATCTTAGCACCGAATGAGATTGGAGGTGGGGGATATCCCCAAGAGTCCTTATATAAAGCCTACCTTTCTCATAATTACATGCCACCGTATGTTCATGTTTATGCCCCTTTTTGGGATGATTATGATGATGATGGTGCATGTACCACCACTTTTCGAAATGGGTGTTATTTTTGTAAGGTGAGGTATGGGCTACCTTTGGTAAGTAGACCACTCTTTCTCCGCTGTAGAGGCAACATCGGGATTCTATAATAGCTCGCATGGTCTTATATGTCAGTTAAGATCCCATCCCTGCTATGTTTATGTACTATGAAACTCATGCATGATGATTTAAGACATCTTGATGTGATATTCTTTTCTTTCTACTATAATTCTATACTATGTACCGTTGTCATGTAACACTTAATGCAGGTTTTATCATGACTCATTTGCATTGCATATCACATACTTAGTACATTTCAAAGTACTAATGTATACTTTATGCCTGCATTATATCGCGATGCAGGAGCAGGTGATACTTTTGATCATACTTGTGGCTAGATCCAGATACTGTCACTATCCTGATTAGGTGAGTCCTCCATCTTCGAGGATCGGAGTTACTATCTCTCTATCATGCTATGGTTGTACTAGAGACAGTCTTTTCTTTTATTTCGAGGTGAGCCAAGGAGTGTCCAAGTCCCCGTCTTATGTTATTGTCTAGAGGCATGTTTTGGACATATGTATGTACCTTTAGTTTCAAACTTGTATACTCTATCTTATGACCTATCCTATACTATGTTTCATTCTATGATTCAGACTATGTATATGCCTCCACTTATGTATCTATTTTTGTCTTTACCTTTGATGCTTGTATGTCTGCTAAAGGTTAGTTTGAGATTCCTTTGGAGATCTCACTCATCGTGTTACATCTAGACCCTAGGCTTGAGTCGTGACAAACTTGGTATCAGAGTCATAAGGTTTTGAAATAGTCCTTGGAGTCTAACATGTGTGCTAAGTAAAGTCTTATTCATAGATGTGAAGTGCACCATGTCTATAAGGAGGCTATAAGACGTTTTTGAAAATGTTTCACTTCATGATTCATGTTGTGCCATAAAACGTGTTCTAAGGATTCGTTAATCTAACAAATGTTCTTTGGTGACTTTTTCTGACGATTTATCAAAGAAGAGCTCCTCAACCTAGATAGGCTCCTATTGATGAAGATTAAGCTCCCCAAGAGTCGAATTTCGGACTGCGTTACTATGATGGCTTGGGTTATGGCCGCCCAAGTGGGACAAGTTGCACCTTCTCCTCATGTTCCCACTCTGGTTAGTAGGATGAGAGATTTTGAATCCTAGAGTTTCACAGTTCCAAAGTTGATGAGGATGCACAAAAGTTCATAGATGAGATTTACAAGGTACTTGCTATCATGGGGGTGTCTTTTGAAGAAAAAGCTGAGTTGGCTGCTTATGGTATAGGTGAGGGACTAAGCTTCTTTCGTAAAAGTGATGATAATTTGAATTGGATAGAGAATCGTCGTGATATCCCTCATGTTCCAGTGGGTATGAGTCCAAGTTAAACTCGATGAAATCGTTTAAATTTGAGATAATAAGATGTTATTTGAGTTCAAAGTCTAAAGTGAAGTATCAAGACAATATATGGGATTAAGAGTAAGATAACGAGCTGCTTGCTTGACTTAATGAAGTAAGTAGGTGCATCACCTACTTAGACCTTTTGATCAGCCTAAAGGGCCAAGTAGGTGCGTCATATACTAAAACTTGTTTGACCATCTTATAGGACTCAAGATCACTAAGCATTTACTTGAAAATTCTAGCCCAACCCAAGTAAAGGAACAAGAGAAAATGGGCAGCCTAGGCTCAATAAGCTAAATCTATGAAGGCCCAAGCTTAAACGCTAAGTAGGTGCATCACCTTCTTGGTACATTGTGGCCAAAAATTGAGGAGAAAGTAAGCCAAACTTGGTCCCTTTAAAAGGGAATGTAACCAACTCTTTTTAACCATTTTACACTTCAGAAAATATCTAAGGTTCTCTCTCTTCCCCTTCTATCTTCATATAGCAGCGATAAAAACCTTTAGGGTTTTTGAATATTATCCCTCATCTCAAGCTAGGATTGAAGGAGAGTTTAAGCCTTGGAAGATACAATTTAAGAGAGCAATAATCCCTCACAAGTAACGTAAGTTACTGCATTTTTCTCCCTCTCTTGTGCTTGAGTTAATTATGGGATTATGTATGTGTCAATGAGGTTGGAGAGGTCCCTTTTACATGACGTAATTTGTGGGAAGGTTTGGTAGTGGTTTGGGCATGTTGGGACAGCCATGGAGGGGAGTCCCCTTTAACTTCAATTGTGAGCTGATTTTAGAATTTAAAGTGTAATGCTAGTAGAAACTCATGAGATAATGCTTGGATGCCATAAGTTCACGTTGCTCCTGCTACATTATGATATTTAGGGGTTGTTTTATGTACGTGGTGATACGAGGTGTGACCACAAATGCAATTAGAGGAGAAAGAGTTGAAGAAACACCCTTAGTTTGGTAATTACGGGCTTGCTGCCTGGGTATAACTTGTGGGTGCGAGTGAACTGCCTATGTGTGTTTATTCACTACTAATGCTAGTTTCATCACCTACTCAATTTTAGATAAATATTTGAAAAAGGGGAGTTACATTGCAGTGATAACAAGGTGGCACGACAATGTATGTAAGACTATCCTATTTCATATTCTTTGGTATGAAATTAGAACACTCGCAACTAGTGAGCTCCTCAACTGCTATTCCAATAGTGACAATGTCGTTCATTAGTAAATCTGTAGATTACTCTTCCAAGCACTAGCAAGAGAGTGTACTTTCATTCGTGAAGCCAATCTTGTCATTTAACCTCCTAAGTATACGTCAATGTAACACTTGTTTCCTATATTATTGTACTACCTTAAAATAATATTATCCTATCTTATGTTATTGGTACATAGTTCCGAAGCTCAAAAATCATCATGACCACCAAGGTAACAATCTCAAAGTTCTAAAGAATGACTTGAACACTATTCACAACGTGGGTGGCAGCCCAGGGGCAAGAGCCTAACATGGGTTGATCTCACTTGGTTTATGAGGGTGGCAGCCCAGGGGCGAAAGTCTAGCATGGATCGGTCCCAATTTGTATAACTATGAGGACAACATCTCAGGGGTTAAAATGCCTCACACCGGTCATCCTCTTTTACCACTGATCAGCTGGTCATTTGTATTATATTTCTAAAGGAATTATAAAACACTGAAAAGTAAAGAAAAGAATGTAATGTACATTGTTCCACAAGTATAACTAAGGTGGTCTTTTATTATGATATGTGCATTCATGTATTGCTACTTGATTTCACTTGAGTTCTCATTTTATATATGTTATTGCCTTACATATTCATTATATTATTTCGTACTGACGTCACTTTTGGGGATGCTGCAATTCATGCTGCAGGTATAGGTACTCCAGCTAGTAAACCTTCGGTGTAGGCACACTCGACACTCAGCTGCTTTTGGTGAGCTCCATGTTGATTTGGGGCTTTACTGAGTCTATAATATATGAATTTTGGTGTTGTGTTATATCTTAAAGTAAGGCGAGGCCTGTCCTGACCTATGTTATTTTATAGAGGCTTTGTAGACGCATTGTATATGGTTCTATTGCATCTTGCCTCTAAACAATTATGGCCTCAATGGCCAAGGTTGCTATGAAAGTCTTGGTGCTACCTATTTTTATCTCTTATCTCTGTAGTTTGTATGAACTTGTCACCAATATGTAGTTGTCATAGTCATATTCATAGTAAGCACAGGTTGTATGTTGGTTCTCTCGGGTTTTGAGGGCATCAAGTGCCTACCTGTCTTTATAGATTTGTAGGTGTGACATAGCTCTGTTAGTTTCACTTCAATCTCCTTTTGTCCTATTTCAAGCTTTTTTATGTGCTTTCTTTTAATTTTTTAGCTTTTTGTTTTGTTTTTACACTTTATTTTTTTCTTTTTAGCTCACAACTAAGGCATCACTCATTTTTCTTGCAGTCGGTATATTATTTTTTTCTTTTTCTTTGTATCACTAACTTTTTCCCTTATTTTTGTGTTTCACCCTTACACTAGCCACTCTCAACTTAGTCTTTTGGCCTATATTGAGGTGCACAATATCTGTCCTTAGAATCACGGTCACTTTTAGTAGCCACCCTTAACTTAGGTTTTTTGCCCCAGTCAAGGTGCATAATGTTCAAGGAAGGACCAAAGTCAATTTTAGGATTTTATAACTAACAAGGCTAAGTTAATTAGGTGCTTTCAAAGAATAGGTACATGTCAGGCTCAAACATTAGAAATTAGGGATATATCATAGTTTTGGTTAGTCATTTTACGATAAGTGGATTATTAAGTATAATAGCTTAAGATCCTTTCCTAATCTAATTAATCTATAATCTAACTTAGAGTAATAGGGGAAGTTCTAAATTACAAGAAAACACATGAATTTAGCAAATTAAGCTCATATTCACATGGCACTGTATTCATTATTAACAAACGACTCTCAAATCATGCTTTTTATCTTGATTTATCCTCACTTATCAGAACAAACATTGTTACTCACCTAAACATGTATGATTGCTATCTAACTACTTATAAATTTTTTTGGTGGGTATCATTTTTACAAATAAAATACAAAAACATGTATGCCACAGGTATTAGTACTATATGCTATAAATACTATCTAAACATCCTAAACGTGCTAGGTTTAACAAAAAGTAAATATCCACGTGGAAAAAGAACACAGATAAAAAAACCCCAGAATCAAAAATTGAGATAGTTATGGACCCAAGCTACTCAGACTTCACTGAGACTCATAACTAACCACACTCTGTCGAAAAAGATGTGTATTGTCCCCAGTGCAGAAATCAAAGTAAAATAAAACATAAGGGGTAAAAAAAATACCTGGGAGCCTAAGCACCTGTGTGTTGCTATGTCTGGCCACCCTCCTCCTGTAGGGTAGTCTCCTCAGCAATATTGCTCTGTAAGGAGGGGCCAGCACCCCTCACCTGCTCTACCTCTCGAGCTCGTCGTATCTTTTCTTCTCGTTTAGATGTTCTTAAGGAAAGCTTGAGCTCTTCCTGCTGGGGGAACAAAAATAGGTTGAATATCAAGAAGAAGGTCTATACCAAAGTCTATTTTCCTTTCGGAAGGGACATCAAGATGCTTATCGAAAAAGATATGAAGAAACTCATTAACCACTATAACCATCTCAATAGGATGGACTTTGGACTCAACATCCCTAACCATAATAAGATCATAGAGACAACCCTTAAAAATTAATTTTTGGGCTTTAAGGCAAGAAATGAATCTACCATTGACCACCATATCACTACTTTCCCACTCAAGGATAGATTCATTAGGGAATCGGAATTTAAACCTACGGGTTCTACAATTAATAGAGGCATAATATACATGCAACCAATCTATCCCAAGAATGACATTAAAATCCACCACACCTAATTCAAAAAAATCACAAGGCAAAAGTTTATGCAAAATGAACATGGGACAATTTCTATAGACTGTTTTAGCAACAATGGACTCACCAATGATGGTAGACACTTCATAAGGCTCACATAATAATTCGAGACTAACATGAAGCTTTTTGGCAATAAAAGAAGTAATAAGAGAAAGAGTGACACTCGGGTCTATCAATGTATACACATTAAATAAATAACCTTTAACATACGGGCGATGATATCGAGCACCTCATCTACCCCTTGCCTCCTTTGAAGGGCATAGAATCTATTTTCCTTTGGAGTATCCCCTTACTGGCCTCCTCTCCCCTTTTGACTTACAATTGTATCTTGACCTTATGGATGACCATCTCTACTTTTATTGTAAGCATGAGGACAATCAATCACCTCATGACCCACTTCTCCACAACTATAGCAAGCACTAGAGTTATTCAAACATGGGCTATTATGGCTCCTGCCACATCTTTGGCACATAGGGTTAGGCACCACACCACCACCACCTTGGAATCTATGATTATCATGGGAAAACCTTCTATTAGGAGCATTGGAAGACCCTTGGCCTTGGAACTTGTGGCTTTGAGGAAATTGGCCACCCTTGGAATTTTGGAATCCACCTTCAAAACGAGCCCTCTTGGACTCATCGCTTCTTCTCTTTCTAAGCTTTTCCCCTTCAAGTTGATCGGCATATGTCATGTGGTGGGATAAATCTATATCACTTATTAGTATGGCAGTACGACACTCGTCATTAACAAAGTTGAATACACTCGACAAAATTTTTTTCATCCTTAGCCTTGGCTCGGCATCTTATTGTGGGGCATACTTGGAGAGTTGGTTGAACTTGAGGGCGTACTTTATCACACTCATGGAACCTTGCTCAAAGTTATAAACTCAATCATTTTAGCCTCCCTTAGCTCGATTGGAAAGAATCGATTAAGGAATGTGGCTTTGAAGCCATCCCACGGAATAACATTATCATTCCCCTTCTCCATCTTCTATTGAGTGAACCAAATTTGAGCCACCTTTTGAGTTGGTAAGATGCCAACTCTACTTTATACTCTAAATTAACCCTCGTAATTGACAATACTGTATACACCTCATCGATGAATTCTTGGGGACCCTCATACACCATGGATCAATGGAACTCCGGTAGATTTATCCTAGTAAAATCCCTCACCCTTGAGGCCAGAGTATGAACATGAGGAGCTTGGGCCCCTTGGTTGATTTGGCTGGTCATAGCATGGGCCAACATAATGATAGCATCCTAGAACTCATCATAGGCCACTCCCCTTTCTTGAGGAGCGGGAGGGGTCGGTTGCTCCTCTTGTGAACGGGCTCTCCTTAGTCTTCCTCTTGGAATAAGCATGATCTAGAGTAGCAAAGCACATTCGTTAGAGGAAAATTCTTACCTTACTTCTAAATCACTACATAGATCATGAAGAAGGGAAATATTTCGTAAAATACCTCATAGCCTCTTACTCATAGTTGTCGTGCACTTCGCTACCATGAATAAGACACTAATCAATGTGGTGTGTAGGATTTCGAGGACCATTAACAACTTGGTGCTCTGATACAAAGTTTGTCGTAACCAAACTTAGGGCCTAGACGTGACACGACAAATGGGGAACCCAAAGGAACCCCAAACTAGCCTCTTAGCATATTAATCACACATCCTTGGTCGCGGAAGCATAATAACAACAAATAGAGATATAAATAAGGTAAAGGGGACTAAAGGAAGTCTTTGACAATCATAAAATACTCAAGAGTGAAGCTCAAAGTATAAATATATCAATTGCTCTAACAATACCTCTAATATAGATTAGAGTAGGGGCCAAGACACTTTTCGAGATCAGCCTCATAGTATCAAGTGTTCAACATAAGGAGACATCAATTAGTAAGAGCAGCATAGCTAGTGTCCCCGGAATTGAGGACATAACAAAGCTTATCTTCCGAAATGCCAAAACTAGCCACATTAAGGATGATCAAGAGGTGCTCTGGTTTCTACGTGGTAACATCATGTAGGAAGAGAGTATACGTTAGTATGTTTGAATGTACTAAGTATGTAGGATGCAATGCAACAAGACATAAGCCAATATAGTCGAAATGCATAAGCATAAGCAATAGATAAGTATAGTGTCAATATGACATGCATGATCAATGTTTGAAATAAAACATGCTTGTAAATCTTATGACTTGTATAGAACATAATACATGTGCGAGAAGTGATCATAATCATAGACCAAGCAAGCTATTACTTGGAATCCAAGGCATGTCACCTCCTTAGAAGGTGATTGAGGTATTTAACCCTCAACATGGTAGTACGGGCATGTGACCCCCTGACAAGGTGTTCAAGGTATCTTCCTCTCAACATGGTAGTATAGGCATGTCATCTACTGACAAGGTGATCAAGGTATCTACCTCTCAGTATAGTAGTATGGGCATGTCACCCCCCAACAAGATGGCTGAGGCAAGTCACCCCCTCAATAAGGTGATTCGGCATGTCACCCCCCAACAAGGTATGGTCAACATATAACACTATATATAGTTTTAATGAATTCAATACATACATATAATCCCTTAATCATCATAAAGTCACTTGACTTATAAACCATGTAGTACACCATCAACAACTTGAGAATCTTTGTCAAGACATTTTATCAAACACTTGGTGGGCGTGTAGTGGTAGTTAAAAATTATGCAATTCAAGAATGTAATAATATGAGAATACTAATTATAAATCAACCCACCAATATATAGTAAAACCCTCATGCAAGATACCTTGAAATCCATCATCAAATCTCATAATAGATCATAGTTTCATAGCTCAAAACATACATAGTCTCAATAGGCAAAACCACTTCATAGTATATGCTTGAAATAGATAAACATGCATATTCAATCAATATTTTATAAGAGCCCTACATAATTTATAATCAAAATCTATAATAAGAGATACCCATAGATGATACAACTTGAAAACATGTAATTTTCATTTAAAGGGAGATTGGGCTCCGTGGGTGAAAGGACCCAATGGATAAAACTCACATACCTTAAACTTGGGTTTTCTTGATGTAGACTTAAAGGAGACTTGAAGCTTGAATAGAGTTCTTGAGAACCGAAATTAAATTTGGGACACTTGAATTGGGCCAAAATGAAAAACCAATGAAAATAATGCACTAGTCTGCATCAGGTCCGTGATATGGACCCATCGCACAGGCAATTCTACCACTATTCCATGCCCCTGGCACATCATAATTAAGGCGTGGATGGTTAATGGAAATTGAATTTTTATGAAAATTATTATACCTTTTTTTCACTTAATTTTGCCCCCGATCAAGAAGATGAAGTTAGATTTTTGATATCTGGCATGAATTTTGAGATATATGAAAATTACGATTATAAGAATTTTTGGAGCACATTTTTGTGCCATTTTTGGGGCATTTTAGACACGATTGGCTCTGTGAATGAATGTGGACTCATCATGCTAGTGCTTGGAAGAGTACAACTACAAATTTACTAATAAGCAACACCGCCACTACTGTAATAGCACTTGGGAACCTTACTAGTTCACGGTAACACAAGTGTTAGATTTCATGCCCAAGAATATGGAATTGAAGAGCCTTACATACCTTGTCATCCCACCTTGTTATTAATGCAAAGTAACCTCCCTTTTTTCCAAATATCTATCTACAATTGAGTAGGTGATGAAGCTAGTATTAGTATCGAATAAACACATTATGCAATTCACTCACACCAACAAGTTGTACACAGGCAGCAAGCCCATAATTGCTAAACTAAGGGTGTTTCTTCAACTTCTTCTCCCCTAATTGCATTTATGGTCACACCTCTTATCATCACATACTTAAACCAGCCCGTAAATATCATAATGTAGAAGGAGCAATGTGAACTTATGTTATCCAAATATTGTTCTCATAAGTTTCATCTAACATTACACTTTAAGTTCTAAAATGAGCTCACAAATAAAGTTAAAGGGACTCCCCTCCATGGCTGCCCAATATGCATAAACCACCACCAAACCTTCCCACATGATTACATCATGTAAAAGGGACCACTCCCAACTTATTGACACATGAAATATTATATGAACCATAGAAAGCTCTTGGAGTAACTCCAATTCATGTGCAACTTAGCTAGCTATTTTAACAATCTTATATGGTCCTATGTAGCATAGACTGAGCTTTCACTTTTTACCAAATCTCATTACCCCTTTCATTGGAGACACCTTCAAGAACACACAATATCTTATAGAAAATTCTAGTCCTCTTTTTCTAATATCTACATATGATTTTTGTCAACTTTGAGTTGTTTCTAGCCACTGTTGTATTATCTTAACCTTCTCCATAGCTTGATGAACAAGATTTGGCCCAAATGAGGTAGCGTAACCTGCTTCAAACCAGCCAATTGGTGACCTATACTTTCTTCCATACAAGGCTTCATAAGGTGCTATTTTGATACTCGAGTGGTACCTATTGTTGTAAGAGTATTCAATAAGTAGCAAATGATCATCCCAACTACCTTTGAAATCTAATATGCAAGCTCAAAGCATATCTTCAAGTGTTTCAATTATGTATTTTGCTTGACCATCCATTTGAGGTTGAGAGGTTGTACTTAAATTCGCTTGCATCCCCAAACTTTCTGAAATGACTTCCAAGAATTTGCAGTGAATTGAGCTCCCATATTGGATATAATAAAGACTAGCACTCCGTGCAGCCAAACTATCTCTTTAATGTACAATATTGCATATTCTTCAACTGTATAAGTAGCTTTGCTGGTAAGAAATGCATTGATTAGGTACCCATAAAGAGTGGAACTTTTGTAATAATCAAGGCAATTCAGTAAAAAATCCATGTTGATCATGTCCCACTTCCAAAGTGGAAATTGTATATGCTGCATATAATCTCTCGACTTTTGGTTCTCTACTTTAATTTTGACAATTTGGACATCGAGCTATGAAACTTGCAATATCCTTCTTCATTTCTCCCACCAATACACCTTCTTCAAATCATTATACATTTTGGTGGATCTTGGATGGATTGAATATCTTGAATGATGTGCTTCCTACATAATTCTCCTTTTTAGCTCATCTACATCAGGTACGCACAATCTATTTTAACATTAATGTACTCCCTCTTGCGTCAGCTCAAATGCCTTTGTCATAACTTGTTGTAAATTCTCCTTAAGTCATAATAGAATAGGATCTATGTAATATTTTTCTTTCACTTCCACTATCAGCAAGGATTCTGCTACATTTTGCATAATAACTCCTTCATCTGGAGATTCATGAAGGCGAAACCCTTGGCTAGCTAATTGACGTAGATCTTTACTTACCCCTTGTCTTATTTTGGACTGCCTAAAAGTGATTTCCACTATCTTATGGCTTAAAGCATCGATTACCACATTTACCCCTCCAGGGTAATATAAAATATCGATGTCCTAATCTTTTAACAACTCAAGCCATCTTCATTGCTTTAGATTCAGGTCTTTTTGCTTAAAGATATGTTATAGACTCTTGTAATCAATATATATGTCAACATGAACTCCATAAAAATAGTGGTGCCATATATTCAAAGCAAATATAACTAGCGCTAGCTCAAAATCATGAGTTGGATAGTTTTTCTCATGTGGACACAACTGCCTTGAGGCATAAGCTATTACTTTACCATGTGATGTGCTATCAAAATACAATGCATTTAATGGCTAAAATAAGGGGTTTTGTGATTTCTTAATGTGATTTGTATGGTTTTCATGTGTTTCTGTGTTGTTCTTGCAGAAAAGTTAGGTTAGTATGATTTTGAAGAAAAGTTGCAGATTTTGCTGAAGCTTAGGAGATATGAGCACACCTATGAGTCGTAGCCCAAGCTATGAGTCGTAAGGTATGTCATAGCAAGAATTAGAGACCAAAAATTTAGAAATCTGCTAAGTGGAGGTCACCCTACGAGGACACCATACTAGTCATAAGTCTCATCATGACTCATATATGGACTCGTAGAAAGAATCAGAGAGCCAAGATGTTGGACAAAAAACTGAAGGCCAAGACTATGAGAGGAACATATGAGTCATAGCTCAAGTAATGACTCATATCGATGGGTCATACCAGTTTAGTCCAAGATGCCAAGAACCTGATACAAGGCCCCGACTATGACTCACAGGTCATCCTACGAGTTATATTAGCAAGACTTATCAGCTGTCAGCTATCTTTTTGTGTAAATTCTAGGGTTATTTTTTAAATACTATATATAGTTTAAGTTAGGGTTTTAGAAAAAGGTTGGACCATAAGATATTTTACTATCATCTGTTGAAACTTTTCTTATGTTTTTAGACTAGTTTATTGTTTTCTCTTGGAAAACCCATTTTTGGGATTGCAAATCTTACTTTGTACTCATTGTTGATCCGTCAAGCTTTTGGGTTTGCAACCTGTGATGCCTATATTCTTCATTGTTATTGGTAAAACTCTCATTTATGTCTTGTATATGCATATTTGTTGGTTTTATCTTAGCCATGAGTAGCTAAGCACCCACAACTTGGGGTTGTGGGAACCATGGGTAGTTGACTTGAGATAACCTAGGCTTATTGCTTTACTATGATTGGGGTTTTGTATGTATTATCTATTTTTGTTCATTATGATTGTTGCTTGGTGGTGGCCAATACCAAATCCTACCAACTATCATGATCTCGACCAAGGTAGTGACAAATAGGAAAAGGGAAGTAGATGGTAGGATTCAATCGATATGTTCTTATCAAATCAACCAAACCTAACCAAGGGAAGGTTGACTGGGCAATTGGTAACGGTTAGTTGGCATGCCATGGTTGCTGACCAAGCGTCATGGTGAAATTCAACCTTCACCTTTACAAGAAGGCTGAAAGAACCTAAGTTACCATCCTACATATGACTCTTTAACTATAGTTATGTTACCTAGGGTAATAGAGTCAACAAACCATGGGAAACACAATTCCCATGTTGTCCCTAAGATTGAGTGGTTTCCCATGTAGTAGTATAGTGATAATTTACTTTTGTTTTTGAATCACAAACCCCCTACCCCATTTAGAGATTTAGTTATTGATGCTTGAAATGGTTAGTAGTGAAATCTTGTAGTCAAGCCCCGTATTCCCTATGGGTTCGATCCTAACCTTTGGTTAGGTTAATTGCTGATAGAGACCACTTTTGTATTGGAGTGTGAACATCAGATATCAAAGATTATAGCACCGGTACTAGGGAATACAGGTAGGTTTTGACTTGAATTCACTATTAGTTAGTTCTAGTGTTGATTTCTAGAATCTCTTGTATTCTACTTTTATTTTTGTTTTTGTTATTTGATTTTATTTGCAGGGTGTACTAAGATGCATACCCAACACAAGGATCTAAGGAAATCCCTTAGATCAACTCAATTTGGAGATCCATCGACTTCCAAGAAGAATGGCTCAAGTGAATGAGGATATCGAGGTTGAGAAGGATATGGATACGAATAAGGATATGGGAAGAGAGGAGAATCCACAACAAAGGGGTAACATGCCATAAATCAGGGACTTCAATGAAATGCTTATAGATAGAATCAATATTGAATGAACCCTATAGGTATGGACGTTACCATAGTACTGCCTCCGTTATTGACAAATAATAAGTTCACAGTATCTAGTGGATTGCTTTAAATGCTCCAAAACCACAGACTATTCACAGGGCTACCTTTAGAATATCCCCACTGTCATCTCCAAAATGTGGTCTTTATTTGCAAGAGTGTCATGTGGACACAAAACCTTTCTCTTGATGATGTTGGTCAAAGAGCGTTTCCACTATCATTGACTGGCAATGCGTCTGTATGGTTATCTGAGCTTCCTCCGGACACTATTACAAGTTGGGCTGAGCTTCAGAGAGTATTCCATGAAAGATATTTTCCAAGATCTAAAAAGTTAAAGCTTAAGGACCAACCAAACAATTTTGATCAATTGTTGGGAGACTCTATTAGCACAATATGGGAGAGGTTCACCAAATGCTTGAGGATAGTCCCTGATCACAAGATTGTTGATGATGCCTTAGTTGAAGTTTTCTATCGGGCACTTTATGAAAATAGTCAAGCTTGCACTGACATAATCATGGGAGGCATGTTCCTAGACCAACCTTTTGCATTGATAGCCGTAAGGATAGACTAAGTGCTCAAAACAAATAGAGCATGGGGTTAACGAGAGCAAGGTGCGATGGAACTTTCATGTGTAGTCAACACCAACAATTAGCAAGCAAGGGTGCACGAAGAGATCGTGGAAAAACTTGCTCAACTTCATACAAGTATGGATTTGGTTTTAAGCAAACCTAAGCAAGTGTCAAAGCAGTCACCCACCAACCTCCGAAGGGTCCTATCTATGACAATCCATTCTTTGATGAGGATGCATGTTTGGTAAGCAACCAAGTGGCAGGTTTCTCGAAAAAGCCCTAAGGGTCCAATTCAAACTATTGGAGGCAAGGTTTCGGGAATCAAGGTCAAAACTTCAATCATGATGGGATGTATAGAGATAGTGGGGAGGATATTGTGTGAGAGAGAGAAAGTGCCAGATGCCAAATAGGGAAGAAGAGAGGGATACAGGAGTGGTTCTTATATTCCATCACAAAATTGTGATGTCGGATCAAGCAACTCCAGGATTGAAGAAATGTTTGAAAAGTTGTTGAAGCGAGCCGACCACCAAGATGAGACTTTCAAGGGAATGAAAGCGGATATTTCAAGTATTAACCAAGAAATAAAGTCTCATTAGGTAGAAATTAAGCAACTTGAACAACAATTCGGGCAAGTATCTTCACAATTAAACCAACGTCAAAAGGGTACATTGCCAAGCAAGATAGTTTAAAATCCTAAAAATGAAGGGCATTACATGGCGGTGATGACTAGGAGTAGCAAAATTACCATAGAATTCCCTAGACCAATGGCCATGAATGGAAGCAACGAGACGGTAGAGGAGAAGAGAGAAGTACACGACACAAAAGAGCAACCAAAGAAATGCAAAACCTTTCCAAGGCCCCCCACCTTTTTCCCAAAGGCTTGGAAAGAAAAAAGAAGAAGGTAAGTTTAAACAATTTTTGGTGGTACTTAAAAGTCAATGGAACTCTCTTTAGTTGAGGCCCTTGAGAGTACGCCGAGGTACGCTAAATCGATGAAAGATTTGATAAAAAATAAGAAAGAGTTAGCAAGGACCTTTCTTAAAATTTTCAACATTGTAGTGCCATCATCATAAAATCTTTAGTACAGAAGCGTGAAGATCCGGGTGCATTCACCATACCATGAACAGTTGGGGAACTCATATTTTCTAGAGCAATATGTGATTTAGGAGTCAACATTAACTTAATTCCTTTAGCCATATTCAAAAAGCTGGGTTTGGGTAGCCTTGTTCCTACAAATATGAGGTTGTTGATGGCAGACAGAATGGTCAAGAACCCCATGGGGATACTCTACGATATGTTGGTCAAGGTAGATAAATTTATATTCCCCATAGATTTTGTTATACTTGACTATGATGTTGATTTTGTATTTCCTATCATTTTGGGAAGACTATTTTAGCCACAGGTAGAGCATTGGTTGATATGGAAAAGAGTCTGCTTACTTTCAGGTTTGGAGAGGAAGCAATTATATTTCAAATGGGCCAACAATATAGAAAGGGCCATGAGTTTCAAGTTGTCTTAACGATTGAAATGAGTGAAGATGATAAAGTGGATATCCTAGTTGAATTAAGGTTAGGAGTTGAACTTTTGGCAACTGTTTTGATGAATTTCGATGGAGATAGTATTCCTGATTATGAGGAAACAATGAATGCTCTTGGTGTGTCATTTGGGTTAAGGCAATAGGCCAGGCTAGAGTTGGATTTGAGTAATAGGAAAACCCCACCCACTAAGCTATCTACAGAAGTACCACCTGAGCTATAGTTGAAGGTATTACCAACACATCTGAAATATTCATATTTGGGAGATAATAAGACATTACCTATATAATTGCAGCTAATTTAAGTAAAGCATAGGCAAAGGCTCTTGTTATGGTCCTCAACGATTCAGATAGGAAATTGGATGGACTATTGAAGATATCATTGGCATACCTCCTAGGCTTTGCATACGTAAGATTTAACTCATCAAAGATTATAAACCAAGTTGAACATCATAAGCGGTTAAATCTTCCAATGTAAGAAGTAGTTCAGAAAGAGATCATCAAGTGGTCAGATGCAGGGGTAATCTACCGTATTGCAAAGAGTCAATGGGTGAGCCCCGTGCAATGTGTCCTAAAAAAAAGGGGGCATGACTGTGGTGCCAAATGAAAAGAATGAGTTAATCCCAATACAATAAGTTACTGGATGGAGAGTATGCATAAACTATTGGAAATTGAATGCATCTACTTAGAAAGATCATTTCCCTATGCCATTCATGGATCAAATGATTGATAGACTTGCAGAGAAGGGTTGGTATTATTTCCTTGATGGTCATTCTTATTATAACCAAATTGCCATTGCACCTGAAGATCAAGAGAAGACAACTTTTACATGCCCGTGTGGCACCTTTGCATTTCAGAGAATGCCATTTAGGTTATGTAATGCTCAAGCAACACTTTAAAGATGTATGATGTCCATTTTCTCTAATATGGTAGAAAGCACTATTGAAGTGTTCATGGATGATTTCAGTGTAGTGGGTCAATCTTTTGAAGAATGCCTGCTATACTTGGGTGATGCTTTGGAAAGATGTGTAGATTGTCACCTAGTGTTGAATTGGGAGAACGTCACTTTATGGCCAAAGAAGGCATCATGCTTGGTCATAGAATTTTAGTCAAGGGAATTGAGGTTAACAAACCAAAAATTGAGGTTATTGAGAAACTCCCACCATCGATTTCTGTGAAAGGCATTTGGAGCTTCTTGGGCCACGCTGGGTTTTACTATCGTTTTATAAATGACTTTTTGAAAATCTCACAACTGCTGTGCAAGTTGTTGCAGAAAGATGCAAAATTTGTGTTTGATGATGCCTGTGTGCATGCCTTATAAGAATTGAAGAGAAAGTTGACCTCAGCACATATCATTGTAGCTCTAGATTGGTCAAAACTCTTTGAGGTAATATGTGATACAAGTGGTATTGCATTAGTTGTAGTGTTGGGGCAGTGCAAGGAGATCCCATCTATTATGCCAGTAAAGCACTAAATATGCCCCAGAAAAACTATACAGTGACAGAACAAGAATTGATTGCTTTAGTTTTTGCCTCAGAAAAATTTTGGTCATACTTATTGGGGGATTAAGGTTATTATGCACACAGACCATGCAACACTCAAATACTTGATGGCCAAGAAGAATGCAAAACTAAGATTGATTAGATGGGTTCTTCTCTTGCAAGAGCTTGACTTTAATGTAATTGACAGAAAGGGGTCAGAGAATCAAGTAGTCGATCATCTCTCTAGGTTAGAAGATGAAGCTTTGATGAAGTTTGATGATGGTCTTAACATAAATGACTCATTACTTGATGAGAGAACTTTGGTGGCCTCACATGATCTTATACCTTAGTTTGCAAATTATGCTAATTACTTGGTGAGTGATATAGTACCGCCTTACTTGAATACCCACCAACATTGTAAGTTTATGCATGATGTAAAGAAGTTCTTTTGGGATGAGCCATGTTTATTTCATATTTTTATGGATGGGATCATCCGTTGATGCATTCCAGAAGTGGAAATGATGAGCATTCTTGAAGCATGCCACTTTTTATTGGTGGGTGGCCATCATAATAGAGCTCAAACATCTTACAAAGTGTTGCAGTGTTGCTACTATTGGCTGCTATACATCATGATGCCCATGATATGTAAAGTCTTGTGATAGATGCCAAAGAGAGGGCGGAGTTTCGTGAAGGCAAGAACTTTCTCTAAATTGTATTTTGGTCATAGAACTATTCGATGTTTGGGGCATCAATGTTATAGGACCCTTTGTTAGCTCTCATAGTAACAAGTACATTCTGGCTACAGTTGATTATGTTTCTAAGTGGGTGGAGGCTATAGCTTTATCGAACAATGAGGGTAAGAGTGTGTATAGGGTTTCTTCGAAGAAGCATTTTTCTAGGTTTGGTATGTCTCAGGCAATTATTAGTGATGGAGGTTATCATTTTTGCAACCGACTGTTCAAAGCTCTCCTTGAAAAAATATAGTGTGAAACACCATGTGAAAACCCCGTATCATCCCTAAACCAGTAGGCAAGTGAAAGTATCAAATAGGGAAATAAAGCAAATCTTATCTAAAATGGTTAATGTGAATCGCACTGATTGGTCAAGGAAGCTAGATGATGCTTTAAAGGCCTACCGAACTACTTTCAAAACGCCTATCGAAATGGCCCCTTATCAACTAGTGTTTAGGAAGGCCTGTCACTTGCCGATTGAACTTGAGCACAAGGCATTGTGGGCATTGAAAAAGCTGAATCTAGATTGGCATAAAGTTGCCACTTCTAGGTTGATGCAAGTGAATGAGCTTGATGAATTTAGACTATAAGCATATAAGAGCTCTGCCTTGTACAAGCAACGAATGAAATTTCAGCATGATCGCAAAATTGAAGATCGCAATTTGCTCTGGGAGACGTGGTATTGCTTTACAACTCCAGGTTGAGGTGGTTTCCTGGAAAACTCAAATCTAAGTAGATGGGACCTTTCATAGTCATGTGCATTTTTAGTCATGGAGCTATCGAGTTAGAAAGCAGAGATGGAAAAACTTTCAAAGTGAATGGTCAGAGGGTCAAATGGTACATGGGTGACATAGAAGAAATCCATACAATAGATGATTGGGAACTTGTTGAAGTATAACCTCAAAGGTTTTCTATCATGCCATGACAATAAATCAAGCACTTCCTAGGAGGCAACCTAAGGTATGCCCCTTACACCTTTTCTATATGTTTTTACTTTGAGGATAAAGTATCCTATTTTGGTGGGGTGTGGGAAGTTATGGATTAAGGTGAAGTCTGAGTAGCCTCAAGTCCATAACTTTACCTATTGCTGTGATTCTTTTTCCTTATGGATGTTTACTTTTCTGTTGAGCTGACATGTTTAGGTAGTGTAGATAATGTGTAAATTCATAGTACTATGGGCATATATATAATTTTTAGATGTATTTTAAAGTTTTGATGAAAAAATTGGGTACCCTCAAAATTTTAAGATTGTAGTTGTTGATGAGTTAATACATATTTGAGTATCTGGCAATGTTTGTTCTAATATTGTGAAGATAAGCTGAGACTGAAAGCATGAATACTTGATTGTAGATGCAATTGCCATATGTGTTGTAAGCTTAGTTTGTTGCATTCATGCATCTTGTATGGACCTAAAACTTGCCTTAGTGCTCTAATATTGGTTTGGTGATGTGGTGGATATGGAAAGGATCTTAGTCCTTTGTTTTTTGTGAGTGAACCCACTTTTAGCTTAAATAACCCAACAAATAAGTGAGCGAATCCCTTGTTCCAAACTTTTGAGCTTCTCATGTACGCATTCTTTCTTGATACTTTGCTAGCTTAACCTTGTTTGATGATATACCTTAATATTGGCCTTAGTCTATCCTTGGACATGTGAACCTTACTTGAGGCTAAAAGCCTAAGTTGAGGGTGGCTACAAGTAGTGGCCCTGGTGTAAGGAATAGATATTGTGTACTTCACTTCAGCCTAAATGCCTGAGTTGAGGGTGACCCTTATTGTGGTAAAGTAATAATAATAAGTTGGTTAGTTGGAAAATTAAGAAAAAAATGAAAAAGCATGAATAGAGTGAAGAAAAAGAAAAGGAAAAAAGTGCCTTGAGTTGAGAAATAGTAGCAAAAATGAGTTTGAAATCAAGGTACAGCTGAAAAAGAAAGAAAGCATGCGAGAAAAGTTCAAAATAGGAGAATAAGGGTGGATTTATTAAAAAAGGGTTGGATTATTAAAGAAAAAAGTGTCGGTAAACATGTTTCAAGGATAACTTTTAGTCCCTACTTGCCTAAAATACCATACCAAAGCACCCTGAACCTATGTTACAAGCCTATAAGTCCTAAAGTGATCTAACTCCACTTTATCACCAAGCCAAATAATGAGTATAAAGGCAATCCTACGGTGTTAGTTAGTATGCATGAATTTCAATTGTGAGAGTGAGAATGTTTCCTCAGTCCCTAAATTCTGAATACTTTTGAGTAAGTATGAGGGACTTCTTTCCAGTGAGGACATTTGCACCACTAGAGTAGCATATGACTATACCAGCGATTGTGTACGGTTGATTCCCCTTAGCTTCTCATAGTTGTATTGCCAGGTATCTTATTATGTTCTTGTTCTGCTTAATAACTTTGCAATCCTATTTTGAAAATGGCAGTTGGGTACCTGGATCAAAGGAGTTGCTGTATATGCCATTAGTATAGTTGCTATGTATTTCTCTTTGTCTGTGTAGATTGAGTCGTCTCTTGAGGACAAGCAACAATTCTAAGTTAAGAGGGTTGATGTGCTATCAAAATACAGAATATTTGATGCTTAAAACAAGAGATTTTGTGAGTTATTAATGTGACGTTTTATGATTTTTATGTGTTTTTATGTTGTTCTTGCAGAAAAGTTAGGTTGGTATAATTTTGAAGAAAAGTTATTGATTTTGCTGAAATGTAGGACATACGAGCACACCTATAAGTCGCAACCCAAGCTAAGAATCATAAGGTATGTCATAGCAAGAATTAGAGACCAAATATTCAGAAATTTGCTAAGTGGAGGTCACCCCTATGAGGCTATCCTACGAGTCGTAAGTCTCACCACAGCTCGTATAAGAGGACTCCGTAGCAAGAATTAGAGAGCCAAAATGTTGGACCAAAAATTAAAGGACAAGACTACGAGAGGGACATATGAGTTATAGCTAAAGCAATAACTCATATCAATAGGTTGAACCAGTTTAGTCCAGGATGCCAAGAACCTGACACTAGACCCCGACTATGACTCGTAGGTTATACTACAAGTCTTACCTACAAGACTTATCAGTTGCCAGCTATCTTTTCTGTGTAAATTCTAGGGTTATATTTAAATATTATATATAGTTTAAGTTAGGGTTTTAGAAAGAGGTTGGACCATGAGACATTTTACAATCATCTTTCGAAACTTTTCTTAGTTTTTTAGATTAGTCTAGTATTTTCTCTTGGAAAACCTATTTTGGGGATTACAAATCCTGCTTTGTACTCATTGTTGATTAATCAAGCTTTTTGTTTTGCAACCTGTGTTGCCTATATTCTTCATTGTTATTGGTAAAACTCTCATTTATGTCTTGCATGTGCATTTTTGTTGGTTTTGCCTTAGCCACGAGTAGCTAAGCGCCCACAACTTGGGGTTGTGGGAACCATGGGTAGTTGACTTGAGATGACCTAGTTTTATTGCATTATATGATTTGGGTTTTGCATATATTATCTATTTACCTTCATTTTGATTATTGTTTGGTGGTGGCCAACACCAAACCGTGCCTACTATCACGAGCTCGACCAAGGTAGTGACGAATAGGAAAAGGGAACTAGATGACAGGATTCGATTGATGTCTTCTAGTCTAATCAGCCAAACCTAACCAAGGAGACGTTGACTGGGACAATTGGTAATGGTTAGTTGGTATGCCATGGTTGCCAACCAATCACCATGGTGAAATTCAACCTTCACCTTCACAAGAGGGCTAGAAGAATGATGATGGTCACACTTCAATAAGAAAGAGGTCGCTATCAGTAATTAACTTAACTGAGGTTAGGGTCGAATCCATTGGGAATACAGGGCTTGACTATAGGATTTCACTACTAATCATTCCTAGTATCTATAACTAATATCTCTAAAGGGGGGTTGTGATTCAAAAAAAGCATAAAATAAACATTAACTAGATTACGGGAAAATGCAATTTTGGGAACAACTTGAGAATTGTGTTCTCCATGGTTCGCTGAATCAATTACCCTAGATAACATAACTATGATTAGTAAATTACATGCAGGATGGTAAGGTGCTTGGTTGGCTACCATGGCGTACCAAGTATCCATTACCTATCATCCCAATCAACCTTCCCTTGGTCAGGTTTGGTCGATTAGACGGAAAAATATCAACTGAATCCTATTATCTACTTCCCTTTTCTTATTTGTCACTACCTTGGTCAGGACCGTGATAGTAGGCCGGGTTTGGTGTTGGCCACTACCAAACAATTTGTCACTACCTTGGTCAGGACCGTGATAGTAGGCCGGGTTTGGTGTTGGCCACTACCAAACAACATTAATCATAAAGGGAAATAAACAATACATACAAAAACCTAATTACAAATATGCACAAAACCTAGGTCATGTCAAGTCAACTACCCATGGTTCCCACAAGCCCAAGTTGTGAGTGCTGAGCTACTCATGGCTAATGGAAAATATACAAAAATGCAAATAAGAGACGTAGTTAAGAGTTTCACTAATAACAATGAAGAAAATAGGTACCACAAGTTGCAAACCCACAAGCTTGGTTGATCAACAATGCATACAAAAGCAAGATTTGCAATTTCTCAAAATGAGTCTTTAATGAAGGAACAAAATAAACTACTCTAAAGCCTAAGAAAAGCTTCAAAATTATCTTGGAGTAGTGTCTCTGGTCGAACTCCCTCAAAATAACCTAACTTAAACTATTTATATTGTCTACAAAATAACCCTAGAATTTATGCAGAAAAGACAGTTGGCATCTAATAAATTTCGCAGTTATGACTAATAGGATGGCCTACGAGTTATAGTTAGGGTCTCATATCAGGATTTGGGCATATTGGATTGAACTAGTATGACCCGTAGGTACAAGCCATTACTTGGGCTACGAATCTTATGTTGATCTCGTAGTATTAGTCTTCAATTTTTGGTCAAACATTTTGGCTCTCTGTTTCTCGCTACGAGTCTACCTGTATGAGTCACAGTGTCTTATGACTCATGGTCTGGGCTCCTAGGAGTGACCGTTACTTGGCAGATTCCTTATTTTTTGTCTCTAATTCTTGCTATGACATAACCTACGACTCGTAGTGTGAACTATGATTGATAAGTGGGCTCATATGGCCTATGCTTCAGCAAAATCTACAACTTTTCTTCAAAATCATGCCAACCTAACTTTTCTGCAAGATTAACACTAAAACACATCAAAACACTAAAATGTTTCTTTAATAACTCATAAAATCCTTTGTTTCAGGCACCAAATGTGTTATAGTTTGACAATACATCAACACCCTCAACTTAGAAATTGTTGCTTATCCTCAAACGACGACTCAATCTATACAGACCAAGAGAAATACATAGCATCTAGACTAATGGCATACATATCTACTTCTCTGATTCAGGTACCCAACTACCATTTTCAAAATAGGATTGTAAAACTATTTAGCAAAATAGGAACATAATGAGATACCTATCAATCCAACCATGCTAAGCCAAGGATCATCAACCTTCGACAATCACTGGCATAGTCATATGCTAATCAAGTAGTGCAAATGCCTTCACTAGAAAGAAGTCCCTTATACTCAAGCATATTCAGAAATTAGGGACTGAGGAAGTATTCTCACTCTCATAATTGAAATTTATGCACAATGACTAACACTATAAGCTTGCCCCCGTACTCATTTTTCGGTTTAGTTCAAAAGTGGATTGGGATCACTTTAGGACTTATTGGCTTGTAACATGGGCTCAAGGGGCTTTGGTTTGGTATTTTGGGCAAATTGTGACTAAAAGCTATCCTTGAACCATCTTTACCAACATTTTTTTCTTTCATACTCAAACCCTTTCACCAACTTCTCCCTTATTTCCCCTTTTTTTAAGCTTTTTTCTTGGGTTATTCTTTCATTTTTCAACTGTGCCTTCATTTTGATCTCATTTTTACTAATCTTATCAACTCAAGGCACAATTTTCTTTATTTTGCTTCACTCGCTCATGATTATTCATTTTCTTTCTTTTCACCTCAACTAACTACCTCATTTTTGTTACTTTACCACAATAAAGGCCACCCTTAACTTAGGCTTTTAGCGTAAAGTGAAGAACACAATATCTATGCCTCAAACCAGGGCTACCAATGCAACCACCCTCAACTTAAGCTTTTAGCCTCCATCAAGGTTCACATGTTCAAGGATAGATTAGAGCCAATATTAGGGTATTTCATCAAAGGAGGTGAGGTTAGCACTGCATCAAGAAAAAATATGAGTACATGAGATACAAGGGATTCACTAGTTCATTTGGTAGGTTATTTAGGCAAAAGTGGGCTTACCATCAAAACAAATGCCTAAGATCACTTTAAAATCAACAAATTTACCAAACCAATCTTAGAATACTAGAGAAAGTTTTGAGTCCATATAATGATACATGAATGCATCAAAGTAAGCTCACAACACACATGACATTTGCATCCACAATCAAGTATAGATTCATAGTTCATGCTTTTAGTCTCAAATTACCATCACAATATAAGAAGAAACATTGCCATATACCCCCAAAAATGTATGAATGCATCAATAATCACAATCTCAAAAATTTTGAGGGTATCCAATTTGCATCAAATTTTAAAGAAAATTTAAGAGTTGTATATAAGCCATGAGATAAGATTACTATACATTTATAAATTATCTATACTTCCTAAAACATACCTGTTCATTAGAAAATTAAACATCCACAAGGAAAAGAAACATGGCAAGAAAACCTTGGGATCAAAAATAGGGAAAGTTATGGACTTAAGGTTACTCAGACTTCACCTTAATACATAACTTCCACCACCCCACCAAAAGATGATACTTTGTCCTCAAAGTAAAGACATAACATTATAACATAGATATATATATACATATATTCATTAAAACAAAATAAACATTCAAACTAAAAGTAAAAATAACATCCGACATGAACATAATTAAAATACAACCAAAAAACACATAAAAATAGGATTGTCTAAAAAGAGAACAAAGTATCAAAAATGTCAAGATAAAACTGAGGTCAAAAGAAGTCAAACACATTGGTGCTCATGCACCAGTCTTGGTTTGATCAGTAGGGTCCTGAGACTAGATCTCCTCCTCTGCTGCCATGCTGGAAGTACCCTTTTCAGGTGGGGTGTGCTGTGCTCGGTCTCTCTGATTAGCCGCTAATAGAAGTGACTCCTGCACCACCTCCTCAAGTATAGGCTCCTCCTTCTCGAGGTCAGCTCTGGGTCAGGATGCTCAAGGGGCCTCTTGCCTTGAGTGTCTGGATGATTGGTGAGCCAATTAAAAGCCTCATCACCTCCCTATGATACCTCTAGGGCTGGAATAGGGGCTGCCAAAACTATAATAAATTGGCCTTAAAGTTGGCCAACTTCTCTATAAATGCACTCATGTCGGTAGGGCTAGCTCCCTCAAGCCTCATCTAAACTCTTAGCTCAAATTAATTGATCTACCCTCCACCGCTCCTGCACTCTCAGCAACTAATGCTCTGGAAAATACGTCCACCCTCTCCTTGTTGGATTGGGAATGGCTATCTCCTCTATTCGATACCCCAGGTAATTGTGCTTGTGGTAAGGGAAAGCTAGCCATAATATTGGTACGCACATCTATTTCTTCAGTTGACTACTCATCCTCAAGTGTGTCAACCCTCGGTTGGTATCCTGAGGGTGGGGCAACCCCCATTTGCCCTCTTGGAAACATTGTCTCTACAAAACCATTACAAACCAAATTCCAAGTGTCGTACTATTTGGCACTAAGACACAAGATAATCACATAATTAACAATAGGACAACTTAAACAAAGGGACTAAAAAAGAGGTTTAGGGTTGCAGATTCAGGATGTAGGTACGACTCGTAGGGTGACCTATGAATCGTAGTCTTCACTTGTATCTTGTTCCAAAGATTCTTTGAAAATTTAGATCAGTGTTACGAAACTACCATCATGACTCATAACAAGTGCTATGAATTGTAGGTGAAACTTGCATGAACAGAGTTCAGGCACCTTGGATGACTGCTCCCTTCTACGAAAGGCCACTACGACTCATAGAGAGACCTACGACTCATAGTGAATCTTCGTAGTAGCAAATAGAGAGTCCATCAAGTGTCTTTAATCTTTTCACAAAGATCAACAATTAGCTCAAAGAGGCATTAAAGGTGATAATCACAAGAGTATAGGCAGTGTAGCAATAAGCACAAGTATCATTCATTACCTAACGTGTCAAAACAGAGTATGTATTCCTCCTTAATACTTCAAACTTTACCTAAAATTTATCACATTAATGCATATGGGCGACTACACTACATCACCCCCCAAACCAACAATTTTAACCCACACAAGGTTCATTACGATCCATAAAATCAGCAACACATGTACAATATCATTATGTTAGATAACAAATTCACCAATCATGAACAATATTCCAAACTCTACCTTTTTCAAAGATATAAACAATTATATTACACATGCTCCTTACTACCATAAGTACTTTTGCATGGGTGTACTAATCATGATCTCAAGCCTCCATTCCATGTTCTATAGAGCAAGGAATGTTTTCCTCAGAGATACACAGAATTTAACTGCGAGAACTTGCTAGGTGGATGAATACATGAACAGGAGGAGAAAGACCAGATGAGTCTTTTAGTGCTCACTTGGCTAGTTGGGGGATTTTTATGGTTGAAAGATTTAAGCATGCATTAATTAATGAAAGGGAATGGTGGGGGAAGCTTATATACTATAAGCGAACACTTTTTGAAGGAAGATGAAGAGGCAAAAGACGTTTGACTCTTCATATTCCCAATGGCTTCTCCTTTAAACTTTCATAGATACGAGTCGTAAGCCTTCATACCACTCATAGTCGAGGTCTTGTAGTAGACCCAACACTTAGAAAAATTTTGATTTCACACTTGAGCACTACTAACCATACTTATGCCTCATAAAGGGTCCTACAAATCATAAGGTTGGCTCATAGTGTGGATGCCACTTTCTGATACTTATTGTTTCCCCATACGAGGTATGAGTATGAGTCATAGTGAAGACTAAGACTTGTAGGCCAACTCATAGGAGTTGCTACAAGTCTAGTTTGTTTTAGGTCTTCAGTTCTTCCACTTTTTACCTGCAAAACAATTCTCAAACACACAAATCATCAAAATTAATATAATTGCATCATTATCTCTAACTTTGAAACAAACTACTACTAATATCTAACTTTGAAACAAACTACTACTACTACTCTAAGTCTCAAACAAATAAATAAATGGCAAAATGCTTGGGTTGCCTCCCAAGAAATGCCTTATTTAACATCGTGGCTCGACTTTGTCATATTCCTTTGTTAACTATCATTGAGGGTACACACCTCTCTCTTGCATTCAATAGGTGTTTCATGGATTGGTGGATATCGAACATAACTTCTGCATCATTAATTTTGAACCGCAGCTGAGCTGAATCTATATCCACTGGTGCTCTTCTAGTGGCCAAAAAAGGTTTCCCCAAAATGATGGGCACCTCAAAATCAACTTTGCAGTCAAGGATCACAAAATCTGATGAAAAGATGAACTTATAGACTTTAATAAGCACATCTAAAAGGATTCCCTCTGGATTTTAATGGTTTGATCTGACATAATCAACCTTATTCGTGTTGGGGTAGGAGTACCAAGGCCAAGCTTTTTGTACACGGCAAGAGGCATTAGATTGATGCTTGCTCCTAAGTTGCATAATGCTCTTAGAAATTCAACATTGCCGATAGTGCAAGGTATGGTGAATGCCCTAGGGTCTTCTTGCTTTTGAGGAAGATATTTAGTCATAATTACACTACATTGTTAGTGTTTTTGTGAGAACACTTGGCTCAAAGTGCATTTATTGGTGACTAAATCCTTCATATATTTAGCATATCCTAGCGTTTTGTCCAATGCTTTGAGGAGAGGGATATTGATGGAGAGTTGCTTCAACATTGAGAGGAAGTGTTTGAATTTACCCTTCTCTTCCTTCTTTTTGAGACTTTGAGGGAATGTAGAAGGAGGTTTTGGATGGATTTCACTTTGTCATGCTCCCTTATCTCTTATTATTGCATCCCAATACCCTTCGGGTCTTCTCCCTGAACTTCAACTTCACTATCAAGACCCTTCTCGATGACTTCATCCTCCATAACCAGTATAGGAGGATCTATTGTGCTCTTGTCATTCCAAGTCATCACTGCCATACAATGCCTATAGGTTTTTGGATTTTGAACCATATTTCTTTGTAGGGTGCCCTTTTGGCATTGGTTCAATTGTGAAGACACTTGCCCAAGCTATTGTTCAAGTTGATTGATTTCCACTGAATGAGACTCTATATTTTGACTAATACTAGAGATATCTACTTTCATTCCCTTGAGAGTCTCATCTTGATTATCTGCTAGCTTCAACAACTTTTTAAACATATCTTCGATCGTAGAATTGCTTGATCTGTCATAATGATTGTGTGGTGCCATATAAGGACTGCTTCTATAGCCTTCTCTTCTCCTCCATTTTGTGTCTAGTACTCTTTCTCATTCATAGTTTCCACCCTATTCTCTCTATATGCCCCTTCTCGAGTGAGGTTTCGACCTTGATTCTCGGAATCTTGCCTTCAATAATCCGAGTTGGATCCTTAGGGGTTGTTCCTGAAACCTGTCGCTTGGTTGCTTACATAACAAATATCCTCATCAAATAATTGATCATCATAATCAGGATTATTGGGGGTTGGTGAGCTATTACCTTCATGCTAGCTTGGTTTTGCTTCAAAACCAAATCCATGCTGGCATGGAGTTGAGCAAGTTGCTCCATAATCTCTTCATTCACTTTTGGTTGCTCACTATTTGTGGTAACCGCACAAGAACTATTTATATTACCATGCTCACTCTGACCCCATGCTCTGTCGATCTTTAACGTGCTCCATTCTTTCTACTCCATTCTTTCTATGACTAACTAAAATGGTTGATCAAGAAAAATGCCTCCCGTGATCGTGTGGGCACATGCTTTGCTATTATCATCAAGTGTTCTATAAAAGATCTCAACCAAAGCATCATCAACAATCTTATGATCAGGGACCATTCTCAAGCATTTAGTGAATCTCTCCCATGTAGGTCTAAGAGAGTCTCAAGGCAATTTCCGAAGTTATTGATTTGGTCCTTAAGCATCAGCTTCTTCGACCTTGGGAAATATCTTTCTAGGAATACTCTCTGCAGCTCAGCCAACTCATGATGACACCTGAAGGGAGTTCAGACAACCATATTGTTGTATTGCCAGTTAGTGACAGTGGGAACACCTCAATCCAACTCTTCAACACAAAGATGACATTTTAAAGATGACGGTGGGGATCCTCTAATGGTAACCCAGTGAATAGGCCACCATTTTGGAGCATCTGGAGCAATCCACTTGATACTACAAACTTAGCATCTGCTGGTAGAGGGAGAAGTACTATAGACTTGATAACATCCATTGCCATAGGGTTTAGTCGGTATTGATTCTAGCTGTAAGCATTTGCATTGAAGTCTTTAAACTGTGGCTGGTTAACCCTTGGTGGTGGATTATCCTCTCTTCTTAAGTCTTACTTATTCACATGCATATCATCCTCAACCTCATTGTCCTCATTCACTTGAGCCATCCTTCTTGGTAGTCGATGGATCTCCAAATTTAGGGGAGCTAAGGGATTATCTTGACACCTTGTGTTGGGCATACAACCTAGTAAACCCTACAAAAGAAATCAAACAACAAAACAAAAGTAAAGTCAAGAGTCTCTAGAAATTAGCACTACAATTAACTAATAGTGAAATTAAATCAAACCTAGTCATATTCCCTGGCAACGCTGCCATAATTTTGATGATGGTCACGTTCCAATAAGAAAGTGGTCGCTATCAGTAATTAACCTAACCGAAGTTAGGGTTAAATCCACAGGGAATATGGGGCTTGACTATAGGTTTTCACTACTAATTATTCCTAGTATCTATAACTACAATCTCTAAAGTGGGGGTTTGTGATTCACAAACAACATAAAATATATGCTACCTAGATTACGAAAAAATGATCAATTTTGGGAACGACTTGAGAAGTGTGTTCCCCATGGTTCATTGAATCAATTATCCTAAATAACATATCTATGATTAGTGAATTGCATGCAGGATGGTAACTTAGGTTCTTTGAGCACTTTTGTGAAGGTGAAGGTCAAATTTCACCATGGCGCTTGGTCGGCTACCAATGCGTGCCAAGTAACTGTTACCTATTGTTCTAGTCAACCTCCCCTTGGTTAAGTTTGGTTGATTAGATGGGAAAACATCAATCGAATCCTATCATTTACTTTCCTTTTCCTATTCATCACTACCTTGTTCGAGATCATGATAATAGGCAGGGTTTGGTGTTGGACACCACCAAACAACATTACTCATGAAGGGAAATAAACAATACATGCAAAACCCTAATCACAAATATGCACAAAACCTAGGTCATCTTTAGTCAACTGTGCATGGTTCCCACAACCCCAAGTTGTGGGTGCTTAGCTAGCCATGGCTAAAGCAAAACACACAAAGATGCAAATAAGAGACATAGTTGAGAGTTTCACCAATAACAATAAAGGAAATAGAGTTGCAAACCATCAAGCTTGGTTGATCAACAATGCATACAAAAGCAAGATTTGCAATTTCCCAAAATGAGTCTTTAAAGAAGGAACAAAATAAACTACTTTAAAACCTAAGAAAAGCTTTAAGATTATCTTGAAGTAGTGTCTCTGGTAGAACTCCCTCAAAATAACCCAACTTATACTATTTTTAGTATGTACAAATCAACCCTAAAATTTATGCAGAAAAGACAACTGTCATTTGATAAATTTTATAGTTATGACTCGTAGGATGGCCTATGAGTCGTAGTTAGGGTGTCGTATCAAGATTTGGGCATCTTGGACTAAACTGCTACGACCCATAGGTACGAGCCATTGCTTGGGATACGACTCGTATGTTGATCTCATAGTCTTGGTCTTCAGTTGTTGGTCCAACATTTTGGCTCTCTGATTCTCGCTATGAGTTCACTTGGTAGATTTCTGATTTTTGGTCTCTAATTCCTTCTATGACACAACATATGACTTGTAGTGTGAATGACTTGTAGGTGGGATCGTATGGTCTATGCTTCAGCAAAATCTGCAACTTTTCTTCAAAATCATGCCAACCTAACTTTTCTGCAAGATTAACATAAAAACACATCAAAACACTAAAAAGTCACTTTAAGGACTCACAAAATCCTTTGTTTCAGGTACCAAATGTATTGTATTTTGATAGCACATTAAACAACCTATGTTATCATCCTGTATGTGACTCTTCAATTATAGTTATGTTACCTAGGGTAATCAAGTCAACAAACCATGGGGAACATATTCTCCAAGTTATCTCTAAAATTGAGTGTTTTCTCGCATAGTTGTATAGTCATAATTTACTTTATTTTTGAATCACAACCCCCCCTCCGCCCATCCATTTAGAGATTTTAGTTATTGATGCTAGAAATGGTTAGTAGTGAAATCTTATAGTCAAGCCTCATATTCCCTGTGGGTTCAATCCTAACCTTCGATTAAGTTAATCGCTAACAACGATCGCTTTCTTATTAGAGTGTGAACATTAGATGTCACCATGACGCATCAAGACACATCCTAAGCATACTCCCAAAGTATCACAATACATTGCATAACCTTCTATTCATTCAGGAAGTACCAATAAAGGCATTGTAGCTAGTTTATTCCTTAGCTCTAGGAAGCTTCTATCATTTGCATTGCTCCATTGGAACTTGGCTGCCTTATGCATTAGCTTTGTTAAAGGTGCAGAAATAGAAGAAAATACTTTGATAAATCTTCTATAATAACCTACCGGCCTAAGCAAACTACGAACCTCTGTAGGTGTTATAGGTCTTGGCCAATTTTTCACAGCTTCCATCTTATAGGTATCAACTCTTATTACTTCATTAAAGAAAATGTGCCCCAAGAATGCCACAAATTTTAACCAAAACTTGCACTTAGAAATCTTTGCATATAACTGACTATCACGAAGAATCTGTAACACTTGTCGCAGGTGATTAGCATGATCCCCTTCTGAGTTTAAATACACAAAAATTTTATATATGATTACTATCACAAACTCATTCAAATATGGCTTAAACATCCTTTTTATAAAATCCATAAAAATAGCTAGGGTATTTGTTAGCCCAAACGACATGACTAGGAACTCGAAATTACCATTCCATGTTTGAAAAGCTGACTCTCACTTGGTGATAACTCGACCTCAAGTCAATCTTTGAAAACCGCTAAGCACCCTCTAACTGATCCAATAAATCATCAGTTCTAGGGAGGGGATATTTCTTCTGTATCATCATCATATTTAATTGTCAGTAGTTAATACACATCCTTAATGAGCCATCTTTCTTGCATACGAATAAAATTGGTGCTCCCCGTGGATATACTAGGTCATATAAATCCCTTCTCTAGCAAATATTTAATTAATCCTTTAACTCCTGTAATTCTTCCAGAGCCATTATGTCATGACCCGGACCTAGGGTCTAGGAGTGACATGGCGAATGAGAAACCAAGAGTCCCCAAACAAGCCTCAAAGTATCCATAGTCATATCATCAGTTTGGAAGCATATGACAATAGTAAACACATGATTATCGGGATGAAAAAGTTGTGACTCGTGCTATGGGGATGTTGTAAGGATAGAGATTAACATGGACTTGCATAACACATAGAACATAAAGACTAAGGGGCGGGTAAGTATGACTCACTCTATGGGGGTAATTCGAGACTTAGGTTCTTACATATTTCCACAGCATAAATCCATATCATAATACTCATAAACAATTCATAATAAAAATATCTAATATATAGCCATAACCATAGATATAATCTCTAAATACATCACATTACATATATTTGTACAAGAGTCTACAAGATGTCCAACTATGCCTCTAGTCATAAGATAGGATAGGGGACAAGATATGTCCCAAGCTCACCCTCAAAGTAAATAACATAAAGAAAACCACCATAGGTAGAAAGATAGTGGTTCATCCTTGTAAAATAGGACTCATCACAACAAGTATCTTAGATCCGATTTAGTCATCAAACAGTGGATAAAGGTATCTCTGGTCCTTACATGGTTAGATCATGTAGGCAAAAAGTATATGTTAGTACGTTTGAATATACTAAGTGTGAGGGCATGCAATATATATGTGCGGGCATGCAATATATATGAATTACCAAACATGCATTCAATGTTAGATGACAAGGGTACATATTATAGAAAGAGAGATATATAGCAAAGAAAATTGATCTAACAATATGCCATGAAATCTATAATGCATCAAAAGCCATATTGCTTATATATAGTGGGAATGTAACCATAGTTAACAACTCAAACTCATCTGAGCTACTAGATGAATTCACTTGATGTACACCTCCCATCGGTAAGAGAAAATTACTTGCTAAGGGTAATCTACATCGCACCTTATGATCCAGTCATTTTGGTGTGATAGACACCTTTCTTACGACCCAGTCATTTCAGAAGGATTTCTAATATCATATCATATCATATCAATGTGTAACTATTCCCTAGGACCTAGTCATTTCAGTAATGGCTACCATATGCCTATGATGACACATAGTTCAAGGAAATGTATAGGACCTTGGGGATAGCCCTGATGCCCCCAATCCAGCGATGCTAAGTCATTATCCCAAAAGAAATACTTATATATATATATACATACTTTAAAAATAGGCACAAATCATTTCATATAATTTCAATGCATACTTAGTCTTAAAATCCACCATTCTTTATAATAGTTTACACTTGGGCTCAAAAGACAAATCATATTTCAATCCATACTTTTCCTGCATAGGAATAACTCATTCATAATAACAATATGGTGTAAAAACCCAATATGCTCAAAAAGACAATAACAATAGGCATTTATGTGATCACATTCTTGTCATAACCATATATATGAAGTTAACTCACCAAAACTATTTTCATAAAATATATGGGAGCTTAACCCACCAGTTGTATCATAAAATCTAATGCTCATGAATGCATATGCTATGAATGATATGTGAATAACAATGGGCAATATAGATTAAATCTTAAATCAATATTTCAATATAAAATTCAAGTAAATCCATAAGTACAATCCCTGTTCAAATCAAAATTTAGATTACCCATGCTCAAATCAAACTATAAAGGGACAATACATACTCAAATATTCAAGTAGTCATGTAATTCAATATATTAAGGTTTAAATCAATTTAAAATCAACAATAAAGCATAGCCCATACTTTATTTGAATTTATTATTCCATAATATTAAAAACCCATATTTAAAGTAAGCTAAAATTCATATAAATCACTTGAAAAGAGTTTGGGTCTTCTTGGTTGAAAGGGGCCAAGAATCAAACACATATACCTTAGCTATTGAAGAAGATTCAAGAATAAATTTGATAAAGAAATAGGTTTTCTCTTGATTCCCAAGTTCTGTCTTTACAAGACCCTTTGAAAGAGTTCTTAAGATAGAGTAGAGAGAATTTTAAATGTGAGGAATGAATTTGAATAACAGGAATAGAATTTAGGTCATTTGCTGGTCTTACGATAGTATAGGAAGTTATAAAAGTCCTTTAGGAGAAGCCACAATTACCAAAGAAAAACCATTAATTAGGAAAAATAACATGTCTTGCGACGGGTCCCCTGAGGAGGTCTCACGGTCCGTACAAGGTTTAACAGACTGTGAAACCCTCCCATAATGCCTCATATAGTTAATTTTCTGAAAACACTGCACAAATGGGCTTTACAAAAATGGGCATAACTTCTTGATCCAAACTCGAAATGAGGTGAAATTTGATGGGTTAGAAAGCTAGTTCAAGGAGTTTCAATTTGATATGTCATGGGCCACCAATTTGTTTTGTGATAAGAGATATGACCATTTAAAGTTGACCATTCCATCGATTCTTGTGAAAAGTTTAGCCAATCGAATTCCTTTGAACTTGGCTTGATGTAGAAGACCCGTGATGGCCTTAAAAAACATAACTGATCTTGAATTGAGGGATCGAAAGTGAGCTTAGATTAGACTCAGAAAAATTTGACAAAAGTACCCAACGGTTGGTTTCACGATCTATACAAAGCTATATGGATCGTGTACTCCTCCATACCATCTTACTTAGAAAATTCATCACACAAGGTTCCAAGATGGTGATCTAATACTTATAAAATATTTCACTTTGGATCCCATATGGGTGGACACAAGGGCTATACTACTTCGCAAGGGTTGTGTACCTAGCCGTGCCACTATATTTGGACACAAAATAATGGAATTTCAAGCCAAGGCCACCGCACAGTCTGTTAAGTGTCCCACAAATCGTGAGGGGTTGAAGTGTGGTGTTCCTTAATTTATAACTCCACTTTTAAGGGCCAATACTCATGGGGGCTCCAAACGGGTCATGTGACCTCACATGGACCATGGGGGCTCCCATGGAGCATCACCTTGGTCCAAAAAATTCTGAAACCAAAATTTCAAGCTCCAATGAGGTTATACAATGTCTGCGTCCTTATAAAAAGTCCTATCCAACATAAGCAATAGGGATCTTGAGTTTGGAATTGGCAACTGAGTGTATTTGAAGGTCTCACCCAACATTAATGGTGGATCTAATTTGGCAGGAAGGGAAGGTTAGGCCTAAGATTAGTAGGGCCTCGTAGAATATTAAAGTAAATTGGTAAGGTTGCCTGTGAATTAGAGTTTCCCATGAACATGAGTATAATGGTTCATCTGCTCTTCCATATGTCCATGTTGAGGACGTGTGTAGGTGAACTAAGTTCTATAGTGCCATTGGATGTTGTGAGTGTTGTTGAAGATAACCTGACCTATGAGGAAGTCCTGGTGGAAATACATAATAGACAAGTGAAGTGATTGAGAAACAAAGATGCGGCGTCTGTCAAAGTCCTTTAGAGGAACCAACAAGTTAAAAGTGTCATATGGGAAGACGAAGTTGATATAAAGGATTGGTATCCCTATCTTTTCCACTCCAATCAAGCTTAAGGTAATACAATTCACCCAACTTAGAATCTCCTCTCCTTGCATGCCATTTTCGTGACACTCTTGCATGTTTATGTGAATTTGAGGTTGTATTATAAGAGCTATTTGAAACATGGTTTATGGATTTTACATGGTACCTATATTGCATTTTTTATATGGTGCATTGGCATATGGTGCATGAATTACTTCCTTCGATCTTGCCTTATGGGACTCAAGCTGTAGGGATGCCATAGGGGAGAGGATTTACATGATCATATAGCATATAACACATAAGAACTAAGGGACGTGTAAGTATGACTCATACTATAGGTATAGTAGGGTCTTAGGACTTCTAAATCATCACATCTCAATATAATCATGTCATCACAGCATAATACATAGTCATATCATCTCAAACATAAATATAACATACATGTACATAAGATGTCATGATGTCCAATAATGCCTCTATTATAGAATAGGACAGGGGCCAAGACATATCCTGGGCTCACCCAAAAAAAAATGACATACATAAGCATGGGAAAATAGGTAGATAGAATTGTGGTTCTTGTCCTTGAAGCAAAGAACTCACCACTAGAAATCCTTAAGAGAATCCAAGCTAACCATCAAGAGGTGGAGGGATATAGTTTTGGTCCCTACATAGTTAGATCATGTAGGCAAAAGTATGTGTTACTATGTTTGAATGTACTAAGTATGCGGGCATGCAATGCATATGAACATGAATAACTTATAAATCAATGTTAGATGACAAGGATACATATATAGAAGGAATTATATAAGAAAGGATATCATAACAATATGCTTTAAATCCATGATGCATGAATTCCATAATATACATAAACATTGCGGGGATGTAACTTCAACCAACATAAGACAAAGTGAGCTATTATTTGGAACTTCGTCGTCTTTCCTAAAATGGATAAAGAGATGACCTATTTGCCAAAGGTATATCCGTAACATAATTCCTTAAAAGGGGTATAAACAAGAACCTATGTTTGGCACATAATTATGCTAAAAGTAGACTTTATATAAGGGTCCATGGGGATAGCCCCCTCTCCAATCACATTTAATGCTAAGTCATCATCCCATGAGAATACATGCATATATATATATATATATATATATAT
>JAOTQJ010000002.1:8505050-8568664 GCA_025642045.1 Solanum sejunctum | reverse complement strand
TACATCATCTTTTATCTGAAATTGGGATGAAGCATCATACCCCAGCAAAACTCTGGTGTGATAATCAAGCTGCTCTTTATATTGCCTCAAATCTGGTGTATTATGAAAGAACCAAACATATTGAGGTTGATTGTCATTTTATTCATGAGAAGATTCAGGAGAACTGATTTGCACTGGCTACGTGAAGACAGCAGAACAACTAACTGATTTATTTACAAAAGCATTGCATGGAACTCGAGTTGACTATCTTTGTAACAAGCTGGGCATGATCAACATCTATGCTCCAGCTTGAGGAGGAGTATTACAAAATCAGTATAATAATGTATATAGATAGTATCGAGATTTGATAGATAATATAGCTCATTGTTAGGGGTTTGATTATTTAATTACCATAGTTAGCTTATTTAGTTACCTTAGTTAGCTTGTCCTCTCCATGTATTTATATCATTATTCTCTTTGAAGAATAAATAAGTTATTCTCTCCATGTCTTATCAATAACACACAGAATTGTCCTAAATCAAAAGTGAATTATAAATATAAAAAAATTCTAATTCAAAAGTGAATCTTGAAACTCTACATAAATAAAAAATCAAATAATAAATAAAGAAAAATAGTGAAAAGACGATTTTGTCTAAAGAAAAGTATTTTAATGAAGCATAAAAAGTTCAAATAACATTTCTAAGGGTCTTCACGCTTTCACTATAGTATAGATTAAGATTTGAAACACTTAATCGGTCTGAATAGCTCTAATCTATTAACATCTAAACAAAATCTTAATATCATTAGAAGGTATTCTTGTTTGGATAATATTTACCATCCCTCTATCCACAATCAAGTGTCACAGTACCACCATTGTTGTCTACCACCAACCACCTCTGCCATCACAACTATCACCATTGTTAATCACTATTGTCAGTTGCTTCCACACTTGTCTCCTCTATTGTAATAATTATATCAATTTCCACCACCATCCCCATATCTTTGTATCCCCCACCACCGGTACATAAAATTTCTACCACCATCACAACTAACACTGCCACCAACTACCACCATACACGTCACTGCTACCACCTCCACCACTATTATCAACACCACCACTGTGGTCAATCTCTACTACCAACAACCTCCATCATCATAATTAGCACTGCCGCCAACTACCACACACATGTTATCAAACACCAGACATTCTTCTGTTACCACCAACTACTAACATCAACCAACTTCACCATTACAACCACCAACACCACTACCAATCGTCATAATTATGAAAGTAACCACAACATAAACCACCTCCACCATCAGTCATTACTAGCCACTAACAACTACCATCTAAGTTGCTCGAACTTTCCAAAAATGTCGACGGGTACATGTCAAATCCTTCAAAAATATATGGGATCAGACATGGGTGTAGCAACATTTTAGGAGAGTCCAAGCAACTCGGACTACCATTAATATCACCACTACAAACTACCTCTACCACACAAGCAAGTATAAGTGTTTCATTTTTTAAATCAAATATTTTTTTATTTTATTATTTTTTTAATATTTAAATATTTTTTATTTGAATTGTATTTTTATTATGAACATATAAATAATTATGTACATTTAGATGTTGATAAACAAACCTTCTTGATCATCTAGAGTTAAGATCTTGAACAACATTTAATCATCCAAATGCGCATTCAAATTCAAACGTTTAAATCTTAATGAAAACAAATGAAGCCTTAGTTCATTTTGAAGGTAAACTACTAAATTTTTCATGAATTAAGAGATAAATGATTCAAAGAAATATTAACAAAATTGGAGATGATCATTAAGTAAGAGAGTTGGGGTGAAGTGAAATGGCCAATTTAATTCAATATGCTCAAGCAAGTAATAGTAACATTCAACTTATTGACTTTAACGTTTTACTTGAAACCATGCTAATAATTTAAGATGGTACTCGGCAATATGGACAGTCTCAACTCTCAACTAGTATAAAATTCATCACATTTTATATTAATTATGACTTCATCAAAAAATAATCAGTTACGACATAATTATTACCTGTATTCATACCTATATGTCAACTTAATTATCTTTCACAGAAGTAAAATCAACCTAATGCGGTAGGAATGGAAATTCTGACAGGTAAAAATTTCAGCTTAAACAAAAAATAAGCAGTTACGACATAATTATTACCTGTATTCATACCTATATGTCAACTTAATTATCTTTCATAGAAGTAAATTCAAACTATGCGGTAGGAATGGAAATTCTGACAGGTAAAAATTTCAGCGTAAGCCATCTGTTGGAAACTTTTTCTAGAATACAGGAACTTTTCATTGATTAACAGAGAAAATACTAATCACTGGTTGCGGAACATAAAGTTTATTCCCTCTATTTCAGTTATGTACTAGACAAAAAAGTATAAAAATGTAAAAGAAAACCTTTGAATCTTGTGGTCTTATTAAACTGCTTTCTCGTTATAAACATGCCACATCATTTGTATAAGGAAGTGGATTGGAATTTTGAATTAAAAACTTACTGAAATTAGAAAGAAGCATTCTTTTTTAAAGAGACAAAAATGGAAAGAAAGACACAAATGAAATGGGGGGAGTACTATTCATTGGAAAATCCAGGGTGAAGTCATAAACATACAAATGAAAATATTTGAAAAACTTATGGAACAGACATCCAATCTGCATAAGCAAATTACCAAACACAACACCCCTCTCCCTCACCCAAGCTCAAATAATGGGGTGGATAGAAATGATAGAAATTTAGACAGTCGGTCAATACCGAAGTTCCCGAAGTCATGTGATCTGGGAAAACTATTCAACAAAACAACAACAACATTACCTCAATGCCTCAAAGGCAAAGGCTCCCGCCCATTGCTTTGTAAAGGGGGGGGGGGTGTCGGATGTACGCAGCCTGACCCCTATGTTTAAAAACATAGCGCGACTGTTTCCGGATGACCCATGGGAAAACTAGTAAAACCAATAATTTCAAGAACACTGCACTGTTTGACAAGGAGAGTTCACCAGTTGATAATTCTAGAGGAGACAACACTAACTAGGAAAAGGGGTGGCAAAAAAAAACTTGTAAGGATGAGGATATGCAGAGTAATTAATCAAAATGCATGCAAAGAACGGGAGATTGCCTATATACCTTTTTGGTGGGGGCTCAATACTCCATTCAAATAATTTGTAACTCCCAAATGTATCAGGAAGACGAACACGATTTTCAGACAAACGGTGTATTGTTTCCTACAAATAAATATGACAAATAGTTGAATCCACAAAAATTGTTAAAGTTAAGGAGTAACATGCAAATATTCGAACTCGGAATCACCATGGCAGCAGTATTTGTCATATAATTTGCGGATCCAGCTGGATAGATAACCCATTTAATAAGGGAACCATTGCCTTTTGTCGACAAGTTCATTAAGTGGACCTGCAAGGAATCTCACAATATGTAGCAGCATGAGGTATGATAAGTTAAAACACAAGTGTGATTAAGTAACATGAAAGAGAAGAGCATTTATCTCTAACTCCAAGATGAGACATATTCGCACAAATCTGGGTTTAACTAAAATTTTTGTTTTCAAACCAAAATACCTGTGAGAAGTTAATTTCCAACTCTTGGGCAATAAGATGGGTAAGCTCTGTAATGTGAGGCTTCAAGTCTGAGTAATTCACACTCAGTGACATATAAAATGTAATGAATCCAACCTTAATTTCTCCTGCAAATTGAGATCAATGATGAATATGCAGGAGAAACGACTTATAATTGCCAACATATCTGCAGTAGAATCTTGTTTTAACATGAAAATAAAGTTCTAATTAATAGAATAGCCTAATCATTCAAAATTATCATGTCATCTCATATATTTGACATTACAAAAGAGTCAAAGAGACACCTGTCTCATAGGTCTTCAAGAATTTGACAGAGATTCTACTGCAGATATACTGAAGGGAAGTTGTCAATATAAGCTAGTGGAGGAAATTTGAGACGGTTGGCAAAAGATTTATATATATCCAATTAATGGCAATTGTTATATTCCTTGAAATTGATAGTCCAAATCAATTTTTGACCAGACTTCGTCTTTTAAACATGGTGCTAGGGTGAATTGGGTCAATTTACATGTACTTCAACTAATTCCACGGGTAATTGCTACTTCCTACCAATACAAGTATCTAGTAGTTCTATCCACCAAGGCTTAGACAAATGGGAAGAAATGATCCAACTTGTTTTGCTAGCAATGGAATTTGAACGTGAAACCTCATGATCTCAATCCCACTTCTTTAACCAACCGTTCTTTTCTTCTTTTTTTTTTTTTTTGAGATTGGTAATTGTTACTATTTCTGTAAATCAGTACATGGATTGTACGGAAAACCATATTTACATAGAGAAAAGAATTTAGGATGCCCCTGAACTTGGCGCAAATTATTAATTTCGTCCCCGTACTATTGACAGCCTCAAAACACCCCTCTACTTGACTAACTAAACTTAAATACATCTCCGACTTTCCCCGACCTACTATATGACATAGCAAGTGATCTCAAACTCTTGTACGGGCATGAGGATCTTAATAAAAAACCGAGAGAAGTATTGGAACACCCTAAACATGACAAGAATTTAGGAGCGTATTTCACTCAAGTTACAAGATCGGGTTGTATTTAAGCTCAGTTGTTAAGAAAAGGAGTGTTTTTAAGATTGTCAATAGTTCGGGGACAAAACTTATAATTCGCGGCGAGTTTAGGAGTGTTTTAGATGCTTTTCTCTATTTACATAATAGACTCTAAAGGCACTGTCCTATCCCTATAATGAGTCTAAAACACCAATGATAGAGACAGTGTCATTAGGGTTAAATCTGTTGCACCAAAAACACAAAGTTAGAATACAACAGTTTGACTAGCAGCATATTACTCTCCTTATTCTCAAGAACTCTATGGTTTCTCTCTTTCTAGACAATCCACCAACCAGTCGCTGGAATGATTCTCCAGCTGCTTTTGTTCTTTGCATTTTAACTGGACTTTCTCCAGCTCAATAATGTTAAGAAAGTCATCAAATTATAATACTTGTCATGCCTGAAAGTACTTCTGAATAAGTGGGATGCAAGATCTCAAGACATTTATCTCAGTGAAAGAATATCCAAACTATGGTCAAATGTCAACACATATACTGATATTGGTCAACACAAGAAAATAACAAAGGTTTGTACAAAGGAAATAGAGCTAAAATCAACATGTTGCAATTCACAGTTGACTACATTTTTCACAAAACAAACCAGACACCAAAATGGATTTAAAATGAGGAGAAAAGTGATAAGGCTTCAAATGAATTAATTTTTAGAAACAAGATACAGAACTTCCTAGAACTCCACTCTATAATTGTAAAAAGAAAAGTTATGATTGGCAGGCATCATAAAGGACGGGTAAAAGATAGTAGTATATTGTACCAGGTGCATTATACCCAGGAGATCCACTAGGAACCAATATAGGATACATACTTCCTGTGGAGTTTGTGTTATCCAAGCCAGAGGGCAATGGAGATGGAGGAGATAAATTGAGTCTGTTCCATAAATCAGAACAATTGGTTTTCCAGAAACCAATCATTTCATGTTGACGATCATAAGTTACAAGTGTGTTGCGGACAATAATTCCTGTGCAGTAAAAGCATGAATGTGACGGCACATACAACAAGGAATTGTAAGGAAAAAAATCATTTCTTAAAGATGCTAAAAGATACTAAATCAGAAATACCTCCGAGTAGAGTTGTTGCATCCTTCCCATTCTGAAATATCCCCATACAATAAGCACCATGCACCTTTGAGTGCTTGATAGCACAGAAGTTCAGGCAAAGAAAATAAAGAATATCAGTTAATGCAAAACACTTAACAGAAATTGGATTTATCAGGAGACCAAAGCCAGAAGGGGGTACAAGGTCATCTGGCAAGGTAGTTTAACAACAAGGAGAGTAAGATGCCTACCCGGAACAAGTAGTTTTCAGGGGACAAAGAGAGTTTCTTTCCATTGCTGAATACCATGTCGACAGGTGGAAAGGATTTCGAGAGTTGTGAGATGTCACTGAAATATACACGACACTTAATACCTCTAGCGACACCACAAGGAAAAGGAAAATTAACTCTTTTGTAGTGATATATATTACCTTCCTGCACCAGAAAAGCAGATATCTTTATAATTTGGATCAGGCCCTTCAATCAGTTTTAGAGAAAGAACCGCTTTCATAACCTGAAAACGAAATTGCCAGAAGTTCATTGCAGCGAGAAAAACTTTTTCTGATTTTCCCATTTTTTGAACGAAATCTACTGCTCACTAACTAGCAAGTAGTAACACATAAATTACTGTAGAAACCATCAATCCTTGTTTTCCCTACACGAAAGAATGCAATGTAAAGGAATAGAAGGCAAGAAACTGTAATCATCAAAGGTTGGAAGCAACTCCACAAGAAGTTTGTATGTATCTTCTCTGTTTTATAGAATAAGGATGTTTGTATGGATCAAAAAAGATATCCGATCTCTCTCCATCATCCCCAGTAGAAAATTCCTGGTACTTTCTTCAATTTTCAATAATTTAAAAAGAAAATCAACTATAATTAGAGGTTAAGCAACAAGGCCAATAATCAGCACCGACTGTGGTCAGTGGTTAAGCAATGAAAATGAGTAGTCCTTAAAGATGATCGTATGGAACATGGTTAAGTAGTGTAGTAGTAGGATGACAAAGTTTTTTCTTCCCTTCAGACTTAATTTAAGTAAGATTAAGAGGTTTTAGGTCCAAGTCCAACTGATTATAGGAGTATTGTTGTCACACTAACATGAGGTAATTTTTTTAGGGATGTAAATGGGGTGGTGGGGCAGGGCAAGCCTTGACCTGCTAAGATTTGACTGGCCTTTCCCTATCGCGTTTAGCATTTTCCAAAGAAAAATGTGCTGCCTCGCTAAGACCTGCCCCACCCCTTCTATGTTATCTTTCATTTCTCCTCTTTATTTATCAGTTTGCACCATGGCATTTTCGTTTTTCTAACTTCTTTTGATTTCATTAAAAAAATTGGATGAACAATTTATTCCCGAAATTACATCAAATCTTTTATTCTTAGTTCACTACACGATCTAGTTCAAAAATCAACACCAAACTAATTAAGTGTTATATCCACTATTTCTTTTTCTTTTGCTCAGAACATCTGATCAACGGTGGTGATCTTAAAAGTGTCAAAATTAGTTTGATTGGCCATCTTTCAAAGGGTTCTTTCAAATAACTCAACGTACATTTGATTCCCTCGTACAAAATTCCTCCTTTTCACACAATTTTATGCTTTATATGCACATTCAAAGAATAATTTTGAATTTGTCCAACTACTGTTTGCGGTTAATTAAGTTGGATTCTTTTCTTGTTAACACCATGAGAAATAAAAACAAAAAGACATCGTGTGACATAAACAATTAGAAGGTGAATTTATACACTTAACAATTTTAACAAAGGAATACGTGATGTAAAAACCTGACAAAGATAACAACAACAACATAAAACCAGCCAAAGATAAATCTCAGGATATCTGATTTACTTTTTCATTGGGAATGAGATGTATATCAATTATTAAATGCTTTATTTCAACTCCTATAGGGAAAATATGCAACAATAGTTATTATACTATTGTTAACTAAGACCTATTCTTAATTAATTTTTGCTGGCAATAAACATGAACAAACCTTAATTTGAATTGAGGAGAGACAGACGAAGACGCAGTTTCAATCTGATCGACGTTGTCTTTCAAACTAGGAAAAAAGAATAGAATAAATGGGTCAATCCTAAAATTTTCAAAAATTATCTTTTTTCCTGGCCTGACCCATTCATTTATTCTACTGCCCACCCTGACCTGCCCTATTATGTGGTTGCCCTGCCCCGTGTCTCCCTGTCCCAATTGTTATCCCGAAATTTACTCCACCAATCAATGGTGTATATAGTACCTATATAACAGGAAAAAAAAATAGAACTCTGCAATCAAAAAGGTATTATTAGTGACACATTATACAAATGAAGCGCACTTTTCCCAGATATAATTTATTCAAGATATTCTTCTCATCACAAGCATGTTACTTTCCACTACTCTTCTCAGGCAGAATGCATGACAAAGATGAGAGAAATAATAGTGACAAATAAAGATAAATATATCTTACAGCACTCTTGAAGGCTGCAAATGCTGCTTCTGGAAGGTAAGCATATGTGGTACCACTATCAAGCACAGTCCCATGATTTCCATCAAAAACCTGTGGATTCAGACTCAGTGCCTTCCCAGCAACATGTATCTCCTTCAGCTCAATATTGTAATATGGACTGTTGCCATCCGAGACTAGAGTAAATGCATAAGTTTATCAAGTGCATTTGTTAGGAGAACACCTAACATTCTTGTGTAAATTAAAGCAATTATTTTCAATGCATACCTGCGTACAGGATCAGAATTGGTAAAGACCATGTCTGCAGGGGGTTTTATTCCACCAAGAACCATTGCACCGCCACCAAAGTCCATCCCTCCATAACACAAGGAGAAGGAATCACTAATTACATGTTTCTCAACAAGCTGATCCACTATACTGAGATCCCCACGACCCAAGCCCATTATACCATCAGCATGTTGGCTGTAAAGATCACCAGTTTCCCTATTTTCACATCCAAATACAGCTCGCTGGGGTGCAAGCTCGCTTTGGTTTCCAAAGGACACAATGTCCTGTCCAAGCACCCCGCTACTAGAACTCATCTCAGCATACTGTCTTTCATAAATGCACTGTTCGCTCTCATTGTCACATGTACAGTCAATATTACATTTTACAGGCTGATATGTGCTTGACATTTCTGGCTGAAATCTAGGATCCTAAGTAAGACAACATTCAGAGGATAATGACCAACCAAATTACTGAAATCAAAATGCAATAGAATCTAACTGGTAAAATTAAACAACTCTTATCAACAATTTGGACTATTGTAATATTATAGGCTACAAAGTCATCAAGTGTAGTAATTGGTTATACTTAAATACCCGCTAGCAGACCTTCTTATGATTAAGATCACATGGCCAATAAACCTCATGCAAAACATCATCAGACGAATCAAGCATGCAATGACTTCTGTAGCTCAGCAAAAATGAAAATATTAGAATTTTTTTCATAAATAGAGCTTAGAAAGATATTAATCCAACTTCACCTCTAGGTTGTTTAATCCTTTAATTTTTCCTTTTCATCTTTTATTATATTTCAAATTACTTATCATAGTTGGATTATTTTACATTGGACGTCAACCTACTACAACCGTCATTCTCAATCCAAGTTTGGCACCATTTATACAACTATGCTTCAATCCCAAACAAGTTAGCATCGGCTATGCTTGATACAGTTATTCTTCACAAAATTTATAGACGTGGGACACGTCCATGCAGGATATGTATGATTCTTAGAGAATACCTAATTTGACTTTTAGTTAGCATTGGAACATAATGAGCTTAAATAGAGAATAATGTACATTAAGGATTGATATAACAAATCTTAACTAGTTTAGGATTGAGGAATTGGTAATAGATATTCTTTTTTTGAGAAGAAGGTTATTGATATTCTTTTTCGATAATGAGATTCATTCAGAATGCCTAAAGATAGAACCATAGTTTTCCAGACAGATAATGGTGTGCTAAGGCCTTAGGCACCCACCTAATAGGCAGAAAGCAGCAATCTGCCTAGATACTATTCTCACACTAGAGATTCTGAGAAGAGGGGAATGGCAATGATCTTTGCTTTCTTGAGTGCTGAAAGGACTGCAAATGTCATTTTATTGACATTGTGCTCGAGCTCTTTTTCTTTTTCTTTTTTTTGAGATAACCAAGAAATCTATTTGTGGCCCACCCTTTGAACCAACCACAACCTTCTAAACTCGGTAGATAATGAGCCCGCTCCTCTACCTTTCTCCACTTAAATACCAAGCTTCGGTTTGCATGACGTGTAGCTTAAACCTATGATCTTTGCTTTCTTGAGTGTTGAAAGGACTGCAAATGTCATTTTATTGACATTGTGCTCGAGCTCTTTTTCTTTTTCTTTTTTTTTGAGATAACCAAGAAATCTATTTGTGGCCCACCCTTTGAACCAACCACAACCTTCTAAACTCGGTAGATAATGAGCCCGCTCCTCTACCTTTCTCCACTTAAATACCAAGCTTCGGTTTGCATGACGTGTAGCTTAAACCTATGACCTCAGGCAAAAACCCTCCAGCCTTTGCCAGTGGAGCTAGGCTCTGGGGGCATTGTGCTCCAACTCTTCATGGGTTAAAATAAGACAACTTTGATTAAGTAATTTCTGCTAAGGCAGTCATAAGGGAGAATGTAAGATTATTGACTGATACCCTTTTCTCTGTTTTGTGTATGCTAAACGGGAAAAACAAAAGATCATTTGAAGGACTGTCATTGAGTTCTTACTAGTATGGTGAACATTATTTTTTTTCTTATTTTCAACAAGCCCGTATAGGAAACATCTTTATCTACACCTTTTTGTGGCTGAAGTTAGAAACTCCACTCGGCACCATCAATTTGCAGATATTTTTGTCCGACTTGACAGTTGTATAGCGCTTCCCTTAATTCCAGTAACTCTTCCTATTCACATTTATAAAATGTGGTGCTTATTTAACATATCTTGCTACTTCACCAACAAAATAATTACAGTTTTCCATGTGCAATCAGGAGTGTTCCTTCAGCATTTTTACTATTCCATTGTAAGCAAAATGTAAGATTTGATAATCGTTTGTCATCAAAAGAAAAAAGGTAAGACATATGAGGTATGAAATTCTATAGAATGTTATTCCACATAAAGGAATAATAAATGTGTGAATCAATTATTCACGTGAGATTAATCCTGTATTTAGCAGATGAAATCCTGAAAAGCAACTTCTCTGAACTTAAGATAACAAAGTCCATGAATTTACACTTTTTTACCACATCAGCAACATACAAGAATTAAAGGTTATCCATAGTTATGTCATATTGAGCTACTATCAGTCAGAAAATACATACAACTGAGGATCCCAATATTCCAAAGTTCTTAATAATAATTAATACACAAAGTTAAAACAGGAAAAAAAATCAGAAATGTGCCTACCTGATGCTTGCCGCATTGTTCGCACGTAGAGCAAGGCACATATGTAACAGTACTCCCAGTATCCACTATAAGAGCAAACCTCTGGGGTGGAGTTCCAATCCAAAGACGGGTTGTATAATATCTACATCAAAGTAATTTGCCACAAATCAATAAAAAGGTAAAAGTTCCTCTGAAAGAATGTAATCCATAATCATTTTCCAATATCTGATTATCTTGAATTATGAGATATGTTTACTCCAAATAAAATATAAATATTGATAATGACTTCCTATAAGCAGATAAGCCAATTCTTTTGCAAATATCTCAACTATTACTCCCCCATCACTCGTTTCAATTAAGGCATTGTTAATCTTAATATTAAAAAATATGCTAACACTTATGGCACCATTTATCACCTACTTTTTATGTCTAAGATCCACATTCATTTATCACAATGAATTCTATTTGTTCGATACACTATTTTCAATATAAAATTGAATATTGAATAAATCGACTTCCTAGGTCTCAGGGTAAGCCCTTAGTCCCTGCATTCCGGTTGATAAAATTCTCCCAAGTGACTGACTACTCGTGAGCTCACAGGGCTCTAGAAGCCCTCATTCCTGGCACCAACAGCCAATCCCGCATAAAAAGAAAGGCTAGACTTTGCTGATTCATCAAACAAGGGAAGAAGGCATACATTCAAACTGCTCCGTTTAGACCATGAGCTGGCACAAAAATGCCAAGAAAATTACTTTTACAGTATCAACGATCAGAAGATTATTCTCATCCAAAACATTATATATGAGAGAAGACACCCTCCTATTAGGAAACGCGGGTGTAATTAAGTTCAAAACCACAAATTATACATCCGTTGAGAACAGATCGTAGCAGTGAACTTAAGGAACACACCCATTGAGGAGTAGATCGTCATGGAGAGCCATTCGAGCATTCACTGGGACTTTCTGGAGGAGTCGACCAGAGAGTTGGGAAGGCGAGGAACGAGATGATGTGTCTTTGGGGGGAAAGAGTGGGAGAACCATGGCAGTCCGATGACTGGTATTCAGTACATCCGAAAAGCGCAAACAGAAAACGGCATCGTAATCGACCAGGATAAATATAATGAACATTATCGTGAAAGTAGCGGTGAACGACGCCCGATCCATCGCAGGTCAACTATGCTATCACGGATTGCCGCCAGATACAATGTGAGATCGCCGGAGATGAAAAAAATGAGAAGATATGAAAGGTTCGGCAGGTAAAAGGCCAGCCGGAAGGTCGGCGAGGCCGGAGGAAAAAGACAGAGTAACGGAACCTGACACAACGGGTTATTCAAAGCCCGGAAGGTGGAATCGAGATGACGGTCACAAGTACTCCTATTTGTATTTGTATTTGCACGGCAAATATTCATTTCATTCGGTCTAAAATAGATATTTAATAAATATAATTAACATTAATTAATTTTAAATTTAATAATTAAATAATTTTAAATTTTTATAGGAGTAAATCATCTTATTTTTTTAATACAAATTTCATATGAAAAAAGCCCATTAAGATATCCTTAATTAAAATATTTTTTATTATTTATCGCGAATTTTTTACTCAAAATAAATATAAAATACATAAAATATTATTGACACTAGAAATAACAAAGTCATAATTGCATTATATGAATTTATAACTAAAGATTATAGTTAAAGCAGGTCCTATAATGTTGAAAAAATCATACACCAATTATTTTAAAATTAAAAAGAATAATTGTTTAAATTTTTTTATAAAATGAGGAGGTCTATTGAGATGTCCATGATTAAAATTTTTTTTGTCACTCGTCATTGATTTTTTACTCGAAGTAGGTACAAAATTTATACAAATATTGTCAACATTCAAAATAATAAAGTTATAACCAAAGGATATGAATTAAAAACTAAAAGTCATAACTAAAGAGGGTCCATAATTTTAATTAAATTGTATAACTAATTAAAATAAAGTAAAAATAAAAATAAATAAATATTTATGAAAATACGCCTATATAATTTTTTTATAACAAGGGGGGCTCGCAGACATTCCTGCTTGGCCCTCTTACGACCTTGACGGGGCTTAAAAATAAGTTTCCAAAGTTTTTTGGTCGGGGGTGCTTGCCAAGGAGCACATCACGGCTCGTGGTGCACACCACTGGTTGTGGTGTGTCATATGGAGAGTCCTTTGGGGCTGATTTTGGACTGCCTAGAGGATTTTCGGAGGGGGGGTTCCACCACAGAACCCTCCACAGCTCATGGTGTCCACCACGATCCATGGAGGGTCTCATGGAGGGCACCCTCCACTTGGCCTCCATTGTTTTTCTTCAAAGGGTATACACCACAGACCCCTTCACGGCCCGTGGTGCAGACCACAGCCTGAAAAGGGTCTCGTGCAGTGGTCCCTAAAAGGACACCTCCCCAAGGTCGTCCTTGTTTTCCTCCAAGTGCACTACGACAGACCCTTACACGACCTGTGGTGTACGCCACGACCAGTAGGGGTATGTCGTGCAGTGCACTTTGACAGCTTTTAGCTCCATTTTAAATGGGGCTATTTTGGTAATTTGGCCCCATCAGTTAGTGTTTTAGGACTTTCATTCACTCATTTAACACTCCTAAATCATTCCCTAAGCCTTTCATAACATTTTATGCAAGACTCCAACACTTAGTTTCAAATTCCATCTTCCAAAAACGCTCTAGTTCCTACACTCAAGCTCAAGCTAAGGTTTCATTTAGGGCTCAAGTTTCAAGCTGATTTCCTCTCAAATCCTTTAGCCTAAGCTCAGGTATGTATTCATTCATGATTTTATTTCAATCCTGAAGGCCAATTTTTATTTCCAATTTTTGATGAACTTAAAGCACTGCTCCAGCATCAACTGGTACAAGGAGGAGGCACGATAGCGAAGATCAATCCATCTCAATGAGTTTCAAGGTTGATTTTCATGACTTGGTTTTAAATTGTTGAAATTATGTTATGGGTTACTCTCAAATGTTAATGTAAGCATGAATTACTTCTTATTCTATTGAATTACATGATCCATATACACTATGAACTTGCATTATCTCCTTTAAGCTTGATTTCATGCATGGGTAGTTTCACTTAGATGACTGTTGATTTCTCTTCATGGTTTATGCATGATTCTAGCTTTATATCATGATTTAAGTATGAATTTCAAGTACTCATGTTATTCCTTCATTCCTCATTACATAAGTATGCATGAACATGACTTTCCATGAAGTTTTACTATGGGTTTGACTATCAAGTATGAGTATGATTATGATTTAAGGCAAATATTGTTATTATGACATAAATGTTATCACAAAATATCTATGATTTGGCTGTATGCACTCATGGGTGTGTATACATCATCATGTACAAGTATAAATGAGTTATTCCTATGCGTTGAAAGTATGAACTGAAGTATGATTTAGCTTTTAAGCCCAAGATGCATGACTATGATTTGAAGTGACTTATGATCCTATTAAAGCATGTATATATATATATATATATATATATATATATATATGTATTCCCGTGGGATGATGACTTAATGTTGAATGATATTCGAGGTGGAGACTCGACCCAAGGGGTCCTTATACAAAACCTACCTTTCTCATAACTACTTTTTCTCGGTGTAGAGACAACTTTGGGATTTCACATAATAGGTCGTGTAGTCTTACATATCGGTTGAGGTTTCATCCCCATTTATATTTATATACTATGACATTCATGCATCATGATTTAAGGCATCTTGATATGGTATTCTTTTCTATATATTTCTCTTATATATATGTGTGTGCCTTTGTCACCTAATACTAAATTCATGTTTTATCATGCTTCATTGACATTGCATACTCGCATATTTAGAACATTTTAAAGTACTAATGCATACTCTATGATACCCTTATTCATCCTCGTGGCTAGATCTAGATATTTTCCCGATCCAGATTAGGTGAATTCTCCAGCTTTGACTATAAAATCTACTATCTTTCTATTCATGTTATGATTAAAGCCAAATTATTCTTCAAAACATGATCTCATGCATAGGAATAGCTCATTCATAATTGTACAAGATGGTGTATACACACCATGAGCGTTTAAAGCCATATCATTACGATCAGAATCATGTCATAATCATACTTGCCCTGAAATTATAATTGTATCCACAATTGATAGTCAAATCCACATTAAAACTTCATAAAAAGCCTTGTTCATGCAGTTCATGGCACGAGGAATAAGAGTAAAGCATGAGTACTTGAAACTCATACTTAAAATATGATATTAAGATAGAAACATGCATAATCCATGAAGAAAAAAATATTTGGGTCATAATTTAAACTACCTATGCATGAAATCTTAGTTTAAAGGGACATGCAAGTTCATATTTCATAGAAATAATATAAGAAAATTCATGCTTAAATCATGATTAGAGAGTAACCCATAACATAATTCCAACAATTTAAAACCAAATCATGAAAATCAAACTTGAATCACACTTAAAGTTTATGAAAGTTGATGAACAAAATTTGGGTTCCTTGATTGAATTGAAACCAAGGATGAAACCACATATACCTTGATTAAATTAAGAAGTTTGAGATGAATTTATCTTGATCTTGAAATCCCCACATAAGCCTAGCTTGAATTCTTGAAGAAGTGACTTGGAGAATGATTTTGTAAGTTAGATTGAATAGACTAAGTATAAAGCTTGAATGAGGTGTTACAAATACCATATGGACTGATTTAGGACTTAAGAGAATGCGAAAAAGTCCCAAAAGACCTTGGCATTTGGCCAAATTACCAAGAACCCCTTAGTAAAATGGAGCTCAAAAAATGAACTAGGAACCTTTACAGAATAGTCCACAAGCCATGAACCCTTTCACGAGCCGTGAAGGGCCCTTTATGAAGGGTATCCAGGTCGAGATAGGGCTTGATCGAGGTGAGGTATCCCTCCACGAGCCACACCATAGTGCATGGTGTTCACCACGAGCCGTGGTGTGCTCCGTGGTGAGCACACTTCACTTGGCAACCCCTTTCCAAAGCCAAGCAGCCCTGAAAATGGCCAAGGGTCCCTTCACAACTCGTGAACTCTTTCATGACTCGTGAAGGATCCATTGAAAGGGCATCATAGCCAAACCAATTGGAAACTCAATTTTAAGCATTGATAAGGCCTTTCAAAGTCTAGCTCCTTACATCACCTCCCTTAGGATCATTCATCCTCAAATAAGCTAGAACATTGATCACGCTCAAGATATACCGCTCTTTTGAAGTCGAACCGATCATCAAAGTAATAAACCTAACCAAGGTTAGGGTCGAATCCCATAGGGAATATGAGACTTTCCAAATCGATTCACTAATAAACAATTCAAGAATTAACTAACTCAAATTGCAATGATTGATAAGAAATTAAACTAAGCTAAGACAATTAATAATGGAGAGCAACTTGGGTATTATGTTCCCCATGATTCACTAACTCAACATTCCCAGATACTACAATTCTCAATTGGACTATCACATGTAAGATGGTAATTTAAGTTCTTCCAACTCTTTGGTCAAAAGTGAAGGTAAAAATTCACTATGAGACTTGGCCCATCTCCATAGTGTGCTCAACTAACCATTACCCATAGTCCTAGTCAACCTCTCCTTGGTCTAGTTCGATTGATTAGACGAGAAAACATCACTGAATCCTGTTAATCATTCTCTTTTCCTATTCATTACCACCTGGATCGGGAAGGTAACACTAGGCGAGCTCTAATGTTGGCCAGCACTAGAAAACATTCAAAATAAAGAGAAATTATTAATACATGCAAATACTCATTCTAAGAATTGCAAATAATCTAGGTTTTCTAAGTTAGATTCTCATGTTTTTTACAACCCTAAGTTATAGGTTTAGCTATTCATATTTTGTGTAAATAAAGAAACAATGAATAGAGAAGACATGCTTAATCACTTACCTAAAAAGATTGAAGAACAAGAAAACTCAATTTATATTGAGAATCACAAGATTGAAAGATGACTTGAATCCACAAGTGAATCTCTTTTGCAAAATTTAGTCTCCAAAACTAAAATCCTAAAAATACTCTAATTCCTTGCTCTCTACTCTATCCTCAACTATGTTATATGCAAAAAATCTAAAAACTGTGCTTTAATGACCTAATATTTACTTACAAATAAGTTTCTAAAATAATTAAAAAAATTGGTCAGCACACATTACGACTTGCAGTTACAACTCATAGCTAGGGTCACGAGTCGTAATCGAGCTTTCATGTTCAACTTTTAGATTTTGGACTTCACTGCTAAAAAACATCTTCATGAGTCGTAGTCCGATCTATGACTCCTATTGTCTTCTCGTAGTCCATATCTGCAACACTTGGTCCAATACTAGAGAATACTAAAAATTTCTACAAAACCTTCCAATATAGTTTGTTGGATGAACTACGACTCGTAACTGGGTTTTATGTGGCTGAACTTCAGTTTTTGCTTCAACACTATAAATCTCAATGAGACCATCTCTATGACTCGTATACTGAGCTATGACTCATACAGGGTCTCGTATGTCTTCAAAAACCAGCAAAACCTGCAACTTTTCCAAAAATTATGCCGACCTTCTTTTCCTATAAAAATAAATACAAAAACACATAAAACCATAAATGTCACATTGAGAAAACAAAAAATCTCAAGTTTTAGACATCAAATGTGTTGTATTTTGATAGCACATCAACACCCTCAACTTAAAATTATTGCTTGTCCTCAAACGATGACTCAATCTACTAGATAACACAGCAAAACACAGAACAAAACTAATGACACTTTCTTGCCAAATTCAGGCTTAGGTACACACACCAACTTTTCAAATCAAGATCAGATAGCTATTTTGGCAAACCAAGACATAAATGATGCATCTGACAACACAAGGATGACAAGCAAGAGAATATTCATAATCCACAATCATTGAATAAGTCAAGTGCTAACAATGCAATGTAGATGCCCTCACAGAAAGAAATCTCAAGTAACACACTCAATGACGATTTTAAAATTAATACTGGGACTGTAAAAACACACTCACACTCACAAAGATATTCATGCACACTGACTAAAATTATAGGCTTGCCCATATGCTCATGACTCAAATTTTCCACTAACTGGACTAAGATCTCTCTAGGACTTTCTAGGCTTATACGTAAGCTCATGGGGCTTTGGTAGGGTATTTTTTTTGAAACATAGTGACTAAAGACCATCCTTGGGCCCCATTTTCTTTCACCACATTCACTGTACCAACTCAATCAATTTCACCTTATTCTCCCTTTTCCTTCATATTCTCAAGCCTTTCTAAGTATTTTCTTCTCATTTTTTAGCTTTTGCCTTATTTTCACAAATTATTTTGCTTCTAATCTCAATCTAAGGCATCTTTTTCTTTTTCTTTCTCCTGGTACATGATCTTTTTCTTTCTCTACTTATTCCCTACTCACTATCCTATTTTTGTGATTTTACCTCTATATTTACCACCCTCAACTTAAGCTTTTAGCTTATTTTGAAGTACATAATATCTGTTCCCCAAACCAAGGCTACTTTTGGTAGCCAACCTCAACTTAGGCATTTTGCCTCAATCAAGATTCACTATGCTCAAGGACAGATTAGGGACAAAATCAAGGTTTACCACTAGACAAGGTTAGGCTAATTAGGTATTTTCAGAGAGAATTAGTTCATGTAAGGCTCAAATATTTAGAACAAGGGATAAAACATCATTTGGTTGTTATTTTAGGCTAAAGTGGGCTAATCTAAAGAACCAAGGCCTAGGATCACCTCCTAATCCATTCACAATCCAACTAGAGTAATAGGGCAAGTTCTGAATTAGCACAAAATTTGCATGAATCAGTCAAAATAAGCTCACTATACATGACATTGCATACATTATCAACAGAAAACTCACAAATCATGTTTCATATCTCAATTACCCTCACCCATCAAGATAAATATTGCTAACACCCAAATATAAATGGTTGCAATTTAACTACTAACCAAAATGTTGGTGGGTATCAATTTTTAAAATATTTCAAAATAATCATCAAAACATGGACATGTCATAAGTTCAAGTACTACATGCTACAAATATTATCTAAAAAGTCCTAAACATGCTGGTTCAACAAAAATTAAATATCCATGGGGACAAAAAATACAGGTAAGAAAATCTCGGGATTAAAATTTTGTCTAGTTATGGACCATAAGCTACTCAAACTTCACTCCGATCCATAACTGCCCATGCCCCATCGAAAAAAAACTGTACGTTGTACTCAATGTATAATAGCAAAATCAGAGTAAATACAAGGGGTCAAAAACAAACATATCTTAGTGCCTAAGCACCAGTCTCGGGCTGCATCTGATCATCTCCCTCCTGTGAGGTAGTCTGCACAGTAGCCGAACCAGATGAGCTAATACCCATCGCACTATCATGCTCCTGGGCTAGCCTCAACTCCTCTTCTCACCTCAATATTCTTAAGACCATCCCAAGCTCATCCTCTGTCTCTTCCTCATCAACCTCGGAGATCTTTGGTTGCACATGCCTCTTGTCTGTCTTATCATCCTCCATAAGGGATCTATTCCCACGTGAAGGCTATGTGGAATCCTCTATGGCAAACAAATCAAATAGCAGCTCTGAAGGTGTAGAATCTAGAATAGTAACTGGTGCAGCTAGTGAAGAAGTCAAGTCAACCTTAAGTTTTACAATCTCCTCATGTATGGTAGATAGATCTGATGGTCCTGCCTTAGCTAACCTCTTTTGTACCCAGTCCTCAAAGGCATCAATGTGGGCAACTACTGTAGAAATATGCTCCTAAACAGCAGATATAGTGAATGCCTAACATCGCTCCTTTGAGTCTACAACATGCTTCTTAACTCATGGCCTGAGTTGCTGAATGAGCCAAGAAACTAGGCCTCACTTCGTGATAATCACTGCACCATAGCCTGAATACAAACCACAGACACGTGAATCATGCCCAGTATAAGAGTCTGTGATGTAGTAGCCTCTAGTGTAAGAGTAGCTATAGTGGGACCCCACTTAACATCGACTGCCTTAGGATACTGGGGTCTCTTATTAGTAGTGGTAGTTAGAATAGTAGTAGGGGCAGTCGTCGAACCCTCCAGTGTTGGCTCTAGAGCAAACATCTCAGGCATAGGAGGAGGATGTGTCCTCTGAAGTGCCATAGGGTTCTCAACAACCTTTATAAGGATATATTCTAGAGTGTGTAGGGCCGATACCAAGTGGTCATAATGATGCAATATCTGCACCTTGTACACGATGCAGAGTCTGTAGATCAAGATCAAAAATGGCATACAAGTGGCCCTCTTGAGCTCCAATTTATGAATCTACTCCACTATAAGTCTAGTCCAATCAATATCATAGCCAACCAGAATGCTAGCAACCAATATCGCTCACTCTGGTGTAAGTGTGTTATCTGCTAGCATAGGACGGATGTGAGATCTAACAACGGCCCACCAAAACTTGGCAGGGAAAGAGAGTGATGCCTTCATAATAGACTCTGTATATATGGTGACCCAGGCATACTCTTGCCCCCACTCTGCAATATAACCGACCACCCATCTCAACAACTTGGTCCTTTGTACCGCATCCTTTGAAATCAATATTGTTCGGGCCTATCATAAGCTATAATCGAACTCAGCTGTCGACCTCGGGGCTTTGTACAAGAGACCAAAAAGTACACAACGAATCGTCTCCTCTAAAATATTGACTTGCCGCCCTCTCACTAGTACATCTCTCAATTACACTTGTGTGACAGGTCTCTTTCCTTTGGGAAGATCACAAAGAATAGTGGTTGCATAAGCTACATAGAACTCCCGCACCATAATCGAGGCATATCATCCCAGCTTATCCGTCAACCAGTCAAGCCCATATCGTGTCATTGTGTCCTCTAGTCCTGGGACACAGCTCAATCCATCGTCAATAACCCGGGTCTCCTCATATATCAACCATATGGTCTTGCCTTGCCCCTTTGGCTGCAGACCTTATTTGAATATAGCCTTCGTTCCCTCGACACCCCATCGATGAGTAGGATCTGGTGCTTGAGAAACTAATGGGGCAACGGAGGACTGGGTATCTCCTCTATCCTGAGAGCCCTCCTCTGAACTAGACTTCGTGCCTGAAGGAGTCATCTGTGGTAAACTATCATCACTCTCATAATTGCCTTCCTCATCAGAAAGGGAAGGAATATCAACATGAGCCTGAGTTTGTGCAGCTTTTGCTACAGCTCTAGTTGGAGGAACCCCAACCTCTAGGTCTAGAAGAATATTAACAACCTCCAATGACTCGTCATCTAAACTCTCCTCATCTGTAGGCTCATAATGAGCTTCTTTTTTAAATGCTTCAAGAATAAACATAAATAAACTATCATAAGCCTAAAAATCAACAAACGAAAAACAAGAACAGTGAATTGGATCAGTTGAAGTGAGGTACCACGAGGACCAATTATGAGTCGTAGCTGGAACTATGAGTCGTAAAATGGTTTTGTAAACCAGAGTTGCATAATAATATAGGATACTCAAAGATGGTACGAAACCCAGTTATGACTCATAACTTGGATTACAGGTCGTAAATAGGTTTCGTATGAAGTTCGAGAAGTAAAATTATAACAGGCAAGAGACCACAAGACCTATCTATGACTTGTAGAGTAATCTATGACTCATAAAAGGTCTCATATGGTGAAATTTCAGAACATCACATCACTGGAACTCACATGAGAGGCAATTATGATTCGTAGACTCATCTATGAGTTGTAAAAGACTCGTGACGGAGATTTGCCAGGTACCTGATGTACCTTAACTCATCACACAAACCCTATGAACAATTCAAATACTATCCTAGCAGCATCGAAGCAAGTACATAGACACTTATATGCTAAGCACAAATTAACCCATAACCTAAACATGATTTCAAACCAAAGTTACCCCATCAAATCGAATTTAGCAATCAATACCCAGTCATTTTATCCTCTCCCAAATTCATTCAAATGTATACCTATGCACCACCCTCAAATCACAAAAAAAATCATTCAATCACATTTAAATGCACTTGGGGTAAAGTTCAACAGGTGCAACAAGAATTAGTCACCTATGACTCTGACTAAATCAATATGGCCCACACATACTCATACTTCTCTATACCAAAGAAAAGTCAATTTACATTCATAAACCAATTAACAATCATTCAGTCAAACAAGGAGTATGATATTATAGGCATTTAATTTGCAATCACAAGGCCATCAAATAGAATTCTAGGCATAGTCATCCATTAAATCAGAAACACACCTAATTTCACATTCCCTATTCATTCTTAATCAAGAATTTGATGCTTAAAACTCAAACCAAACACACACAATAAAGATTAATGGACATTTTAAGATTGTAACTTAATGAGACATACCACAGATGATGAAGGCTGTAGAGACGAAAAAGGGATGCAAATACGTGAAACCCTGGGTGTGCCAGAATTTCTTGCTAGAAATTTGGTGGATTCACTAGAAAAAACGATTGAAAATAGTGGAGTAAAGAAATTGGGGCAAAATATTGGTGATTAGGGTTAAAAAATGAGATCAAATTAATTTTGACCCCCTTTTATACGTTATCGGGTCCATGCTTTAAAATCACTGGATCAGTTCTACAAAACCCCGACTATAAGTCATAGCTTAGTCTACGACTTGTAGGTCCTGATCTCGTTAGACCACTTCAACACTTAGAAAAAATCAAAAAATATACCTAGGTTCTACGAATCCTATTCATGACTTGTAGTTTGGATTATACGAGTCATAAAGTTGGCTCGTAGATGGAGTGCACACTTAACATGCTCATTGTAACTCTCTACGAGACAGGATTACGAGTCGTAAAGAGCAATATGACTCGTAAGCCTGGTCGTAGAGACTACATCAGATGTACTTCTCAGCCAAAACCTGAAATCTTTGTCCTTAACATGTATACTCCTATAAAATGCACTTGCACCTTAAATGCTACAAACCCAACGTCAAAAATATTAATCAAAACACAAACAAACAATCAACTCAAAATTCAAAGTTGAAAATGAACTCAAAACTATGTTAGAACATTGCCTCCCAAGTAGCGCTTGATTTATTATCGTGGTATGACTTAGACATCTTGAGTTCTTAGAATCCCTTAAGATTTGGTGAGTCCTTGTCAACGAACTTTTGCCTCCTTTATCATGCCACCCTGAATCTGCTCCACTTATGCATTTGAACTAGCCATTAAGGTGTTGAATTGCCATCAAGTGTTGGTTAACTTTGCAGTTTATTTTGACAATGTCAAACTTGATGTCTCTTAACATCTCCTCTTGTGTATTTGCCTTCTCTGCCAACTAGGAAAGCATATCTTCAACTCTAGAAATTTCATTTTCCTTTTAATGATGGTGCGGTAGTGTCACGACCCAAACCTATAGCCTAGATGTGACATGGCGAATGAGAACCTGAAGGCCTTCAAACAAGCCTCTTAAATTATAATTTCACATTATAGGTTTAAACGCTAAATGGCAAATTGATGATAATGAAATATGGGGAATGGGACTAAGGGACAACTTGTAACCATAAGCGTAAGCATATATTAAATAGTTTAAAACATAACAAGTGTAGCAATAGTCCAGGCACACCTCCAAACAATGGCAATAAACAGAGCCAAGAATACAAGTCTAGGCTCCTCAATACTAAGTCAAAATGAAAGTACATCAAATACCTGAATAACAAAATTAAAGCTTGAAGATAAGGGTTTTGTTCCCGATGAATGGGAACTCACCAAAGCTCAAAGTCTTCATGAGCAATCTAGCCACATGGAGGAGGATGAGGTAGATTACCTATCCCTACATGATTATAGCATGTAGGCAAAAATGCGGTTAGTACTTTGGTATGTATTAAGTATGCGGGTATACAATGGAACAAGTAAATATAATGACAAAGAATACTTACCCAATATGACAAACTCCAAGCTTAAACAATATATTCAGTTACAAAGTAAATCGTAAAGTAATGCCATACAAATGCATAGAGACGTACATAAGCAAATAAGTATGGGAATAAGACCATAACCGACAAAACCAAATGAGCTATAATATGGAATACAAATGTCATACTCCACACCGACCAAAGAGTGAGTCAACTTGCTAGGGTATAACTCCAGAAATAGAAACATTAGATAGATCCACTAGTTAGAAAGCCTAAAAAGGCATAATCAAATATCCTATGGTAGCACATAGTTATGAGATTAGAAGCATTATATAAGACCCCTTAGGTCGAGTCCCACTCCTAACTCATTCGATGCTAAGTCAAAATCCCATGAAAATAGACAATGCATATCTGAAATAATCAAAACTCAATTTAGTTGGGAAAGTCTTAACTTGTCAAAAATATCATTTTCAAACTTGTACTTAGAATAGCTCCTTAACAAAGATTTAAAATGAAACTGAATGGGTCTTAAGTCATCCAATATCATTTCATACTTGTTTTTACTTATTCTTGTCCATATCATAAGTTCATATTATGCCATAAAAACCAAATATCGAAAGTTCATAACTCAACTTAAATCACGTTGGGGACCGGTTCAATAACTTAAAATCACAAGTTTTATATTCAAAAAGTTACAATAATCATAGGAATATTTTAGGATAATAATTCATTTGTGGATCTAAGACTTGAAAATATTAACAGCTTAAATAATGCAAATCTGAAATGCTTGAATTAAATTATGTAAAGCCTTACAAAATATTCATAAATAATCATAAAATATATGAATAACCATAAATTAAGCAAATATCAATTAGTATGCAATTATACATAAATCAAAGATTGAAAATTCGTAATTCTAAATTTAATTTTTCGAAGAGGACTTCTTGGTTGAAAAAAAATCAAGAATCAAACCCATATACCTTGATTGATTATCCTTGAGAAGATGAAGAGATTTGGTGGAGATCTTGAAGAATAATTAGCCTAAGTGTTGGGAGGGTTTTAGGAGAGCAATTTAGATTAGGGGATTTGGTTTCTTTGAAGAGTGATTTAGAGACTAAGTAGAGGGGGGCTATTTATACTGATTTTAGGGGGCTATAAGGGTCATTTAATTACTAAAAAATTGTCAAAAGCGTGTAGTGAAAAGGGCATAAAATCATGTCGTGCAAAGGGGCTTTTTGACTCACTTTTAAAAAGAAGAAAGATGCCAAACACAAGAGAGTGGGCATGGGACCTAGGTGTGGCATCATTATCCTTTCCCATGATGCTATGACATGGTAGGGTATGGCATCAAGTCATACTAAGGGCATGCCAAAGGCTGCCCATGCAAACCATGCAACATAGCAAAAGAATTACTCCCAAATGAGTCAATTACGCAACCTTCACATATACTTTGATTTCGAATAATTCCAAATGCAAACCAAACTTCATTTTTAGTCTTAACTTCACATAACATTGCCTCCAAAATATTATACTAAGGATAAACTATCTGCCCTTCCAAGACTACCTCAACAATCACATAACTAAATCAAACTAATCGCTAAGATAACCTTCATTTCAAATTTTACTTAACTCAATAGAAATTCACTTGAACATTATCTTGTCATGCAATTATAGGCTTAAAAACACCTGGTACATTACAATATCTCCCGCTTGGGATCATTCGTCCCCGAATGAGACAAGAGTAGTTTGAATGAATAGGAATTGAAATAGTGACTAAGAGCTTAACATGTCAAAATGCAAAATAGAGCTTCTTTTCATGCAAAACTTATACAAATATCATAAATTAACATCAAAATAATTATGCATGCTTCATAATTATAATAGTGACAAAATGGTACAAAATGAGGAATTCGGACTCGAAGAATAGAATTACCTAGACCTTAGGCTTGATTAGTTGGGAAAAGATGGGGATAATTCTTCATTATGTCTGCTTCAGCTTCTCCATGGGGATATTTCTTCATCATGTCTGCTTCAGCTTCTCCATATAGTATTCTCAACATGCTGGTTCCTCCAAAGCACCTTGATGGATGCCACATTCTTATTTCTCAACCTCTTAACTTGTCAATCCAAAATTTATACCGGTACTTCCTCATAAGTCAAATTTTCTCCAATCTTCACAACATCTAATGGAACTATAGAACTTGCGTCACCAATGCACTTCCTCAACATAGATACATGAAAAATAGGGTGAACCAACTCCATCTCACTAGGCAACTCAAGCTCATAAATTACCTATAGAGATAGTGACGCTAAATTTTTAGAGAAAACACTACAAAACCATCCAAACTATCTGGAAGAGTCACGATAGGGGCCGAAGTCAACTTATCTTTTAATGTCTGGAAACTCTTCTCACATTCATCAGACCACACAAACTTGGACTTTTTCTGGGTTAATTTGGTCAAAGGGGATGCGATTGAAGAAAACCATGCTATAAACCGTCAGTAGTAACTTGCCAAATCCAAAAAACTCCTTATGTCATATGAAGTTAAGGGCTAGGCCAGTTTTGCACCACCTCAGTCTTCCTTGGGTCTACTATAATACCTTTATCAGTCACCACATGGCCAAGGAAATAAACTTCTTTCATCCAAAATTTACACTTGCTGAATTTGACATACAATTTGTTATCTCTCAAAGTTTGAAGGACTATTCTCAAATGTCTCTCATGTTCCTTCTCACTTTGGGAGTAAAATAGTAGGTCATCAATAAAGACCATGACAAAAATATCAAGGTAGGGTTTGAAGACCCGATTCATAAGATCCATAAATATAGCCAGTGCATTTGTTAATCCAAAACACATCACTAAAAACTCATAGTGCCCATAACTTATTCTAAAAGTTGTCTTAGGAATATTAGATTCCCTAACCCGCAACAAGTGATACCCGGAATGAAGGTCAAATCATAGAAAAATGTCTAGCTCCTTGTAGTTGGTCAAATAAATCATCTATGCTAGGAAGTGGGTACTTATTGAGTTGATGATAGTTAATGAACGCTCGGAGTGACCCATCCTTCTTCCTTACAAACAGAACAGGAGCATCACATGGAGATTTGCTAGGCCTAGTAAATCCCTTCTCCAATAAATCTTTCAACTGATCCTTAAGTTCTTTCAACTCCGCTGGTGCCATCCTATAGGGTGGAATAGAGATAGCTTTGGCATTGAGAAGAAGGTCTATACCAAAATTAATTTCCCTTTCAGGAGAAATACCAGGAAGATCTTCGGGAAATACATTGGGGAACTCATTGACTATAGGAACTGACTTAAGAGAGGGAACCTTAGAAGACACATCCCGAACCCTAACCTTATGATAGATACTCCCCTTAGATATCATCTTACGAGCTAAGATATGAAATAAACCTACCCTTTACGACATAGAATCTTGCCCTTCCCACTCAAACAAGGGTTCATTAGGAATTTGAAATTTAACTTTATGGGTTCTACAATCTATGGTGGCATAAGAGGCATGTAACTAGTCAATACCAAGGATGAAATCAAAATCTACCATAAACAATTCAATAAGATTGGACAGAAGAGTCTTATGCATAATAGACACAGGAACATTTTTATAGACTCTTTTAGCAACTATTGACTCACCCACGGGATTAGAGACAAGAAAAGCGTCATGCAAAATTTCAGGACTTAAATTGAACCTATTGGCAAGGAAAGGGGACACAAAGGATAAGTTGGCACCAGGATTTAACAACATATAAAACATCAAAATCAAACACTCTCAACATACCCATGACAACATTTGGCTGATCTTCCACCTCTTGCCTCTCATGTAGTGCATAGAACCTATTATTGCGAGGACCACCACCTTATTGCACAACTTGTGGCTTTTGGTCCGCTTGCACATCTTTACCATGCAGACGACTGTCCTTACCCTTATTATGAGCCTTAGGGTAATTGACAATTTTTTGACCTAGTTGGCCACATGCAAAACAACTTCCTGACTCCTAATAGCACACACCACCAAGGCTCTTACCACACTTTTTGCATATTGGCCAAGCTTGAGCATGGCCACCACTTTTGTGACCCTTAGTATGTTGAAATCGATTACTAGTATGCCTTTGGTTGAAGGTATTCGAAGACCCTTGTTGTTGGAACCTTTGGTTTTGATGACCTCTGTTACCATCACCACCCTTGTGACCTTGATACTCACCATCATACCTCAGCCTCTTACCATCATTTTTCCTCGTCTTGTGAATCTTCTTTTCCTTAATTTACTCTACATAAATCATAAGTCACGACAAATCCATGTCTTAGATTAGTAGGGCAGTTGGCATTTTTTGTTGATGAGGTCGGAGACTCCCGAAACAAACATATTCATCCTAGCCCTAGGATCGAATACTAGTATAGGAGCATATTTGGAGAGTGTGTTGAATTTCGATGAGTACTCGCAAATGCTTATCAACCCTTGCCTCAAGTTCATAAACTCTTTCATTTTGTCTTCCCTTAATTCAAGAGGGAAAAAACGGTCCAAGAACGTAGCCTTGAATTCTTCCCAATCAATTGGACCACCAAGCACCCTTTCAGTTTCCCACTGATCATACCAAATTTGGGCAAGGCATTTAAGTTGGTAGGACGCCAACTCTGCCTTATCCTCCGATGATACACCCATAATCGAGATAACTTTGTATACCTTATCAATGAACTCCATAGGATCCTCATCAATTCTATTTCTATAAAATTCTGGCGGGTTTATATGGGTGAAATCTCTCACCCTTGCTACTTGGGTGGGAGCTTGAGGTGCTGAAGCTTGACCTGGAGCTTGCATAGCCCAATTGGCAACCATTTGTGCCAATAATGAGATATATTCCTGAATCAGCGTGGGACACATTACCCTCTTCAGAGGTTGAGGAACCTTTTGTACAAGAATATTTCTTCTTGGTGGAATTTTCTATAGTGCAACGAATAAGTCATTAGAAGGAAGGATACTTTAAGTTACTCTAAGACATGATTTGATTTAAACAAAGAAGTGAGACAATCTTAAATATCTCATAGCCTTCTATTTATAGTTGTGGCGCGCTTCACCACCATGAATAAGACTCTTCTAGATATAGTGTGTGGACTTCCAAGGATCATTTTAAACCCTTGTGCTCTGATACCAAGCTTGTCATGACCTAAAACTAGGGCATAGGTGTGAGACGGCGAATGAGAACCCAAAGGCCCCCAAACAAGCCTCTTAAATCATAATTGCACATTATAGGTTTAAATGGTAAATGGCAAATAGATGACAATGAAATATGGGGAATGAGACTAAGGGACAACTTGTAACCATAAGCGGATAAGTTAAATAGTTTAAAACATAACAAGTGTAACAATAGTTCGGACACACATCTAAACAATGATAATAAACAAAGCCAAGAATACAAGTCTAGGCTCCTCAATACTAAGTCAAAATGGAAGTACATCAAATATCTGATTAACAAAGGTAAAGCTTGAAGATACGGGTTTTGTTCCTGATGAATGGGAACTCACCAAAGTTCAAAGTCTTTACGAGCAATCTAGCTATGCAAAAGAGGATGAGGTAGATTGCCTATCCCTACATGATTATAGCATGTAGGCAAAAGTATGATTTGTACTTTGGTATATACTAAGTATACGGGTATAAAATATAACAAGTAAATATAATGACAAAGAATACTTACCCAATATGACAAACTCCAAGCTGAAATAATATATTTAGTTACAAAGTAAAGCATAAAGTAATGTCATAAAAATGCACAGAGAAGTACATAAGCAAATAAGTGTGGGAATAAGACTATAACCGACAAAACCATATGAGCTATAATATGGAATACGAATGTCATACTTCACACTGGCCAAAGAGTGAGTCAACTTGCTAGGGTATAACTCCAGAAATGGAAATACTAGATGGATCCACTAGTTAAAAAGCCTAAAAAGGCATAATCAAAATATCCTACGGTGGCACGTAGTTATGAGATTAGAAGCTTTATATAAGACCTCTTAGGTCGAGTCTCACTCTTAACTCATTCGGTGCGAAGTCAAAATCCCAAAAAATGGACAATGTATATCTGAAATAATCAAAACTTAATTTAGTTGGGAAAGTTTTAACTTGCCAAAAATATCATTTTCAAACTTGTACTTAGAATAGCTCCTTAAGAAAGACTTAAAATGAAACTGAATGGATCTTAAGTCACCCAATATCATTTCATACTTGTATTTACTTATTCTTATTCGAATCATAAGTTCATATTATGCCATGAAAATCAAATATCCAAAGTTCATAACTCAACTTAAATCACGTTGGGGACTAGTTCAATAACCTTAAAATCACAACTTTTATATTCAAATAAAGTTACAATAATCATAGGAATATTTTAGGATAAAATCATAATAACTCATTTGTGGATCTAAGACTTGAAAATATTATTAGCTTAAATAATGCAAATCTGAAATGCTTGAATTAAATTATGTAAAGCCTTAACAAATATTCATAAATAATCATAAATATATGAATAACCATAAATTAAGCATATATCAATTAGTATGCAATTATACATAAATCAAAGGTTGAAGATTCGTAATGCTAAATTTAGTTTTTCGAAGAGGACTTCTTGTTTGAAAGGAAATCAAGAATCAAACCCACATACCTTGCTTGATTAGCCTTAAGAAGATGAAGAGATTTGGTGGAGATCTTGAAGAATACTTAGCCTAAGTGTTGGGAGAGTTTTGGGAGAGCAATGTTAATTAGAGGGTTTGGTTTCTTTGAAGAGTGATGTAGAGACTAAGTATAGGGGGGTTATTTATACTGGTTTTGGAGGGTTATAAGGGTCATTTTAATCGCTAAAAAGTGGTAAAAAATGTGTGGTGAAAAGGGAATAAAATCATGTGGTGCAAAGGGGCTTTTTGACTCACTTTTAAAAAGAAGAAAGATGCCAAGCACAAGGGAGTGGGCATGGGACCTAGGTATGGCAATATTATCCTTTCCGATGGTGCTAAGGGCATGCCAAAGGCTACCCATGCAAGCCATCCAACAATAGCAATAGAATTACTCCCAAATGAGTCAATTACGCAACCTTCACATATACTTTGATTTCGAATAATTCCCAATGCAAACCAAACTTTATTTTTAGTCTTAACTTCATATAACATTACCTCCAATATATTATACCAAGGATAAACCAACCGCCCTTCCAAGACCATCTCAACAATCACATAACTAAACTAAGTTAATTGCTAAGATAACCTTCATTTCAAATTTTACCTAACTCAATAGGAATTCACTTGAACATTATCTTTTCATGCAATTATAGGCTTAAAAACACTTGGTACATTACAGGTAGCATGAGCCAACTACTCCTACCACTTTCTCCCTCATCGCTTGCATCTTTGGTGTAATGGCTTCCTCGACTACCTTATTGAGTATTTAAATCATGCTTCTGTTTCATTATCCTATCCAAATCTTCTTTGTTTTGCTCAAGCATGTGGAAGATTTCTGTATTTATCTTTGCTTGTTTGGAGTTCCTATCAAAGTTATCCATGTAACTGGTTGGTTGCCAACTTGTCCAACTACTTAGCAACTTCTGCAAATGATTTTCTAAGACTGAACCTCCCATAAGAGCATCTACATATGCTTATTATCTAAGTGTAGTGCTTGATAGAAACTCGCTACTAGTGTTATGTCTGAAATGCCATGGTCCGGAGCACTCCTCACGCATCCTTTGAACCGCTCCCATGTCAAAATTAGTGAATCACCATAGAATTGCTAAAAGCTAATGATTTGGCCCCTCATATTAAACCTATTTGGTCTAATAAAGAACCTTGCTAGGAATGCCCCTTTGGAACTCCACCCAATTAGTGATCACACCTTGTGGATGTTCAGATAGCCACAATAACATTTCCTATAAGAGACAATGGGAAGATACGAAGTCCCATAATATCTATAGATAGATGTTGCATTCCCATTACACTCCTGCTAATGTATACAACATTGTGTAGGTGGTCATGTGGATTCTTTGATGATAGGCAGCAAACAAAGCATGACTTCGTAACATTTGGAGTAGCTCACTGGAGATAGTGAACTTTGAGTCCGCCGATAGAGGAGGCAACACATTAGCTATCATGATGTTAACATTTTGTTGGGCCATTCTTCTTATAATCCACTAGATCTCCAAATCAATTAGAGCTAAGGGATTGCCTTGACTCCTTGTATTGATTATAGAATACCTAGTATACCCTGCAAAGAAACTAAACAAACAAATACAAAAACAAAAGTAAAATACAAGAGAATTAAGAAATTAACACTTGAATTATATTACCAATGAATCCAAATCAAAGTCTCACCGTATTCCCCAACAACAGTGCCATTTTCGTTGATTACGCTCAATATACACCTCTCTTTTGAAGTCAAAGCAACCGTCAAAGTAATAAATCTAACCAAGGTAAGGGTCAAATCCTAGAGGGAATACGGGACTTTCCAAATTGATTCACAAATATACAATTCAAGAATTAACTAACTCAATTCCCAAAGGAGGGGGGGATTTGAATGATTGATAAGAAACTAAACTAAGTTAATTGAAATAAAAGACAATCATAATGGAGAGCAACTTCAGTATTGTATTCCCTATGTTTCACTAACTCAATATCCCCGGATATCACAATTCTCAACTAGAATATCGCACGTAGGATGGTAATTTAAGTTCATCCAATCCTTTGGTCAAAGTGAAGGTCGAATTTCACTATAGGACTTGGCCCATCTCCATAGTATGCTCAACTAACCATTATCCATAGTCCTAGTCAACCTTCCCTTGGTCTAGTTCAGTTGATTAGACAAGAACACATCATCGAAGGATTTGATGAGGGATTTTGATGTGAATGTCTTGGGGTGTTACAAGGTGTTGATTTATGGTTTCACAATAGATTTTCTTACATGATTTCATATCTAAATTGCATAGTCTTTTATACCTATTACACACCCCAAGGTGTTCGATAAATTGTCCAATTATGGTTTCTTGAGAAAATGAAGGTCCAAAGTATGAGATACGATATGAATGATGTTATGATGATGAAATGAGCTTATGTATATGATTATTCCTATATGAAGTGTTGCACTAGAGCATATGATAAGTCCTTCATAGCGTGATGCATTAGACCATGTCTAATCCGGGGGGACAAGAGCTCCCAGGTAACCTAGCGAGGGGTTAGTACCTTGGTAACCGAGGTGGTTTGTACCTAACCACCTGGATGATAGGTGTGAATGTCATTAACTATGTTAGGGGTGTGTACCTATTTACCTAGGGTGATGGGTGTGACCTTCACCATCTTAGCCCAACACAAGGTTGGATAGCTTGCTTGGTCTCATTTTCACATATGATATCCTTTATAAGCATGAGTTACTTAAGTATGTTTTACTTATGCATTGGTTATACATGTCATATTGCTATGTTATGCCGATTGCCTATTGTTATGCATTTTGGATTATGATGCTTATCTCTTGTTTCATTGCATCCCACGTACTTGGTACATTCAAACATACTCACGCATACTCTTGCCTACATGATATAACAATGTAGGAACTAGTGATCAAGTTGATCCTCCTCCTCCACGTGGCTAGATCGGTTCTACTCAAAGCTAGTTAGTGAGTCCTACTTCGGGGACCTTAGTCTATGTTGCTATTATCTATGTATTGAGACACTTTCTTATGTTCTATTTGACTATGAGGGTGAGTTCGGTTACCTTGTCTTGGCCCCCGCTCTATCTATGTATTTAGAGGTGCTTGTTGGAGAAGTTTTGTATCTATGGTATGAGCTTTAACTCCTTATCTCTTGATGATGTTGATTTGCAAGCTAACCCTTAACCCCTTTGCCCCTTAATATCATTTTATGTCTTTTACATGCTTCCGCAACCAATGATGTATAATGATAAGTTAAGAGGCTTGATTGGGGTTCCTTTGGGTTCCCCATTTGCTGTGTCACGTCTAGGCCCTAGGATCGAGTCGTGACAAACTTGGTATTAGAGCACTAGGTTGTTAATAGTCCTGAGCATCCAACACACCGCATCGATTAGAGTTCTATTCATGGTTGTGAAGCACGCCACGACTGTGAATAGGAGGCTATGAGATGTTTTAGGAAATGTTTCCCTGCTTCATGTTCTAAGTCGTGGTATAGAGTTCTAGTGACTTTTTTCCCCTAATGATTGTTCTTTGCTATGCTAGATCATACCTATCACTCGAGGAAAAAGGGCCCAAACTCCCAAGGAGCAACCTACCAATAGTGAACTCTGGGATGCTCTTACTATGCTTGCTCAAGTGGTGGTCAATGAAGTCCAACAAAGGGCCTAAGCCCCTATTGCTACTACCCCGGGAGCTAGGTTAAGAGACTTTATGAGGATGAATCCTTCGATTTTCCATGCATCAAAGGTAGATAAAGATCCACAAGAGCTCATTAATGAGGTCTACAAAATCTTGAATATCGTGGGTGTTGGGTCGAATAAAAAGGTGGAGTTGGCGGCGTACCAACTCAAGGGGGTAGCCCAAATTTTGTATGACTAATGGAGGGGGGAGAAGCTTAATAATGGGTATGTGGTGCTTTGGGTGGAATTCAAATTAGCCTTCTTTAAGTTAGTTGAGTTTATGAATTCGAAGCAAGGTGCTATGAGTGTGAGGGAGTATCCCCTCAAGTTCAATCAACATTCAAAGTATGCTTCTCACTTGCTGGCCGATCCTAGATCTAGGATGAATAAATTTGTTTGGGGGTCTCTGATTTGGTAAGTAAAGAGTGTGGGTCTGCTTTACTAATTAGTGACATGGACTTGTCTCGGTTGATGACCTATACCTAGTAAATGGAGGATGAAAAGTTGAGGAAGAAGATAGGTCATGAGGCCAAGAGGTCCTAGTTTGAGGGTAGGTTCCAAAAGGGTGATAGATTTCATCAAAGCCAAGGGCCTCCTCATGCTACTAATAGGGGAATTCTCAATGACTTCCCTAGACCTCAAGGTGTGGGTGTAGTGGCTCCTAATGATGTGTGTCCTAGATGTGGGAAGAAGCATGGGGGTCCATGTTTGAATGGTCTAATGCATGCTTCGAATGTGAGGAGCTTGGTCACAAAAAGGTGGCTTATCTAAGAATCCGTGGTAAGGGCCGGGGTGCAAATACAGTCCCTTTGGGTAGAGGTGGTCTTCAAGGTAGTGCACCAAGGCACAACTGGTTTTATGCTCTATATGGGAGGTAAGGGGTTCTGAGGTCCCTGACGTTGTTATCAGTATGTTAAAAATCTTTGATAAGATGTATATGATTTGATTGATCCAGGTGCCACCCTTACCCCCTTTGTGGCTAGAAAGTTCCATGTTTAGTCGGAATTGTTGCATGAGTCATATGAGCTGTCTACTTCTATTAGTGCATCTATTGTTGCTAGGAGGGTGTATAGGAATTGTCCGATTTACATCTTGCATTAAATTTGATAACATGCAAAGTAGAGGTGGCACCAACATGAGTGACATGTACCCCTTAACACCATTCATAAGGAGTCAAGCAAAAGATCTCCAAGATATACAAGCAATGTTCATGAATAAGGAAGCATTAGAGGATCTTGAGGGCCACTAAAGAAAGACTTACAATATGTGGAAGGTCTATCAAGGTGATAAGAAGGAAGAAACAAGGTCATGTGTGCAAATGTCTACTACTTGAATTCAAGGATTTGAAAAGAAGGCAACCAAACAAGGCCCTTACTCATTAAGGGTAAAATTATAAAGAAAATGTCTTCTTTATTTACTTAGTATGATTTGGAAGACTTAGACTATGTTGAATGTTGAATTCACAAATTGTAGTATCTTCTTAGTGAGTAATTAGGGTAAACTCTTAGAATGGTTAGTTGACTTGTATGCTTGGTTAATAGAAGGTTGCCTATTTGTGGTTCTTAGTTTCCTTCAATTTTTCCTTCTAGGGTTTGATTTAAGTTGTTGAAATCAATTGGGAGGTGAGAGTTTTAGTCCTTTGTTTCCCATAATTTCAATAATTTGAATTTAATCCACATATCCGAGTTTTATTTGGGTTGTTGAAATCAATTGGCAGGTGAGGGTTTTACTCCCTTGTTGCTTATAATTTCAATAATTTGAATTTAATCCATATATCCTTCTATGTTTGTTCCCTTTTCCCTTTCTTTCTTGTTTGATCTTTATCAAAATCTTACCTTGTGATCTTGTTGAATTAGATATGGTTGATTTTAATGTTATTCTTGGGATGGATTGGTTGCATGCATACTATGCTTCTATTGATTGTAGAACCCGTAGGGTCAAGTTTTAATTCAAAAATGAATCCGTCTCGTCCTTGAGTGGGAAAATCATGATATGGTTGTAAGGGGTATGTTTATCTCATGCATTAAAGCCCATAGTTTGATTTCCAAAGTGTGTTTGTATCATCTTGTGAGGGTTAAAGATATAGAGTCCAAGGTCCCTTCCATTGAGTTGGTCCCAGTTGTAAATGAGTTTCTTGATGTCTTCCCAAAAGACCTTCTTGGTGTCCCTCCCTAAAAGTAGATAGATTTTGGTATAGACCTCCTTCCCGATACTCAACCCCTTTCTATTGCCCCATACCGTATGGCCCCGGCAGAGTTGAAGGATTTAAAAGAATAATTGAGGGATTTGTTAGAGAAAGAGTTTATTAGACCTAGTCAATCACCATGGGGTGCACCAGTCTTGTTTGTGAAAAAGAAAGATGGGTCCCTTACGATGTGTATTGACTATCCGCAACTGAATAGGGTCACCATCAAGAATAGGTATCATTTTCCAAGAATTGATGACTTGTTTGACCAATTTCAAGGGGTTAGCCATTTCTCTAAGATTGATCTCCGATTTGGGCATCATCAAGTGAAGGTGAGGGAGTGTGAAATTCCCAGGATAGTCTTTTGGACTAGGTATGGGCATTACGAGTTTGTTGTGATGTCTTTTGTGTTGATCGATGCACAGGACATCTTTATGGATTTGATGAATAGGGTCTTTAAGCTCTACTTTGATTATTTTATTGTGGTATTCATTGATGATATTTTGATCTATTCTAGGGGTAAGGAAGAATATATGGTTCATTTGAGAGTTGTGCTTCAAAGCTTTAGGGAAGAGAAGTTTTATGCCAAATATGAGAAGTGTGATTTTTGGTTAAGGAAGGTTGCATTCTTAGGGAATGTGGTGTTGGGGAAGGGTATAAAAGTGGATCCTAAGAAAACCAATGTGATTAGGAATTGGCCTAGATTATTGACCCTGTCGGATATAAGGAGCTTCTTTGGCTTAGCGTGGTATAATATTAGGTTTTTGGATAGGTTTTCCTCTATTGCTTCTCCCATGACCAAATTGACTCAAAAGAAGGTTAAGTTTGTGTGGACGGATGATTATGAGAGGAGGTTCTAAACATTGAAGGATAGGCTTGTATCCGCTCCTATATTGTCTCTTCTTAATAGGCTTGATGTTTTTGATTTGTATTGTGATGTACCTAGAGTTGGTTTGGGTTGTCTGCTAATGCAGAATTGTAAGGTGATAGCCTATGCTTCTAGGCAACTCAAAGTGCATGAAAAGAACTACCCTACCCATTATCTTGAATTAGCCGCCGTGGTATTTGTTTTAAAGATTTGGCGTCATTACTTGTATGGGGTGCATGTGGATGTCTTTACTAATCATAAGAGCCTTGAATATGTCTTCTCTAAAAAAGATCTCAACTTGAGGCAAATAAGGTGGCTAGAATATCTTTAGCAAAAAAAGACTTTGACATGAGTGTGCATTACCATCTCGGCAAGGCAAATGTTGTGGCGGATGCTTTGAGTCGGGTATCTATGGGTAGCCTATCTCATGTGGATGGTGGTGATAGGGAGGTGTCTAGGGAGGTACATAGATTGGCTTGATTGGGGGTGAGGTTGTAAGCTGTGGGTAAGGGTGTTGTTGTTGTTGATGGTTCTAAATCTTCTTTGGTTGATGAGGTGATAGCAAAACAAGATCTAGACTCCTACTTGCTTGAATTGAAGGCTTTGGTGAAAGGGGGCAAAGTAGAGGTTTTCTTCCAAGGGGGAGATGGTGCCCTTAGATACTAAGGTAGGCTATGTGTTCCTTGTGTTGATGGTTTGAGGGAAAGGTTTCTTGATGAAGCCTATAACTCTTCTTATTCCATTCATCCTGGGTCAACAAAAATGTATAGAGACTTGAAGGATATGTATTTTCTTCCGGTTGCCATAGTTGTCAACAAGTCAAAACCCAACATCAAAGGCCGGGAGGCCTAACCCAAGACATAGAGGTTCCTACTTGAAAGTGGGAGCTGATTAATATGGATTTTGTGATTTGGTTTTCCAAGACTAGAAAAGGTTTTGATTCCATATGAGTGGTGGTTGATAGGATGACAAAATCGGCTCACTTTCCACCGATCAAGACTACCTATGGGGCTGAAGAGTATGCAAGGTTTTACATCTATTACATGGTTTTCCTTTGTCCATCATATTAGATTGTGGTGCACAATTTACTTCACATTTTTGGAGGTCTTTTCAAAGGGGTCTTGGTACCAAAGTTCACCTTAGTACGACCTTTCATCCTCAAATGGATGGCCAAGCCAAAAGGAAAATTCAAACACTTGATGATATGCTTAGGGCTTTTGTCTTGGAGCTTAAAGGTGGTTGGGATAACCATCTTCCCTTGACAGAGTTTGGCTACAACAATAGCTACTACTCTAGCATCGGTATGTCTCCTTTTGAGGCTCTTTGTGGGGATATTGTAGATCATCGGTGGGTTGGTTTGAGGTTGGAGAGGTGGCTTTATTGGGACCAAATCTGGTTATGGCTGCTCTTGAGAAGGTTAAGATGATTAGGTAGAGGTTGAGGATAGCCCAAAGTCGTCAAAAATGCTATGCCGTATTGAGAAGAAGAGACCTTTAATTCAAAGTGGGTGACTGGGTCTATTTGAGAGTTTCTCCAATGAAAGGCGTATTCCATTTGGTAAATATGGGAAATTGATTCCAAGGTATGTTGATCCTTATGAGGTGATAAAGAGGGTTGGCAAGGTAGCTTATGAGTTGAACTTCCTAGTGAAATGAATTTGATTCATCCAATATTTCATGTTTTGATGTTGAGAAAGTATGCTGGTAATCCTAATGCCATTTTACCTCTTGATATGGTGGGTGTTGTTGAGGATAACTTGACTTATGAGGAGGTTCCAGTTTAGATCTTGAATAGGCAAGTGAAGAGATTTAGGAACAAGGAGGTGGCATCCATTAAGGTCCTTTGGAGGAACCAACAAGTTAAAAGTGCTACGTGGGAGGCCGAAACGGACATGCAAAAGTGGAATCCTCATCTTTTCCACCCCTCTCAAGCCTAAGGTACTAATCCTAAGTCCCTTATGTGATTTCAAGTCTCATGTTTCAGCCCCTACTCATTCATATGCATTTATGTTTGAGTTGGTAAATTTTTGATGATTTTACATTTGTGTTGGGAATGACAAGGTTAAGAATGAAGCTATTTGAGAGAAATTGGAGGTGGCCCCAGTGGAGGATAAGATGAGGGAAGCGAGACTGTGATGGTTCGGACATGTGCAGAGAAGGAGTATCGACGCTCCTATTTGGCGGTGCGAGAGGTTGGCTGTGGGAGCTATGCGAAGGGTCAAAGGTAGACCAAAGAAGTACTGGGGGGAGGTGATCAAGCAGGATATGGTAGCACTCGACCTCACTGCGGATATGACTCTAGATAGAAATGAGTGGAGATCGCGAATTAGAGTAGCATGGTAAGTTCTTCTTCTTCTTCCTATTCCTCCCCTTCATTGCCTTCTTCTTCTTCTTCTTATTATTAGCGTTTATTATTATTTTTATTATTACTATTCCTTTCTCTCTGCATTATCTTACGTATAAGTGTTAGTTTATCGTAGTTACTTACTGTCATGTGTTATGAATTCTTAGTCGTACTTGTTGTTTTCTTACCGTACATTTTCATTTCACTGCTTTTTGCTGTATCTAGTCTTTCTACTAATGGGTTTTGAGTTGAGGGTTTTAGGAAACAACCTCTCTACTTCTATGAAGTAGCAGTAAGGTCTGCGTACAATCTTCCCTCCCGAGATCCCACTTATGGGATATCACTAGGTATGTTGTTGTTGTTATTGTTGGGAATTTGAAAATGGTGTTTTACATGTTATTTGCATCTTGTTAGGGATGGTTTGTTAATGATGACTCTTGTCTTGTACATGTCTTTTACATTTGCGGACGAATGTTTCCAAGAGGGAGATATTGAAACGACCCCAAAAAGTACCCAAAAACGTGCCTTGGAATGTCTGGAATTTTAATTTCCTTATATCTCAAATCTCATTTGCAATTTTGGTAATCCGACTTTGGATTCTTGTTCAGGGGGTCTAAATTAGGGATAGAAGGGTCTAACCCCAATTTAAGAGCAAAGATTTAGCCAATTATGAAATTTTAAGAATCAATTTCCAGAGGAGTTTTCGCGTCCCCCTCATGTCTTGCCCCTATATATTTTTGAGCTCTATTTTTAAGCTTCGGTCTAAGACTTTAAGTGTTGGGCCTAAAAGCTCCCATAAGTATTTTCACCTATACTTAGTCACATTTCACCCTCATACTACCCTAAATATTTCCCAATACTCACTCAAATACTTAGCCTCATTTTCACTCCCCAAATTCAAGTCCCAAACCCTTCCCCCAAGCTAAGGTTGTCCTTCAAGGTTGTCCTTCAAGCTTCAAGTCTCCATCTCCAATCATCACCAAGTTTATCTCCAAGCTAAGGTATGTGGTGTTGAACCATTGGGTCCCTTCACCCATGATGCCTAAGCCTATTTTTTATTAATATTGCATGATTTAAAGTTGATTTTACATGTGGGTCTTGTATATTGAGAAATTTACTGCATAGTGATTTTAGTTCATGCAAGTATGATTGTTTTAACATGTTTTGAGCTCTAAATCTTCTATCTAATATTGGATTTGATGAGGGATTTTGATGTGAATATCTTGGGAGTGCTGCAAGGTGTTGATTGATGTTTCACAATAGATTTTCTTGCATGATTTTATCTCTAAATTGCATGGTCTTTTACCCCCATTATACACCCCTAAGATGTTCGATAAAATGTCCGGTTATGGTTTATTGAGGAAATCAAGGTCCAAAGCATGAGATATGATATGAATAATATTAGATGATGAAATGAGATTATGTATATGATTACTCCTATATGAAGTGTTGCACTAGAGCATATGATAAGTCCTATATAAAGTGATGCATTAGACCATGCCTAATTTTGGGGGACTAGAGACGGGGTAACCTATCAAGAGGATAGCACCTTGGTAACCGATGTGGGGGTTAGTACTCACCAACCATGTGAGTGGTTTGTACATCACCACCAGGATCATAGGTGGTGAATGTCATTAACCATGTGAGGGGTATGTACCTCACCACCTAAGGTGATGGGGTGTGACCATCACCATCTTAGCCCAATACAAGGTTGGATAGCTTGCTTGGTCTCATCTTTATATATGATATCCTATATGAGCATGAGTTACTTGAACATATTTTACTTATGCATTGGTCATACATGTCATATTGCTATCTTATGCCTATTGCCTATTGTTATGGATTTTGGGTTTTGATGCTTATCTCTTGTTGCATTGCATCCCACATACTTAGTACATTCAAACGTACTAACGCATACTCTTGCCTACAGATATCATCATGTAGGAACCGGTACCCAAGTTGATCCTCCTCCTCCACGTGGCTAGATGGGTTCTAGTCAAAGATAGTTAGTGAGTCCTCCACTTTGGGTACCTTAGTCTATGTTGCTATTATCTATGTATTGAGATACTTTCTTATGTTCTATTTGACTATGAGGGTGAGCCCGATTACCTTGTCTTGGTCCCCGCTCTATTTATGTATTTAGAGGTATTTGTTGGACAAGTTATATATCTATGGTACGAGCTTTGACTCCTTATCTCTTGATGATGTTGATTTGGAGCTAACCCTTAGCCCCTTTGCCCCATAATATCATTTTATGTCTTTTACATGCTTTCGCGACTAATGATATATAATGATAAGTTGAGAGTCTTGATTGGGGTTCCTTCAGGTTTTCCATTCATCATGTCACTTCTAGGCCCTAGACTCAGGTCGTGACAAGTGTGCGATGTCCATCAACCTTGTTAAGGGGTTAATACGTTGACCACTATGATGGAGGGTGTGATGTCCATCTATCGATTGAGGGGTATATACCTAGATCACCCTCTAAGGGGGTGCTAAGCCTTGGATTCTAAGTACTAGTTGCTCGGTCCCTAATGTTGGTCTCTTTCTATACATGTAATATGTCCTCTATAAGCATGTTTTACTTCAAGTATCACTCAAACACGTCATATTGTTATTATGTTATCTATTGCCTATGATATTGAATTTTTGCCTATATTGCCTATCTCTTGTAGCATTACATCCTACATACTTAGTACATTCAAACATACTAATGCATACTCTATGCCTACACGATGTTACCATGCAGGAACTGGACCTCCACTTGATCATCTTCCTGCACGTGGCTAGTACTATCTTCTCTAAGATAGTTTGGTGAGTCCTTAACTCCGGGGATGATATCTCTTGTTCTTATGTTATGTAAAGACTCTCATTATCTATTTTTATGTTTTTGACTATGAGGGTGAGCCCAAAAAGTTGTCTTAGCCCTGCTCAATTCTAAGTGTAGAGGTGTTGTTGGACAAGTTATGTAATGATGATATGAGCTTTGACTCCCTTGACTCTTGTATATTTTAATGCTATGAAAGACTCCCTTAGTCCCTTTGCCCTTATTTCTATTCTCTTATCATTTTTTAATTGCTTCCACGAGTAAGGATGTGTAATGATATGTTAAGAGGCTTATTTGGGGTCCCTTCGGGTTCCTATTTTCTATGTCACGTCTTGGCCTAGGCTTGGGTCATGACAGGCTTGGTATCAGAGCACAAGGTTTTGGTCCTCGATATCCAACACACCGCATCGATTAGAGTGCTATAGAAGTTAAGGTAAAGTTTTCTTCTTATGAATGTTCTCTAGTATGATAGATCATGCCTATCCCAAGAGGAAGAAGAGCCCGCTCTCCCAAATAACAACTAGCTTATGAAGAGTTTTGAGATGTTATTTCCATGTAAGCTCAAGCCATGACCAATAAAATCAACTAAGGTGCCCAAGCCTCTCATGCTCCTACTCTGGCATCTAGGGTAAAAGACTTCATGAGGATGAAGCCACTGAAGTTCAATGGGTTTAAAGTGGATGAGGACCCTGAAGAATTTATTGATGAGGTGTACAAAGTGTTGTCTATTATGGGTGTTAGATCGAAAGAGAATATGGTATACTCAATGGAAGGAAGAGAAGAGGATCAACCATGTGATTCTTTGTGAGGAGTTTAAGGCAGCTTTCCTCAACCGGTTTTCCCTTATGAGCTTAGGGAGGCCAAAATGATGGAGTTCATAAATTTTAAGCAAGGATCTATGAGTGTGAGGGAGTATTCCCTCAAGTTCAACCAACTCTCTAAATATGCTCTACACTTGGTTGCCGACTCGATGTCTAGAATGAACAAGATTGTGATGGGTGTATCTGATTTGGTGAATGAGGAGTGTCATGCCACTATGTTGATTAGTGACATGGATTTGTCCCGCATAATGACTTATTCCCAACAATTGGATGGGGAAAAGTTCAGAAAGAGATGGGGGAATGAGGCTAAGAGGGGCCGTTTTGATTGTAAGTTTCAAGTTCCAAAGGTGGCCGATTTCATCAAGGCCAAGGGTCTTCTCATGCTCCTAATAGAAGGTTTGCCAATGACTACCCAAGGGACTATGGTGATGGAGTTGTGGTGCCTAATGCTTTGTGTCCAAAATATGGTAGAGGTCATGGCGGCCCATGTTTGAGGGACACTAATGTTTGCTATAGTTGTGGAGAAATGGGTCACAAGAAGGTTGATTATCCTCGTAATCCAAAAAAAGGGTAAAGATATTCATCCACAAGGCTAGGGTGCAAATATGGTTCCTTTGGGGAGAGGAGGCCAACAAGGTTGTGCCCCAAGACATAATTGGTTTTATACTCTTCAAGGGAGGTAAGGGGTATGACAAGATAGAGGTTAGAAACAATACTAAGATGGAGTGAATACTAGAATGTGAAAGCAACAACAAAAAAAGAAAGATAAAAACTAATTAAAGATATGGGAAATTCAAAGGAAAGATCCAAGAATTTCTAATAAATTGATATTCTAAGGCCTTTACAAAATCCAAGTAACAACGTAAAGATTTATGGAAGAAATCTAACGCCTTTACTTGACAAAATGAATCAAAATATTAGATTCGGATCTTGACCACTTTATGAGTAACTAAAGACAATAATTAGTATGTAAACTAATCACCTTCTAAAGAATACAAAAAATAAATCAAAGATATCACAAGAAGAAAGTACTTTATACCTCAAACTATGAACTAGTAAAGGTTTAAAGATAAATTCTCAAATTACAAGTCACAAAGGTTCAATACAAATCTCTCAAATATTATTAATATCAATCTAATTGTCTTTTATGAAATAAAAAGACTCCTATATATATTATAGGGTCCTTGGACGTCCAATACTCCTAAGTTATGCCCAAGGTGTATCCAAAACCTAGAAAGAAAATTACAAGGTAAATCCTGCACTAGAAAGGAAATAAAGTTACCTTAGTTCTAGGAAAGCATTAAATGGTACTAGGATACCTTAAATAGGATAATCAAAACATTAATAACCTATATATAAATATGGAAATATGGTAAAACCCAACTAGGAAAATAATCTCGACAAATTTGGAAAGTTTGACTAGTCTTCTCTGCAAACTTAGGAAGAAAGCAACCTTTGTTGTGGCTGATTCTTGGACTCTTCTTGGCCTTATGTAGATGAAATGTAACCCTAAAGTTCATCATCTTGAACTTGAATTTGGGCCACCAAATAATTTTACCATTTAGATAATTTATCCTTCTTGGGCTTTAGCTCTTCTTCCCCAACATGACACCTTTGGGTCTGCAATTGAAGCCCATTGAGTTTATCATTAAACTGCTTTGTTTGAGATCTGTTTATGGGCCTCCTTTGATCTTCTAAATCTTCATACTTTTTATCCTTGTCGTTCAATGGAGTAGAGCTTCATATGATGCTATCATTCCCCTCTTCTTCAAGAGAATTCATCCTCGAGTTCAAGTCTGCATCAAAATGGGAAAGATTAGAAACATTAAAAGTAGCACTAACTTGTAACTCACCAGGAAGATCAAGTTTATAAGCATTGTCTCCAATCCTTTCAAGGACTTTGTATGGGCCACTTTTTCTAGGATCTAGCTTGGTCTTTCATTTGGAAGGAAATCTTTCCTTTCTCATATGCACCCAAACCAAGTCCCCGAGTTTAAACATAACATATTTTCTTCCTTTATTCCTTCGCAATGCAACTTCCTTATTTTTCTTTTCAATTGCAAGTCTTGTTTGTTAATGAATCTTCTTCATCATGTCAGCCTTATTTCTACCATCAAGATTAGAAAAATCATTAGTTGGTAAAGGCAGTAAATCAAGAAGCATAAGGAGGTTGAATTTATATACAACTTCAAAAGGAGTCGTACCAATAGAAGAATGAAAGGTTAGGCACAATCTTCCCAAGAAGTCAACTTTCCTTTCAAAACAGCCCTCAACATATTCCCCAAAGTTCTGTTAGCCACTTCTGTTTGCCTATCAATTTGTGGGTGACAAGATGTGGAAAATAGCAATTTAGTCCCTAACTTTCCCCAAAGAATTCTCCAAAGTGACTTAAAAACATGGCATCCCTATCACTAACAATAGTTCTAGGTATTGCATGCAATTTAACTTCTTTTACAAATAAGTGAGCCATATGAGATGCATCATTAGTCATTTTACATGGAATAAAATGAGCCATTTTAGAAAATCCATCTACTACCACAAATATACTATCCTTACCATATTTAGTCCTTGGAATCCCCAATATGAAGTCAATAGAAATATCAATTCAAGGAGAACTAGAAATAGGTAAAGGAGAATAAAGAACATGCGACATTGTTCTAGACTTAGCTTGTTTACATTCAAGACAATAAGAACACACTTTTTCAACATCCTTTCTTATGATAGGATAATAAAAATGTTCAGAAAGTATTTCCAAAGTTTTAGTCACTCCAAAATGTCCCATTAGCCTTCAACAATGTGCTTCCCTAACAAATAGTTCACGCAAAGAGCAGTTAGGTACGCACAACTTATTTTGCTTAAATAGAAATTCATCTTGAAGATTAAATTTCTCAAAAGGACCCAACTTACATTCATAAATTTTTTACCAAAATCAAAATCATTAGCATAGAGTAACTTGATTTGGTTAAAACCCAACAACTTTGAAGTAAGAGTAGATATCAATACATACCTTCTTGAGAACGTATCAGCAACCACATTCTCCCTTCCTTGTTTGCAAGCAATTACATAAGGAGAAGTTTCCATGAACTCCACCCATTTAGCATACCTACGACTAAGTTTACCTTGGCTCTTCAAGCACTTCAATGACTCATGATCAGTCTTGACCACGAATTCTCGAAGCCACAAGTAGTGCTGCCATGTAGCTAACGCCCTTACCAAGGCATATAACTCCTTATCATAAGTTGAGTAGTTCAATATTGCTCCACTTAACGTTTCACTAGAGTAGGCAATTGGCTTGGAGTCTTGCATCAAAACAGCACCTATGCCCTTACTAGAGGCATCGTACTCAACTTCAAAAGACTTAGAAAAATCAGATAATTACAAAAGAGGAGTAGAACATAATTTTTCTTTGAGCAAGTTAAGTGCATTATCTTGTTCCTTTCCCCATGAAAAAAATCTCATCCTTCTTAATAACTTCAGTTAAAGGAGAAGCAATGGTGCTAAAGTCCCTCACAAACCTCCTATAAAAACTAGCAAGTCCGTGGAAACTCTTAACTTCAGTTACACTATTAGGTCTAGGCCATTCTTTTATTGCTTTGACTTTATCACCATCTACTTCAACTCCCTTAGAACTGACCACAAAAGCCTAAAAAACTACACGATCTACATAGAAAGTACACTTTTTGAGATTAGCAAATAAGTGCTGATTTATAAGGACTTCAAAGACTTATTTTACGTACTGTAGATGTTCTTCTAGATTTTGAGACAAGATCAAGATGTCATCAAAATACACCATAATAAATTTTCCATGAAAAGCTTTTGAAATATGATTCATTATCATAAATGTGATAGGTGCATTTGTTAAGCCAAAAGACATAACTAACCACTCATAAGGTCCATATTTGGTCTTAAAAACAATTTTTCATTCATCTCCAGGATTCATACGAATCTGATGGTAACCACTTTTAAGATCAATTTTAGAAAACTTTTTGGATTCATATAGTTAATATAGCATGACACTAGAGTCACCAACACATCTCCTCAACCTAAAAGCATAAAAAATCATGCAACCCATAACCATATCCCCAGGCAATTCCAATCCTTAAGCAACCTTACCAACCTTTCTAGCATCCTACAAGGACTCACAATCCTAAACTCAATTGTCAACCCTAAACCTACCTAGCCCACTTGGTACCATAAACCACCATCTCCCCTTGGGAGACACCACTCTACCATCAACCTAATAAGACAAAATCAAGGCCTTGCTTAATCTATACCTCTCCAACCAAAGAAGATTTCGAACCATCAAGAATACTACACAACCATGCTCAACTTCCTCCAACCTAATCCCCCGATCTAGCCAAGCAATGTACCCCTCAAGTCACCTCTTACCACTATCATCAACACATGCTAGGTACTTAGAGCATCAACCAAAACATTAGCCTTGGTGGGGAAAATGATGTGCACTCATGTCATGATCCTTAAAGTATTCTAACCAGCTTTTTGTTACCTTTCGTCCACACCTATCATACTTAGTAAACAACCTATCATCCCTAAGACTTACAACACTACCCCAAATGATTCACATGCTCTAAATAAATCAATGCTTTACCACTAGAGGTCACCTCCAATAAGACAATGTAGGGTTTTAAGACCCTATTCATGAAACCCATCAACATAGCCATTGCATAAGTCAACCAACAACTCCCACAATACTCAAATGTTCCCCCTAGTTCGAAAAGACACTTAGGAATATCACCTTACCTCATCCCCACTTAGAGACAACTTAAAATAAAGATCAAGCTTAGGGAAATGACTAACCCATTGTAGTTGACCAAATAAGTCAACCATCCTTAACCATCATATTTACAATCTTATTGGTTCTACATTCATTGAAAACATGATATGCAAGTAGCCAAACCACCTCAAAACCTCCAATCCAACAAACTATGTTCAACCAAAATCATAAGACAAGACCCTATGCAATAAGAATATGGGGCAACTCTTAGAGATCAATTGGACCTTAAGACAAGAATGGACATACCTCCTTTACTACTATTTGACAACCTCCCACTCAAAGAAGGGTTCATAGGGAGTTGGATTCTAACTCTAGGGTTCTACTATCTACGGGGATATAATATGCATGCACTAGTGCACCCCAAGCATGATATTATCAATTCTACTACATCAACTCCAACAAGTCACAAGGCAATACATAAGGCAAGATGGACATGGAACAACACATATAAACATTATTAGCAACATTATACTCAATAAGAGGTAGACATCAAAGGTTCACCCAATAACTCAGGGCACACAAGAGGCCCATAAGCAACCAAAAAGAAATAATGCAAGGTATAGTGGAACCCGAATCCATCAAAATCAAAACCTTCAACTTATCCATGAAGCACCAAGCCAAGTCTAGTGACCCCTAGAGGGGTATGGTTTAGAATGTCGATAACCATCCTTATGATCTTTACGGACCCACGGACAATGCCTCATCTTATGATCCATTCCACCACATCCAAAACATTTACTTGAACCAGCTAAGCAATCTCTCGGGTTACTTATCTTCCACACTTGTCGTATGTAAGAGGAGTTTGCCCACCAATACCTTTACCTTGATACTTGGGGTTGGCCACCCCATCCTTGGAAACCCTCTTGTTTGGAGTATCGAAGTACTCTTGACCTCAAAAGCTACCTTTAAATAGAGCCATCTTCGACCTCTCACTTTCCTTTTTCTAAGCTTCCCCCCTTAAGTTATTCAGCATAAATCATGAGGCAGGACAAATCTATATCACTAATCAATATAGCCGATTGGTACTCCTTACTCACCAAGTTGGATACTCCCATCATGAATTTACTCATCCTAGACCTTAGATCGTCCACAAATTGGGGGGCATATTTTGAAAGTTAATTGAACTTGAGGGCATACACCCCTACATTCAAAGATCCTTGTTTCAAGTTCATGAACTCCACCAATTTATCTTCCTTAAGCTCAAGAGGGAAGAACTGATTAAGAAAGGCCACCTTGAACTCCTCTCATAGAACCACATTGTCAACCCCCTTCTATTTCTTTTATTGATTAAACCATATTTATGTTACCCCCTTGAGTTGGTAAGCCACGAACTCTACCTTGTCCTTTGATCTAACTCTCATGATAGCTAATACCTTGTAAACCTCATCAATGAACTCTTGAGGGTCCTCATCAACCTTAGATCCGTAGAATTCTAGTGGATTCATCCTCATAAAGTCCCTCACTCGAGATGCTGGAGTAGGAGCATAAGGGGCTTGGGCCCCTTGTTTGGCTTTATTAGCCACAACTTGAGCTAATATAGTAAGTGCATCCCAGAATTCTCCATGAGTCGGTTGTTCTTCGGGAGAGTAGGCTCTTTTTTCTCTTGTGTTATGCATGATCTAGCATAGCAAAGAACAATCATTAGGGGGGAAAACTTACATCAACTCTGTAGCATGACTTAGAATATGAAGAAGGGAAACATTTCCTAAAATGTCTCAGAGCCTCCTATTCATAGTTATGGTGCACAACACAACCACGAATAACACTCTAATCAATGCGATGCATTGGACTCTGAGGATCTAACAACCTAGTGTTCTGATACCATCTTTTTCACGACCCAAGCCTAGGGCCTAGACATGACTGATGAATGGGGAACTCAAAGGAACCCCAAACAAGCCTCATAGCATATCATTACATATCCTTGGTCGGGGAAGTAATTAAAATGACAATGAGAGATAAGCATAAACAAGGGAATTGGGAATAAGGGTAAACTTCCCTATTATAACATCAAGAAACAAGAGAGTCAATGCCCATAGCATAGATAAATAATATGTCCAACAATACCTCTACTACATAGATAAGAGCAGGGGCCACAACAAACAACCGGGCTCACCCTCATAGTCAATTCATAAATAAAGGAAAGATAATCTTAGTACATTGCAAGAGATCATACTTTAATAACTTGCAATAAACATAAAGACATGGCACGAGTAGCTCTTAACGTCATTGACCTCAAATGGTGAGCCTAACTTCAATCATAAGAATAGACCATCATCAACATTATCCTTTGCATTAACATTAACATTAAAGGCCCAAAAGAGGTATAATCTTAGAAAAAGGGGCTTAATCCGACCCTACAAAATCATCAATATTTTCATGATTTAAACATATCTTTAGAAAGCTCATAGTTATCATAGAGTAACTTGAATCATAACTCAACCAATAGATCATCAAAAATTAAAGAGTCCTTAAAAGATATTTTATCAAACACATGGCGGGTATGTAATGCTAGTGTAAAACCAAGCAATTCAAAAGTGAAATCATGCTAGAAAATTCAATGTAAAACTTTCAATAGATACTTGGTAACACCCCTAAGCAATATACATCAAAATCATTCATCAACTCTTACAATAGATCTTGGATTCATAGCACAAAACGTGCTAAAACAATCACAATTTCATAAACCCCAACATAGTGTGCAGTAAATTTTTATAATAAGTATGACCCATTAGTAAATCAACTTTAAATCATGCAATTTTAAGTAAAAGGAGGCTTGGGCATGATGAGTGAAAGGAACCCATAAAACAAACTCACATACCTTGACTTTGGAGAGTTTCTTTAAGAATATTTGAAATGGAGACTTGAAGCTTGAATGAAATCCTTAGGTTCAGATGAGTTTTGGGACTCTTGAATCTTGAGGAAGACTTGGGTCTTGACTTTGTTTCCTTGAATTCCAAGAAGACTTCTTGAAAACCTTGAGAATAGATGAAGAATTTGATGAAGATTAGAAAGGATTTTGAGAGGTTTTTGGTTGGTTTTTAGGGCTCAAAAAGGCTTGACACTGAGGGATTTTCATGTATATAGGTATAGGGTTATTACCCAATTGCCATATAGTAAAAAGAACAATTTTCAAAAAATTTTGAACCAGTCCACGTCAGGTCTACGTCGCGGACCCATCGAGGACAACTACTATTTTTGTAAAGTTTCACCAAATATTATTTTTCTTGGCACGGATAAAGTATACCTTATAGTTACTTATTACCCTACATAAGCTTACCCTCTGAATAAGAAAATGAAGTCAAATTTGTGAAATTCTGCACAAATTTTAAGATATTAAAAAAATACATTATAGGGTCTTTTCGAGCTATGTGGACAGGTGTTTAAATATCTCCATTTTGAGATATAAGGAAATTACGATTATGGGGGAATTGTTAGGCAAGTGTGGGGTGTTTCATATGTATGAGCATTATGTATTTGTGGTTATGGCTTTTGTATTGACCAATGCACCAACTATCTTTATGGATCTTATAATTAGGGTCTTTAAACCCTACCTTGAGTTGTTTCTGGTGGACTTCATTGATGATATTTTGATCTATTCTCAGAGTGAGAAGGAGCATTTAAGTCACTTGAGGGTGGTATTGCAAAAATTGAGGGAAGAGAAGTTATATGCCAAGTATGGAAAATGTAAATTTTGGTTGAAAGAGGTTGCCTTTCTAGGTCATGTGGTGTCGGGGGATGTATTAAGGTGGATCCTAAAAAGATAGATGGCCAAGTCGAAAGAACTATCCAATTCTTAAGGATATTCTTAGAGCTTGTATTTTGGAGTTTAAGGGTAGTTGGGATGATCATCTACCATTGATTGATTTTGCCTATAATAATAGCTATCATTCTAGCATTTGTACAACTCCTTTTGAGGCCCTCTATGGTATGCATTGTAAATCATCGGTTGGGTGGTTCGAAGTGGGACAAATGTCATTTTTGGGTCTGGATCTAGTCATGGAGGCTATGGAGAAGGTAATTTTGATTAGGAAGAGGTTGAAAACAACCCAAAGTCGCCAAAAGTCCTATACCGATGTGAGAGGAAGGGAGCTTGAATTTAAAGTTAGTGATTAGGTCTGTTTAAAGGTTTCATCTATGAAGGATGTGGTTTGTTTTGGTAAAAAAGGTAAATTGATTCAAAGACATATTGGTCCTTATTGGGCGTTGAAGAGTATTGGCAAGGTGGCCTATGAGTTGGATTTCCCTAGTGCAATGGACTTGGTTCATCCAGTCTTTCATATATCCATGTTGAGGAAATGTGTAGGTAAACCGAGTACCATTAGTCCATTGGATATTGTGGGAGTTGTTGAAGACAACTTGACTTATGAACAAGTTCCAAATCACCAATATAGGGTATAAACTGTAAAGGGCTCTGCCAAAGTTTTGGAACATATATCAAACCACATAGAAAGATAAAGAATAACAAACGACAAATTGGCACCTAGATCAAGTAAAGCATATGCATCAAACTCAAAGACATGCAACATACCCATAACCATATTTACAGACTCCTCAATGTCTTACCTAGCTTGAAGTACGTAAAACCTATTATGGCATTGATCACCACCTTAGTGATCTTGCCCTACTACCACCATTCATACAATCCTTAGCATGGTGACTAGGATTCCCACACCTAAAGCACACACTGGAGTTGACTAGATATTCCCCTCTGTGAATTTTCCCACACTTCTTCCAAGTGGGAGTAACTTGAGTACCTGAACTTCCTCCTTGAGCATTGGGTTTAGACCGCTTATCCTTATAGACCATGGAACCTAAGTACTAGATGAACCTTGCCTGAATTGCCTTTGTCCACTATGAAATTTACCATTCCTTCTATTTTTGGACCTTTGGTGAGGAAAACCACTAGTATCAATACGAGCCCTCTTGGACTCCTTATCCTTCCTCCTCATCTTATTATCCTTAATTTGCTATATATATTTCATAAGCCTTGAAATGTCCATCAAGTTTAATAGCATTGTTGTCTTGCACACTTGGGACACCAAATCGGAGACACCCATCACAAACATACTCATCATCCCTTGGATCTGAAACAATAAAAGGAGCATACTAGATAATTTTATGTACTTAAGGGCATACTCCCTCATACTCATGATCCCTTGATGGAAATTGATAAATTATTGAATCTTAGATTACCTCATTTCTAAGGTAAAGAAGTAGTCAAGAAATGCACTTTTAAACTCTTTCCAAGCATAGGACGCAAACCTTCAGTTAGTAGGCCATAGAAATCCCTTAAGTTAGTAGGCCACTAGCTTGACCTTCTCATCTAGGGACACTCCATGATACTCACAATTCTATACATTTTGTCAATAAACTCTTGTGGATCATTATCCTTTTTAGAACCATGCACTTTAGGCATGTTTATTCTCATAAGGTACTAAAGTCTAGCAGCTAGCATGCCTATATTTGAACAACTCGACCTTGGTTGGCTTGAGCCATAAACACTTGGGCTAGCATTTGAAAGGCAATATAAAACTCGGCATTAGTGAGCACCTCATCCATAGGATCACGTGGAGCTTTAGGGACTAGAGGAGCTTGTCCCTCATTGCCGTTGGCTCCCCATTGCAAAGGTGCTCCTCATGGAGGCATGTTATGAAAAAATTGAAAGGGCAACTATTAGAGAGGAGAAGCATTAAGGTGCACTACATGTCATGACATAGATCATGAAAAAAGTGAAAGTTCCTAAAACATCTTATAGCTTCCTACTCATAGATGTGGTGTGCTTCATATTGATGAAGAAGACTCTACTTGATGTAGTATGTTGGACTCCTTAGGACAATTTAAAACCTTGTACTCTTTTAACAAGTGTGTCATGACCCAAGATAGGCCCTAGGAATGACACGATGATCAAAACCCTGAAAGACTCCAACCAAGCCATATTACATATCATTTATGAGCATATACAAGGCATTAAAGCATTAGTTAATCAATCAACTAGTAGTAAGTGGAAGTAAGTCTCAAAAAATTAATTCATAGAAGGGAGAATCAAGTCAAAAGGAATCTACATAGATTTTACACATGGTGTCCAACAAGCCTCTACCAAGCTCACTCTCAATAAAAAGTATGGTAAATGCGTCAATTTCAAAATCAAACTAACAATAGGATCATAAGCTTAATAAGTGACACCCTCAAAGCATGAGGGCTTACCAATCAAGTGATATGCTATCAGACCAACTAGCCACAAGGAGATGAGAAGTGTCCAACCCTATATTTTTAGTAATGTCAGGAAAATACACATTAGTATATCAAAATGTACTAAGTATATGAGCAATGCATGATATATATAGATAGAGGTGCACATAATATAAATGAGATGATGTGTGAGTCATGGGATGCAAGGCCACAATATATAGGCATAAAGTAAATCTTAATTACATGAATATAAATCATGTGGTCTAAGCATCAAAATTATATGAAGTTAAAGCAGCATAATCATTTTGAGGGAGATTGCTATAACTGAAAATAAGGCCATGTGATAACATAGAATCTAATGTAACCCCTATATTGAGAAAGGGGGGAGACTACTTGCTAAGGCAGATGTTGTCATGGTATGTTCAATCATTTAACAGTCGGGGCTAAATGTGGATTTATGATACCTCATAACTTTATACTCCTATATATATATGTTTCAAGCTTCATTTAGTTAGGTTGGGGGTATATTAGGTTCATGGGAGACTCTTAGTACCTAAACGAGTTCAAGACTTCCTTAAAAGTTGAATTTTGGGTGATGGCTCATGCAAGGGTCAAATTTAAACTAGCATAACTTTTAGCACATTTAGAATAGGGTGGCCTATGACATGTCAAATGAAATACCTTTGAATTAGATTCACAATGCACTTGATTTCACCTCATTCTGAGGTTGGGTAAAGGAGTTATGATCGTTTTTGTGAGGCCCTCCCTTGTAGTGTTGTCACACGGACTGCTTGACGGCTAGTGTGGCCTTTGACGGGCCATTTTGGGTAGCTGAGGTTGGAAAAGGCCATTTTTGGCACTATGAAAGGTGACACCGCCAATGCAATGGGCCATGTGGCTCACTACTGACTGTGAGGATGGCCACAAGGTGTGCCAAAGGAAGCTTATAGGACTTGGGAAAAATATGGCTAAGGGTGGTGCCATGGGCACTATTGACAGGCTGTGTGGAGTGTGACGACCCGTGTCACCTGGGCTTGTGGTGGATTACAACATTTTCTTGCCTAAGTGAAGTGGGATGGACTAGTAAATGGTCCGTGTAACACCACACGGTCCGTGAAGTTATCCATCAAAGTGACTAGACGCCAATTTTTCCAAGTTCTCCAACTTCCATTTTCTCACTAAGGCATATCACACAGGCACTCCACACAACTTGTAAAGTGCCACACAGCTAGTCAAGTCTCTAGTGAGACTATACTTTGCTAATTTTTCCATCTGTTCACGAATGACGTGCGTAAATTTTAATTACCCTAATGCTCTTTTTAGACTTCAAATGCTATCCTAATCTTGCTAAAAGACCTAAACACTATCCTAAAGGATCAAACTCATTACTCTTATCTCAAATACACTCTCAATTCTTCCAAGCCCTAATTCCTTTTCAAGGGTTCCCAAGAACAAGATTGGATTCAAAGATCATTTCCAAGCCTTCATTCTTCCAATCTCAATTCCAAGCAACTCTAGACCTAAGGTGTGTGGGTTTCTTTCATGGGTTCCTTTCACCCGTGATACCCAACCCTCATTTTACTCAAATTGCATGATCTAAAGTTGATTTACAAATGGGTCTTGATTATTGTGAAATTCACTGCACACTAAGTTAAAGCTATGTGACATTGTGGTTGCTTGCTATGTTTTGAGCTATAAACCCTTGATCTATTGTAAGACTTGAGGAGGGGTATTGATGTATGTTTCTTAATGGTATTTCAAGGTGTTGATTTATGATTTTATAATAGATTTTCTTGCATGATTTCATCTCTATATTTCATGGTCTTATACTAGTATTACACACCCTCTAAATGTTTGATAGAATGTCTGGATGTAGTTTCTTGAGGTGTTAAAGGTCCAAAGCATGAGATATGATATGATTGACTATATGATGATAAAATGAGCTTATGTACATAATATACTCTATATATAAGTATTGCATTAGACCATGCCCAATCTGGGGGGTCTAAGAACCCAGATAATCGAAATGGGGGTTTGTACTCATCAACTGATGGAAGGGTTTGTACTTCTCCACCAAGGTGATGGGGCAGCATTATTACTAATTGAGATAGGGGTTTGTACTCATCAATCAAGGGATGGTTTATACTTCTCCACCTAGGTTATGGAGTGAAATTATCACCAATCGAGTGAAGGGTTAGTACTTCACCACCTAAGTAATGGGGCGACATCATCACTAACCTCGAGGGGTTTATACCTTGGAAATATAGCTTGTTCTATTCTTCACATATGATAGTTTATACGACCAGTAGTTATTTAAGCATGTTTTACTTATGCATTGTTCATACATGCCATTTTGCTATAATGTGCTCATTGCCTATTGCTATGCATTTTCATCATGATGTCGATTTCTTGTTGCATTGCAGCCCACATACTTAGCACATTCAAATATACTAATGTATACTCTTGCCTACATGATATCTCTTCATAGGAACCGATGCTCAAGTTGATCATCCTCCTCCTCAACGTGCCTAGGCGATGCTATTCCAAGTGTGTTGTTCAGTCCTCCATTTGGGAGACCTTAGTCTACGTTGTTATTATCTATGTATTTAGAGGTGTTTGTTGGACAAGTTGTGTATTTATGATATAAACTATGACTCCTTGTCTTTGATGTTGATGTTTTGACAAGCTATCCCTTAGCCCCTTGTTCCTTTTTGCTTACTTTATGCCTTTTATATTCTTCCACGACCAAAGATGTGTAATGATATTCTAAGAGGCTTGATTGAGGTTCCTTAGGGTTCTCCATTCGCAGTGTTACGTCTAGGCCCTAGGCTTGGGTCTTAACAAACTTGGTATCAAAGCAGTAGGCTGATAGATTCTCGGAGTCCAACACACTATGTCGATTAACATCCTATTCATAGTTTTGAAGAGCGCCATGACTATGAGTAGGAGTCTATGATGTGTTTTAGGTAATGTTTCCCTTCTTTATATTCTAAGTCATGCTATAGAGTTGTGGTGAGTTTTCCCCCCTAACTATTGTTCTTTGCTATGCTAGATTATGCCAAATAGTAGAGGAAGACATGCCTAAACCCCTGAGGACAAACCTACCAATGTGAGCTCCAAGATGCCCTTACCATGCTTACCCAAGTGGTGGCCAACTAAGTCCAACAAAGTGACCAAGCCCCTCATGCTACTAACCTAGAAGCTAGGGTAAGAGACTTCACGAGGATGAATCCTCTAGTTTTCTATGTTTCAAAGGTAGAGGAAGACCATTGATGAGGTCTACAAAATCTTAAATATCATGAGTATTGCGCTGAATGAAAAGGCAGAGTTGGCAGCATACCAACTCAATGTGGTAGCCCAAATTTGGTATGATCAATGGAAGGGGGAGAAGAGAAATGGTTATGTGATACTTTGGTAGGAGTTCAAATTGGCTTTACTCAGTTGGTTTTTCTCTCTTGAGCTTAGGGAAACAAAGTTGGTAGAGCTTATGAACTTGAAACAAGGTTCTATGAGTGTGAGGGAGTATGTCCTCAAGTTTAATAAACTTTCAAAGTGTGTTCCTCATTTGGTGGTTGATCCTAGATCTAGGAGGAATAAATTTGTGATGGGGGTCTCCGACTTGGTGAGTGAAGAATGACAGTCCGCCTTGCTAATTGGTGACATGGACTTGTCTCGGTTGATGACATATGCCAAGCAAATGGAGGAGGAAAAGTTGAGGAAGAGGAGGGGCCATGAGGCCAAGATGGCCCATTTTGAGGGTAAGTTCCAAAAGGGTACTGGATTTTATCAAGGCCAAGGGTCTCATCATGCTACCAATAGGGGGTTTGCCAATAACCTCCTTAGGGCTCAAGGTGATAGTGGTGTGGATCCTAGTGGTATGTGTCCTAAATGTTGGAAGAGTCATAATAGCTCATGTTTGAAGGGTTCCAATACATGCTTTGGTTGTGAGAAGCTTGTTCACAAGAAGATAGATTGTCCAAAAAACCATGGTAAGGTCCAGGGTTCAAATATGGTTCATTGAGTAGATGTGGTCCTCAAGGTGGTGCCCCAAGGCACAATCGGTTTTATACTATTCATAGGAGGAAAGGGTTTGGTGAGGTTCCTGATGTTGTTACGGGTATGTTGAAACTTTTGATTGTGATGTATATGCTTTGATTGATCCGGGTGCCACTTTTTCCTTTGTTATCACTTCTATTGGTAAAAAGTTTTATATTGACCTTGAGTTGTTGCATGAGTCATATGAAGTGTCTACTCCTATTGATGCCTCTATTATTGCTAGGAAAGTTTATAGAAGTTGTCCTATTTGCCTTTTGCATAAGTTGATGCCTTGTGATCTTGTTGAATTAGACATGGTAGATTTTGATGTCATTCTTGGGATGGATTGGTTGTATGTCTACTATGCTTCTATTGATTGTAGAACCCATAGGGTCAAGTTTGACTTCCCAAATGAACCCATCCTTGAGTGGGAAAGTGAAGATGTGGTGGTCAAGGGTAGATTCCTTTCATGCATTAAAGCCCATAAGTTTATTTCTAAGGGGTGTTTTTACCATCTTGTGAGGGTTAAAGATGTGGTGTCCAAAGATCCTTTCATAGAGTTGGTTCTGCTTGTAAATGAATTTCTTGATATCTTCCCAAATGACCTTCCCAGTGTCCCTTCCAAAAAGGGAGATAGATTTTGGTATAGATCTCTTTCCTGATACCTAACCTATGTCCATTGCCCATTACTATATGGCTCCAGCGAGGTTGAAGGAGTTAAAGGAGCAATTGAAAGATTTGTTGGAGAAGGGATTTATTAGACTTAGTCAACCACCTTGGGGTGCCTTGGTGTTGTTTGTGTAAAAGAAGGATGCGTCACTTAGAATGTGCATTGACTAACAACAATTCAATAGGGTCACTATAAAGAATAATATCCTCTTCCAAGAATTGATGACTTGTTTGACCACTTGCAAGGAGCTAGCTTTTTTTCTAAGATTGATCTTTGGTCCAGGTACCATCAAGTGAAGATAAGGGAGTATGATATTCCCAAGATGGCCTTATGGACTAGTTATGGACATTATGACTTTGTGATGATGTCCTTCGGGTTGACTAATGCACCCTCTTCATGGACCTAAAGAATAGGGTCTTCAAACCCTACCTTGACTCCTTTGTTGTGGTCTTCATTGATGATATTTTGATCTATTCACATAGTAGGGAGGAGCATATAGGTAATTTGAGGGTTGTGTTGCAAAGATTGAGGGAAGAGAAATTGTATGTTAAATATGAAAAGTGTGAATTTTGTTTAAAGTAGGTTGCATTCTTGGGTCATATGGTGTCGGGAAATGGTATTAAGGTGGATCTTAAGAAAACTAATGTGATTAGGAATTGGCCTAGACCATTGACCCCGTCGAATATTAGGAGCTTCTTGGGCCTTGCGAGTTACTATAGAAGGTTCGTGAATGGGTTCTCCTCCATTGACCCTATGAAAAAATTGACTCAAAAGAAGGTTAAGTTTGTGTGGACCAATGAATGTGAGAGAAGCTTCCAAACATTGAAAGATAAGCTTTGTGTCCGCTCACATATTATCACTACCAGATGGGCTTGAGGGACTTGTTGTGTATTATGATGCTTCTAGAGTTAGTTTGGGTTGTGTGCTAATGCAAAATGGTAAGGTCATAGCTTGTGCTTCTAGGCAACTCAAAGTGAATGAAAAGAACTACCCTACCCATGATTTGAATTGGCCATCATGGTGTTTGTATTAAATATTTAGCATCATTATTTGTATAGGGTGCATGTTAATATGTTCACTCATCATAAGAGCCTCCAATATGTCCTCACTCCAAAATATCTCAACTTGGGACAAAAAAGGTGGCTAGATAAGGACTATGACATGAGTGTGCATTACCATCACGAGAAGGCAAATATGGTGGCAGATGCTTTGAGTCGGTGTCTAAGGATAGCCTAGCTCATGTTGATGGTGGTGATAGGGAGATGGCTAGGGAAATACATCTATTGGCAAGGGGTTAGGTTGGAAGAGGTAGGTAATTGTGTGGATTTTGTTGATGGTTCCAAATCTTCTTTAGTTGATGAGGTGATAGCAAAACAATATCTTGACTCCTCTTGGCTTGAATTGAAAGCCTTAGTGAAAGAGGGCAAATTAGAGGTTTTCTCCCAAGGGGGAGATGGTGCTCTTAGGTACCAAGGTAGGTTGTGCGTGCCTTGTATTGATGGTTTGAGGGAGAAAATCCTTGATGATTCTTCTTATTCTATCCACCCAGATTCCACCAAGATGTATAGGGACTTGAGAGATGTGTATTGGTAGGGAGGCATAAAGAGTAATATTGGTAAATTTGTTTTCGGTTGCCATAGTTATCAATAAGTCAAAGCCAAACATCAAAGGTCAGGTGGCCTAACCCAAGACATAGAGATTCCTACTTGGAAGTGGGAGGTGATTAATATGGATTTCATGGTTGATTTTCCCAAGATTAGAAAAGGTTTTGATTCCATATGGGTGGTGGTTGATAGGATAAAGAAATTAGCTCACTTTCTACCGGTTAAGACTACATATAGGGCTGAGAAGAATGCAAGGTTCTATATCTATGAGTTAGTCAGGTTACATGTAGTTTCTTTATTCATCATATTGGATCAGGGTGCACAATTCACTTCATACTTTTGGAGGTCTTTTCAAACGGGTCTTGGTACAAAAGTTCACCTTAGTCTGGTATTTCATCCCCAAACGGATGGCTAAGCCGAAAGAACCATTTAAACCCTTGAAGATATGCTTAGAGCATGTGTATTGGAGTTGATGGGTAGTTGGGATGACCATCTTCCTTTGATTGAGTTCGCTACAACAATAGATATCACTCTAGCATTAGTATGGCTTCTTTGAGGATCTTTATAGGAGGCATTGTAGATCACCAGTGGGTTGGTTTGAGGTTGGAGAGGTGGCTTTATTGGGAACAGATCTGGTTATGGAGGCTCTTGAGAAGCTTAGGATGATTAGGGAGAGTTTGAAAATGGCCCAATTCGTCAAAATCCTATGCCAATGTGAGAAGAAGAGACCTTTAGTTCAAAGTGGGTGATTGAATCTATTTAAAAGTTTCTCCAATGAAAGGTGTGGTCCATTTTGGCAAAAAGGGGAAATTGAGTCCAAGATATGCTGGTCCTTATGAGGTGATAAAGAGGGTTTGCAAGGTATCTTATGAGTTAAGGTTGCCTAGTGAAATGAATTTAGTTCATCTGGTGTTCCATATCTCTATGTTGAGAAAATATGTGGGTGATCCTAATGCCATTGTACCTCTTGATGTGGTGGGCATTGTTGAGGATAACTTGACTTATAAGGAGGTTCTAGTTTGGATTTGTGATAGGCAAGTGAAGAGATTGACGAACATAGAAGTGATATCCACTAAGATCCTTTGGAAGAACCTTCAAGTCGAAAGTGCTACATGGAGGCTGAAGCAGATATGCAAAAGCGGTATCCTTTTCTTTTCCACTCCACTCAAGCCTAAGGTACTAATCCTAAGTCCCCTATGCAATTTCAATTCTTAATTTTTGGCCTTAAGCCATTGCATGCATTCATGTTTATATGGACAAGGTTTTATGGTAATTTTGATGTTCATGTTGAGAGTTTTGAAAATCATGTTTAGATACATTTGTTGTATCCATGTTAGGCAAAAATGTGCATGGCTACCTTCCTTGTGTACGTTTCTTTTACATTCGGGGATGAATGTTCCCAAGGGGGAGATACTATGACACTCTGTAACTTTCTGCTATCGTATATCCATTTTTCAAGCCTTATTTGGTTAGGCTGGGGATTTATTAGGTTCATGGGAGACTCCTAGTACTTAAACAAGTTCAAGACTTCCCTAAAAGTTGAGTTTTGGGTGACGATTCATGCAAGGGTCAACTTTAAGCTAGCATAACTTTTAGCACATTTGGAACTGGACAGACCATGACATGTCAAATGAAAGACCTTTTAATTAGCTTCACAATGCACTTGGTTTCACCTCATTCCGAGGTTACATGAAGGAGTTATGATCATTTTCATGAGGCCCTCTCGTGCAGTGTTGTCACACGGACTGCTTGACGGCCAGTGTGGCCTTTGACGGGCTGTTTGGGGCAGCTGCAGTTAGAAAAGGCAATTTTTAGCACTAAGAAAAGTGACACGACAAGTGGCACAAGCTGTGTGGCTCACCACTGACCATGGGGATGGCCACAAGGTGTGCAAAGGAAGCTTGTTGGACTTGGGGAAAATATGGCTAAGGGTGGTGCCACAGACACTGTTGACGGGCCGTGTGGAGTGTGACGACCCATGGCACCTGGGCTTGTGGTGCTTGCAACATTTTCTTATTATGTGAGGTGGGATGGACCAGTAAACAGTCCCTGTAACACCACACAGTCTGTGAAGTGGTCTGTCAAAGTGACGAGACGTCAATTTTTCCAAGTTCCCCAACTTCCATTTTTTCACTAAGGCACTTCACATGGGCACTCCACATGACCTATGGAGTGCCACACGACCAGCAAAGAATCCAGTGAGACTACACTTTGCTAATTTTCCATCCATTAATGGCATCTTCATAAATTTTAATTACTCTAATGCCCTTTTTAGACTTTCAATGCTATCCTAATCTTCCTAAAAGACCTAAACACTATCCCAAAGGATTAAACTCATTACTCTCATCTCAAATACACTCTCAATTATCTCAAAAGCCTCCATTAATCCCCAATTCAATTTCAAGGATACCCAAGAACAAGATTGGATTCAAAGATCATTTCTAAGCCTCCACTCTTCCCAATCTCAATTCCAAGCAACTCTAGACCTAAGGTATGTGGGTTTATTTCATGGGTTCCTTTCACTCATGATACCCATTCCTACTTTTTCTCAAATTACATGATTTAAAGTTGATTTAGAAATAGCTCTTTATTATTGTGAAATTCACTGCACACTAAGTTAAAGCTATGTGAAATTATGATTGTTTGCTATGTTTTAAGCTATAAACCCTTGATCTATTGTAAGATTTGAGGAGGAGTGTTGATGTATGTTTATTGAGGTGTTGCAAGGTATTGATTTTATGGTTTTACAATAGATTTTGTTGCATGATTTCATCTCTATATTTCATGGTCTTATACTAGCATTACACACCCTCTAAGTGTTTGATAAAATGTCTGG
>JAOTQJ010000002.1:8461302-8495691 GCA_025642045.1 Solanum sejunctum | reverse complement strand
CAAGAAATCCTCTCTTGGGATTCTTGAATTTGTTTTCTTAAAACCCTAGGTTATGATTTAAAATCCTATTAGAACTTATGAATAGATGAAGAAATTCGAGTTGGGTAGATTGAGATTCATGAAGAATAACTTACCTTTAGGAGGAATCTTGGAAGCTAATCCTAACTTGATGATTTTCTTGATGATTCTTGAGGGTTTATATTCAGGAGAGAAGGGAGAGGGCTTTAATCATGAAAACTGATATTTTATATATTTTGGAGACTATAAATAGAACCCTAAAGGTTTTAGAATAAAAATATCCTCAAAATATAAGGAAAAAACATTATTAACTCATCCAGTGAGGGTCCGCAACGCGCTCCGGGAGCGGACTTTTGGACAGCTCTGCACCTCTTCAATAAAATGGTCATAACTTTCTTCTCTGAACTCTGATTAATGCGAAATTAGATGCATTAGAAAGATAATTCAAATATATTTGATTTGATATATTATGAGTCATCTAAATCATTGTACTTTAGGATATATGATTATTTGAAATTGACCCTTCTATCGACCTATATAAAAATTTAATTGCTAGAAATTCTTTAAACTTGGCTTGATGTAAAAGATCCCTTATGACTCTAAATTACACCTTATATACTTTAAAATACTTAGGAATTGATCCTATCACGTATATACAACTTATAAGTTATTGGTTCACCTAACTTTTATAAAATCATACATTAGAACTATGACCTCATATCAACTCCAGTTCTATTCCCATACTAAGAAATTGACTTTAACATCTATGTTCAATTAAGAATCCTCAATTAAAATCCTATATCATATGAAGGATGACTCAGTCTTAGCTTAAAAATAATTTAGGGTGTTACATTATCTCCCCCTTGGGATTATTCATTCTCGAATGATGAGTAAAAGTGGATATCAAGGCATGAATAGACTCAGAATTCATCTTGACACTCTCATGTGAATTCTGGATTAAATCCATGGCTTTCCTAGGCCATATTACCTCTACTGATGGTATTCAAGTGGATGTTCAAAAGATTGAAGCTGTTAAGTACTGGACTAAACCAACCTCTCCAATCGATATAAGGAGTTTCTTAGGGTTGGCAGGCTACTGCTACCGATTTGTTGAGAGATTTTCTTCCTTATCTGCACTATTGACAAAGCTAACTCAGAAAATGGTCAAGTTTCAGTAGTCCGACAAGTATGAGAAAAGTTTCCAAGAGTTAAAGACTAGACTGACTATTGTACCAGTCCTAACCTTGCCTAATGGAACATAAGATTTTGTGATCTATTGTGATGCTTCGAGAGTTGGATTGGGATATGTGTTGATGCAGAGAAGGAAGGTAATAGTCTATGCTTCCAGACAACTTAAGATTCATGCGAGGAACTATCTAACCCATGATCGTGAGTTGGCTGCAGTGGTGTTCGCACTTAAAATCTAGCACCACTACTTGTATGGACTGCCTGTGGATGTTTTCACTGACCACAAGAGCTTGAAGTATGTCTTCAGTCAGAAAGAGCTCAACCTGTGACAGAGAAGATGGTTAGAGTTACTTAAGGATTATGACATGAGCATTCTCTATCATCTAGGTAAAGCTAACGTTGTTGTTGACACTCTTAACAGGTTATCAATGAGTAGCACAACCCATCTGGAGGAAGGAAAGAAGGAGCTATCTAAAGAAGTGCATCACTTAGCTCAATTAGGAGTGCAACTTGAGGAGAATGACGAGGGAGGAGTTAATGTCCAGAATGGGTCTGCTTCATCTTTGGTGACAGAGGTGAAAGAAAAGCAAGACCGAGATCCTATCCTACTCCAATTAAAGAAGGCCATTGACGAACAGAAAGTGATGGTCTTCTCTAATGGGGGAGATGGGGTGTTAAGGTACCAAAGTAGACTATGTGTACCAGATGTTGATAGTGTACGAGAGAGAATCATGGCTGAAGGTTATAGCACTAGGCAGTCCATTCATCCTGGCTCTACCAAAATGTACCCAACAACTAGTGAAGTGATGTATGATAGTGTAGAACTAGGGTCAATTAACGCATATACCTTATGTGAAAATATGGACAATGTACCTGTAACCACATTAGATGAAGCTTCCAAATTTTGTCGACTCCCCAGTGTATACGTGCGATTCTAGACCCCGCTAGAGGTAGCTGTCCCTCTAACCCCTCTACCATGACCCATAGGTACTTGCTGACCCCTACCTACTAGAGCAATTGATAATGATGATGCAACAGTTGACCCAAAATATTATGCCATACTACCCATACATCTCCTTGGGCAATCCCTTATCGTGTGTCTGGCATACTACACAAATAGCAAACATCTATCCAACGCGACATATACCTGGATGACTCCTTCCACACTATTTACAAGGCTGCCTAGGAATCATTAGTTGGCCTGCCGAATAACCCATTGCCCGGACACCTTGTCCTTCACCTTGTTGACCCAACTGATTACTTTAAGATCCTTGAAGTTGTGGTGGAGCATTGGCTACAGTGTAGGAGGATGATGGCCTAGGCGGTCTATTAGAAAACTGAGGCCTGAGATCACTTTGGGGTGGTGCGAACTGCCCTGTAGATCTGGCTCTTTTGGCCTTCCCTCTCTCTAACTCTTGTGTCCTTCTCCTCTGCCTCTGGTCCTCCAATTTCTGTGCAAAAGTCTACATTCTTGCAATGTCCATATCTTTGTTCAAGGAAGCAATGGTGCATTCTCTGACTAGATACATATCCAACCTATCTACATATCAATGGACTCTATATGCTATTTTAGCAACTACATTAGGAGCATATCTTGCCAGGGAATTAAATTGAAGGCTATACTCCCTCACACTCATATTCGCTGGATAGAGATTTAAGAATTTATCTGCACGGGACTCTCAGATCTCTATGGCAAATAATGGTCAAGGAATGCCTCTTTGAACTCTTTCCAGGTAGTTGGAGGCGCATGCATACCTTTAGATTGCTTCCAAGCTTCATACCATAATATAGACATACCCTTCAGCCTATATGTCGCTAACTCAACTGCTTCTGTACCACTCATATGTATAACATCTAAAGTATACTGAATCTGATCAATAAAGTCTGAGGGGTCTTCATTAGGATCTGACCCAGTGAAGGTTAGAGGGTCCAAATTAAGAAAATCACGTATCCTGGTACTAGCTGCCTTATTTATACCACCTGTACCCATAACTGGACCTTCCAGCCTTTGACCTTGACCAACAACTATACGGGTCAATAGTTGGACTGCATTTCTCAGATTCTGCATGGTAGCATCAATAGGTGGCTCTAAGGGAACTTCACTGCTCTCTGGTTCATTAGGAACTGGAGGAGTTGGAGATGTATATGACAAAGATTCCTCTCGAGTTTTATCTTGTTGTCTCACCTGGCTGGGTATACCAACCACCACTTCTACTGCCTTCCCTTTACCTTTATTCTTCCTTGTTTCTGGCATGCTTGTTATACAAAACAATTTAGGATTAGACATAGGGAACCTATTACACTTTACTTTATGGCACGATCTAACGAATCAAAAGAAAGTAACAACTCCTAAATGCCACATAGCCTCCTGCTTATAAATGTGGTGCACAACACATTGATAAACAAGATTTTACATAGATACGGCTTTGTAGACTCCGTAGGATAACCCGCTCTGATACCACTTCTGTCATGCCCCAAAAGTTCCGTTAGGGCGGACTGGCACCCATCGCTGATAAGGCTCGGGAGAACCAACCTGTAACTATGCACTTTATATACATACTATAAGGGGTTTCTGTGTTTGGCATGCCTTTAAGAATATAAACAGTGATAACAAGCCAAAAGGAAATGCATATGACTAGGCCGTTGGGGCCAGGGTATTTAAAGTACGAGACTTGACCAAACTTTACTTTACATAATTCACAAAGCCTCTAAATAAAGAAAACATTTGTTAAGTGTTGGGACAAGCCCGCATCAATAACCTACATAATAAAAACATGTAAGCTCTAGACATGTACAAAGCCCCGAAGCAACTTGGAGCTTGGTGACAACAGCTGAATATCCTGTACTCCTACTGGGGAGATCTACTAGCACCTGTACTTGCAGCATAAAATGCAGGTCCCTCGTAAGGGACATCAATATGAGATAATGTACTGAGTATGTAAGGCAGGAAACACTGTATATGATATAACAACTCAAGTGAAATTGTATACTGGTATAACATAAAAGACCACCTTTAGTTGATCATGTACTTTATGTGATTTATATTGCTTTACCTTTACTATAGAATCTGTACTGTAAAATCTGTGCATAGCTGTAATATAAATGACCAACTGATCAGTGGTGAAACTGTATCGGGTTCGTCCCTGGCTAGGTTATACTCAACCATTCGGGCTAGCCCCTTTTGATAGGATCGTCCCTGGCTAGGTTATACTCACCCCCCTTGGGCTACTACCTATCAAAAACTGTATACTATATGTTTCAATTACCTTTGAGATGATACTTTTGGTGGCCATAATATTGGAGCTATAGGACTTTATAGATAACATGTGACATGTGGATAATCATACAAGACAACATGACAATGAAAAGAGTACGTTACATAAATAATAAAATGCATATGAAATGAAACAACTTGTGAACTTTATTTAGTAACAAGAACTCATATAACTTGGTATCCAAGCATGTATGTAGTTTTAAAGGTGACTATGTATGGAATCATATGAACATGTACAAGAGTGGAGACATGGTTAATAGTTGTGTCGGAGTTGGTGAATGCCTTAATGTACCAAGGAGAGAGCTATGTTTCATGCCAAGTGATACGAAATCAAATAACCTTTCATACCTCGTTGTATGACCTCGTTACTATCTCAAGATAACCTTCCCTTTCTCCAAATAATTATTTACAACAAAATAGAGGATAAAGCTAGCATTAATAGCCAATAGACACACCTTGGCATCCCAATCACATACGAAAATAATACATGGGCAGCAAACGGGTGTTCATAAACCCGGGTGTATGCCTTTAACTTTTTTACCCCTAATCATATTTTCTAACAAACATTAGCATGTAAACATAATGTACATCCTATTTCAATTCCATAACAGCCTTACAACAGTCCACAAAGGACAACACATCACAATCCACACAATCTAAAAATGGACAGCATAACGTTACCTCAATTTGCTACATTTCGTTGTTGACAACTCCAAACCTATTCCAACTTTAACCAAACTATTCCAGCAACATTTACACATATAAACAGACCTAAAATAGTCTTATAACAGCACTTTATAAGTCATTAAGGACCTGATCTAATAGCTTTACACACAACAGCCGGCAAGTTCCAATCAACGTGACGCTTAAGATAACTCGATAAAACGTGCTTGTTAAATTAAACCAAAACCAGGGCAGCAACCTTAGGGTGATGTTTATAACTCAAACCATGTAAATAACACCATGTTATCTTCATAATATAACTAAAAAACCATAGATAAATCACCAAAACAAAAGGAAAAGGTGCAGCAACTTTCTGCACAGAATCTGTCCAACAGATTTCAGCAAGCATAACTAGTATCTATCTCTTGTTTTTCATGATGAAACTATAGTAAAGACATGTATAAACTTACTTAACACTATATTAAAGATATAGGGCTTGTATAATAACCCTAGAAGTTTTTTTTTTGCTGCTTTTCAAGTCAATACACGTTGAGAGAAAAGTTGGAGAGAAAGCTGATTTTTTTGTTCTTGTCTATGTTAAAATGAAGTTGTGCTGTTCTTATCTCTCTTTAAAGGCCTAGATTGGACGACTTACTCTTGGATATTTGACCATCGTAACCACATATTAGTAATCTTGTTATGCAGCAGCTTGGCCCTTGAACTTGAGCCTAAATGGGTCACCAACTTGATGGACTTGTGCTGCCTACTTTCCAACTTTCACTTACTTAGTTTTGTGCCCAATTTGCTAAGTGTATTATGATGTCTTTGGGCCCTTTTTATTATACTTCTTGGGCAGAAAATGTATCCCATTTATTATACTAAATCATGGGCCAAAGTTATACCCTTAACACGGACTTTATTCATAATCGAACTTGGATATTTTCGATGTCGAGCCTCGTCTCCGCTTAGTTAGCGATTTAAGCTTAGCAAGTAGGTGACTCACCTACTAGCTTCTAAGTACTACAAGAACCTTAATTCTTTTACTTCATTGTAAGGCCATAATCTTCTCAATTCGATACAAAACATATATACGCGTGACCCTCTTAAGCGTTAAACGCACATATAGCCCATTAACATGAGATTCAAGCACTTTTGAAAGTTAGCGCTAATTTGACCAAATTATGTTATGTTTCATTTGACTTGTGCTAGTATTATAAGGTGTGCGGTGTTATATACTCTCCCCATTAAGTGTTAATAACCGAATTTCTTAACTGTGAAGGACTACGTAAAAGCGTACATGCCATCTGTATCAAATTGCCAGGGCGGGAGGCATCAATAGCAGTAAGGAGTTGTTCTTCCCTAGTTGCATTGGCTTGGCTGAGTTAGGCATGCTAACCTGATTAAGTTTGGGGTGCTATTGCCGCTTTCCTGATGAGCCCATGGCAGGGTAAAACCAGTCGGTATGCTATATGGTCAGGCTAACTTGAGGATAGTATGGGATGCCTCCAGGCGCCACACAGGCGCAGTACTGCGCGCCAAGAATTTAGGCCCATGACAAATGGTACCAGAGTGGGACATGCTTTTCATGGCTGCGTGCTCCAGATGGTCATGGTGAAGACCAGTTCTTAGAGGGGAGAACACTTTGCTTGGTGCGAAGAGGAGGCACTGGCAAGGCAATGGAGTGGCGTTAGAATGAAAGTATGTTGATCCTTCGGTAGAGTCCTTCCCTATAAGTGCGGGATGCTTTGGGCATGAAAAAGGCGTGAACTCAGGACGTGAAGGCACGTGGTGTTGTGCAGCAGTCTGATGGGAGAGTTTCATCGATAGTATTGCGCCAAGGTCGTCGCAACATTAAGTGGGGGAGAGTGTTATGGACCAAATTTTTTAACTGTGAAGGACGACGCAAAAGTGTACGTGCCATCTGTATCAAACTACCAAGGGGAGGGGGGGCATTAATAGCAGTAAGGTGTTATTTTGCCCTAGTTACATTAGCTTGGCCGAGTTAGGCATGCCGACCCAATTAAGTTTGGAGAGCTATTTTCGCTTCCCTGATGAACCCATGGCCTATATGGTCAGGCTGGCTTATGGGTAGTATGGGATGCCTACAGGCGCTACACGGGCGTAGTGCTGCGCGCCATGACTCTAGGCCTGTGACAATTTGAAGGTTATGTTGGAAGAGGTTAGTGATGATGGTGTTGTTATTATTGATGAGTCTAAGTCTTAATTGGTTGATAAGGTTATAAACAAGATGTTGACTCCTCCTTGCTCGAATTGAAGGCCTTGGTGAAAGAGGGCAAAGTAGAGGTTTTCTCCCAAAGGGGAGATAGTCCCCTTAGGTACTAAGGTAGATTGTGTGCGCCTTATCTTGGTGGTTTAAGGGAGAAAATCCTTGATGAGGCCCATAATTCTTCTTTTTATATCCACACTGGTTCCACCAAAATGTATAGAGACTTGAGGGATGTGTATTGGTTAGAAGGTATAAAGAGGGACAATGCCAAATTCATTTTTTGTTGCCATTGTTGTCAATAAGTCAAAGCCGAACATCAAAGGTCGGGTGGCCTAACCCAAGACATAGAGATTCCCATTTGAAAGTGGGAGGTGATTAATATGGATTTTTTGATTGGGTTGCCCAAGACTAGAAAAGGTTTTGATTCCATTTGGGTTGTGGTTGATAGGATGACGAAATTAGCTCACTTTCTACCGATTATGACCACATAAGGGGCTGAAGAGTATACAAGGTTATACATCCATGAGTTAGTGAGGTTACATGGGGTTCCTTTGTCCATCATATCGGATTGTGGTACACAATTTATTCACACTTTTGGAGGTCTTTCCAAAGGGGTCTTTCTACAAAAGTTCACCTTGATACGACCTTTCACCCTCTAATGGATGGCGAAGCCGAACAACCCATTAAGGGTAGTTGGGATGACCATCTTCCATTGATTGAGTTTGCACACAACAATATCTATCACTCTAGCATCGGTATTGCTCCTTTTTAGGCCTTTTATGGGAGACGTAGTAGATCACTAGCTGGTTGGTTTGAGGTTGGCGAGGTGGATTTATTGCGACGACTTCTAGTTATGGAGTCTCTTGAGAAGGTTAGGGGGATTAGAGTAGGGTTGAAAACAGCCCAAAGTCATAAAAAATCCTATGCCGATGTGAGAAGGACATACCTTGAATTCAAAGTGGGTGATTGGGTTTATTTCAAAATTTCTCCAATGAAAGGTGTGGTCCATTTTGTCTTAAAGAAAAGTTGAGTCTAAGATATATTGATCCTTATTAATTTGAAATTCATTTATTATTTCAAAAATCATTTATTATTTCAAAAATCTGACTTTATATTTGTGATCAGGGGTCAAAATTAGGTGAAAAGGGGTCTAACCCAATTTAAGAGCAAAAGAATAGCAATTTCAATTTTTAAAAGTGCAAATTCCAATGAGGTTTTTGCGTTGCCTACACGGCGTGCCAAGGGTGCGCTCATGTATAATTTTACCTACACGTCCTCTCTGTGACGCGGATAGGTGTATTTTCCCAGGCAGTGTTTTTCCTGTGCTGACCAAATATTATAAGCGTTGGACCTAAGTTTTCCCAAGCGTGTTTTTATCTATACTTAGCCAAATTTCATCCTTATATCATCCAAAATATTTTCCAATACTCCCCAAAACACAGCCATATTTTCACTCCTAAATTCAAGACTCAAAACCCTCATCAGGAACTAAGGATTCTCTTCAAGCTTCAAGCCTCCATTTTCAAACTTCATCAAGAAATTCTCCAAAGTCAAAGTATGTGGTGTTGAATCATTGGGTCCTTTCACCCATGGTGCCTAAGCATCCTTCTTACTAATATTGCATGATTTAAAGTTTATTTTACATGTGGGTCTTGTATATTGAGAAAATTACTGCACAGTGATTTTAGTTCATGAAAGTGTGGTTGTTTGAGCATGTTTTGAGCTCTAAATCATGGATCTAATGTTAGATTTGATAAGGGATTTTGATGTGAATGTCTTGGGGATATTACAAGGTGTTGATTGATGGTTTTACTATCGATTCTATTGCATGATTGCATCTCCAAAATTACATGGTCTTTTACCCCCTACTACACACCGCCAAGGTTCTTGATAAAATGTCCGGTTATGGTTTTTTGAGGAAATGAAGGTCCAAAGCATGAGATATGATATGAATAATATTATGATGATGAAATAAGCTTATGTATATGATTATTCCTATATGAAGTGTTGCACTAGAGCATATAATGAATTCTATATAAAGTGTAGAATCGACCATGCCCAATCTAGGGGGTTTGAGCACTTGGATAACCTAGTAAAGGGTTTGTACTTCTCTACCGGGTGATGGGGCGGCATCATCATTAACATAGATGGGGGTTTGTACTCGTCAACCTAAGGAAGGCTTTGTACTTCTCCATTATGGTGATTGGGCAGCATTATCACCAACCTAGGTGAGGGTTAGTACTCATCCACCTAAGTGATGGGGTGGCAACATCACTAACCTAGCAAGGGGTTCGTACTTTGAAAACTTAGTTTAGTCTCTTCTACACATATGATATTCTATATGAGCATGGATTACTTAAGCATGTTAGACTTATGCATTGATCATATATGTCATGTTGCTATATCATTCCTATTGTCTATTATTATGCATGTTGATTATGAAACTTATCTCTTGTGCATTGCATCCCACATACTTAGTACATTCAAACGTACTAAAGCATACTCTTGCTTACATGATATCACCATGTATAAATTGGTGCTCAAGTTGATTATCCTCTCCCTAAACGTGGCTAATGGGTACTATTCCAAGCTTGTTGGTGAGTCCTCCATTTCGGAGACCTTAGTCTATGATTGCTATTATGTATGTATTGAGACACTTTCTTATGTTCTATTTTGACTATGAGGGTGAGCCTGGTTACTTTGTCTTAGACCTCTCTCTATCTATGTATTTAGAGGTGTTATTGGATAAGTTGTGTAATTATGATATAAGCTATGACTCCTTGTGTTGATGTTGAAATTTTGGCGAGCTATCCCTTAGCCCCTTTGCCCCTTATGCTTGTTTTAGTTTTTTTACATGCTATTGCGGTCAATGATGTGTAATAATAAGTTAAGAGGCTTGATTGGGGTTCCTTTGGGTTCCCTATTCGCCATGTCACGTCTAGGCCCTAGGCTTGAGTTGTGACAAATGGTATTAGAGCACTAGGTTGATAAATCCTCGGAGTCTAACATACCACATCGATTAGAGTCTTATTCATGGTTGTGAAGCACGCCATGACTATGAATAGAAGGCTATGAGACATTTTAGGAAATATTTTTCTTCTTTATGTTCTAAGTCGTGCTATAGAGTTGTGGTGAGTCTTCTTCCTAACGTTGTTCTTTGTTATGCTAGATCATGCCAAACACTAGAGGATGGTGGTCCCAAACTCCCGAGGAGCAACATACCAGTGATGAGCTCCGAGATGCTCTTACTTTGTTTGCCCAAGTGGTGGCCAACCAAGTCCAACAAGGGGCCCAAGCCCCTCATGCTACTCCCCCAGGAGCTAGGGTAAGAGTCTTCATAAGGATGAATCCTTTGATTTGCCATGGGTCAAAGGTAGATGAAGATTCACAAGAGTTTATTAATGAGGTCTACAAAATCTTGAATGTCATGGGTGTTGGGCCAAATAAAAAGGTGGAGTTGGCGGCATAACAACTCAAGGGTGTAGCCCAAATTTGGTATGAGCAATGGAAGTGTGAGAAGGGTAATGGATATATGGTGCTTTGGGAAGAATTCAAATTGGCCTTCCTTAATCAATTTTTCCCTCTTGAGCTTAGGGAAGCAAAATTGGTAGATTTTATGAACTTGAAATAAGGTTCTATGAGTATAAAGGAGTATGCCCTCAAATTTAATCAACTTTCAAATATTCTCCTCACTTGGTGGCCAATCCAGGATTGAGGATGAATAAATTTGTGATAGAGGTCTTTGACTTAGTGATTGAGGAATGCCGGTCCACCTTGCTTATTGGTGGCATGGACGTATCTCGGTTGATGACTTATGCCAAGCAAATAGAGGAAGAGAAGATGAGAAAAATGAGGGGTGACGAGGCCAAGAAAGCCCATCTAGGGGGTAAGTTCCATAGGGATAGCCGATTCTATCAAGGCCAAGGGCCTTCTCATGCTACAAATAGGAGATTTGCCAATGACTTCCCTAGGCCTCAAGGTGTTGGTGGTGTGGCTCTCATTGATGTGTGCCCTACTTGCGGAAGAATCGTAATAGCCCTTATTTGAAGGGTTCTAATGAATGCTCTGATTGTTGAGAGCTTGGTCACAAAAGGCTAAATTGTCTAAGAAATCGCTACAAGGATCGAGGTATAAATGCAGTTTCATTGGGTAGAAGTGGTCCTCAAGGTGGTGCCCTAATGCGCAATTGATTCTATGCTCTATATAGAAGGCAAGGGGTTGGTGAGGTCCTTGATGATGTTACCGATATGTTAAAAATCTTTGACTTTGAAGTGTATGCTTTGATTGATCCGAGTGCCACTCTTTCCTTTGTCACCCTCTTATTGCTAAAAAGTTTCATGTTATCCCCGAGTTGTTGCATGAGTCATATGAAGTGTCTACTCCTATCGGTGTCTCAATTATTGCAAGTGTATAGAAATTATCCTATTTGCATTTTGCATAAGTTATTTCGCTGTGATCTTATTGAATTGGACATGGTAGACTTTGATGTCATTCTTGGGATGGATTGGTTGCATGCCTACTATGGTTCTATTGATTGTAGAATCCATAGGGTCAAGTTTCAATTTCCTAATGAACCCGTCCTGAAGTGGGAAAGTCAAGATATGGTGGTCAAAGGTAGATTCATTTTATGCATTAAATCCCATAAGTTGATTTCTACGGGGTGTTTGTATCATCTTATAATGGTTAAGGATATAGAGTCCAAAATTCCTTCCATTAAGTCGGTTCCCATAGTAAACAAGTTTATTAATGTCTTCCCAAATGACCTTCCTGGTGTTCCTCCCGAAAGAGAGATAGATTTTGGCATCTATCTCCTTCCCGATATGAACCTATCTCCATTTTCCCTTACTGTATGACCCCAGCAGATTTGAAAGAGTTAAAAGAGCAATTGAAATACTTATTGGAGAAAGGATTTATTAGACCTAGTCAATCCCCTTGGGGTGCACCGGTATTGTTTGTGAAGAAGAATGATAGGTTACTTAGAATGTGCATTGACTACCGACAACTCAATAGGGTCACTATAAAGAATAGATATCCTCTTCCATAGATTGATGACTTATTTGGCCAATTGCCTGGGGCTAACTATTTCTCTAAGATTGATCTTCGGTTCGGGTATCATCAAGTGAGGGTGTACGAATGTGATATTCCTAAGATGGCTCTCTATATTAGATGTGGGTATTATGAGTTTGTTGTGATGTTGTTTGAGTTGACCAATGTAATGGCCATCTTCATGGACCTAATGAATAGGCTCCTCAAACCTTACCTTGATTCCTTTGTTATGGTTTGCATTGATGATATATTGATCTATTCACATAGTAGGGAGGAACATATGGGTTATTTGAGGGTTGTGTTGCAAAGGTTGGGGGAGGAGAGACTGTATGCTATATGTGATAAGTGTGAATTTTTGTTGAAGGAGGTCGCTATGGTTTCAGGGGATGGTATTAAGGTGGATCTTAAGAAGATAAATGTGATTATAAATTGGCCTAGACCATTGACCCCACAGATATTAGAAGTTTCTTGGGCCTTGCGGGTTTACTATAGAAGGTTTGTGAATGGGTTCTCCTCCATTGCTTCTCCTATGACCAAATTGACTTAAAAGAAGGTTAAGTTTGAATGGACCAATGAATATGAGAGGATCATCTAAACATTGAAGGATAGGCTTGTGGTCGCTCCTATATTGTTGCTACCAGATGGGCTTGAGGGTTTTGTTGTGTATTGTGATTCATCTAGAGTTGATTTGAGTTGTGTACTAATGCAAAATAGTAAGGTCATATCCTACGCTTTAGGCAACTCAAGGTGCATGAAAGGAATTACCCTACCCATGATCTAGAGTTGGCTGCCATTGTGTTTGCAATAAATATTTGGCATCACTACTTGTATAGGGTGCATGTTGATGTCTTCACCGATCATAAGAGCCTCTAATATGTCTTCACTCAAAAAGATCTCAACTTGAGACAAACAAGGTGGCTAGAACTTCTCAAAGATTATGATATGAGTGTGCATTATCATCTGGGTAAGGCAAATATAGTGCCGGATGCTTTGAGTCGGGTGCCTATGGGTAGCCTAGGTCATGTGGTTGGTGGTGATAGGTAGGTTGCTAGGGAGGTGTATAGGTTGGCTAGATTGGGAGTTAGGTTGGAAGAGGTTGGTGATGTTAGTGTTGTGGTTATTGATGGGTCTAAATCTTCCTTGGTTGATGCGGTGATAGACAAACAAGATCTTGACTCCTCCTTGCTTGAATTGAAGGCCTTGGTGAAAGACGACAAAGTAGAGATTTTCTCCCAAGGTGGAGATGGTGCGCTTAAGTAACAAGGTAGGTTGTGTGTGCCTTGTGTTGGTGGTTTGAGGGAGAAGATTTTTGGTGAGGCCCACAATTCTTCTTATTTTATTCACCTTGGTTCCACTAAAATGTATAGAGACTTGAGGGATGTGTATTGGTGGGGAGGTATGAAGAGGGACATTACCAAATTCATTTTCGGTTGCCATAGTTGTCAATAAGTCAAAGCTGAATATCAAAGGTCAGGTGGCCTAGCCCAAGACATAGAGATTCCTACTTGGAAGTGGGAGGTGATTAACATAGATTCTGTGGTTAGATTGCCCAATACTAGGAAAGGTTTTGATTCTATATGGGTGGTGGTTGATAGGATGATGAGGTTGGATCACTTTCTACTGGTTAAGACCACATATGGGGCTAAAGAGTATGCAGGGTTTTACATCCATGAGTTAGTGAGGTTGCATGGGATTCCTTTGTCCATCACATCGGATCATGGTTCATAATTTACTTCACACTTTTGGAGGTCTTTCCAAAGGGGTCTTGGTATAAGAGTCAACTTAGTATGGCCTTCCATTCTCAAATGGATGGCCAAGCCGAAAGGAAAATTCAAACCCTTGAGGATATGCTTAGGGTATGTGTTTTGTAGTCGAAGGGTAGTTGGGATGACCATCTTTCTTTGATTGAATTCGGGTACAACAATAGCTATCACTCTAGCATCGGTAAGGCTCCATTTGAGGCTCTTTATGGGAGACGTTGTAGATCACTGATGGGTTGGTTTGAGGTTGGATAGGTAGCTTTATTACAATTGGATTTGGTCATAGAGGCTCTTGAGAAAGTTAAAATGATTAGGGAGAAGTTGAGGACAACCCAAAGTCGTCAAAAATCCTATGCCGGTGTGAGAAGAAGAGACCTCAAATTGGGTGATTGGGTCTATTTGAAGGTTTCTCCAATGAAAGGTATGGTCCATTTTGGTAAAAAAGGGAAGTTGAGTCCAAGGTATATTGGTCCTTATGAGGTGATAGAGAGGATTGGCAAGGTAGCTTATGACTTGAAGTTGCCCAGTGAAATGAATTTGGTTCATCTGCTATTCCATATTTCTATGTTGAGGAAGTGAGTTGGTGATCCTAATACCATTGTGCCTCTTAATGTTGTGGGTATTGGTGAGGATAACTTGACTTATGAGGAACAAAGAGATGGCATTCGTTAAGCTCCTTTGGAGTAACCAACAAGTTGAAAGTACTACATGGGAGGCCGAAGCGGACATGCAAAAGTGGTACCCTCATTTTTTCCACTCCACTCAAGCCTAAGGTACTGATCCTAAGTCCTATATGTGATTTCAAGTCTTACATTTCAGACCACGTGTCATTTATATGCATTCATATTTAAGTGCATAAACTTATGATGATTTTACACTTATGTTGAGAATTTGAAAAAGGTGTTTTTATATATTATGTTGCATTCTTGGTGGGGTTGATTTGTGCATAATCACTCTTGTGTTGTATGTCTCTTTTATATTCGAGAATGAATATTCCCAAGGGGAAGATATTGAAACGACCCTAAAAGTGCCTAAAAATGTACCTCGGAACGCCTAAAATATTAATTCTCATATATTTTAAAATTCATCCATTATTTTAAAAATCTGACTTTATATTTATGATTAGGGGGTCAAAATTAGGTGAAAAAGGGTCTAACCCCGCTTTATGAGCGAAAGAATAGCAATTTTAATTTTTGAAAGTGTAAATTCCAATGAGGTTTTCTTGTTGCCTCCGCGACGCGCCAAGGGCGCGCTCATGTACAATTTTGCCACCACGTCCTCTCTGCGATTCATAGATGTGTATTTTCCCCGGCAGTGTTTTTCCTATGCGAACCAAATATTCTAAGTGTTGGGCCCAAGTTTTCCCAAGCATGTTTTTTTCTATACATAGCCAAATTTCGCCCTTATATCATCCAAAATACTTCCCAATACTCCCCTAAATACTTAGCCATATTTTCGCTCCAAAATTCAAGACTCAAAAAATCCTCTTTCGGAACTCAGGACTCTCTTCAACCTTCCAACCTCCATTTTCAAACTTCATCAAGAACTTCTCCAAATTGCATCCCACATACTTGGTACATTTAAACATAATAACGCATACTCTTGCCCACATGATATCACCATGTAGGAACCAGTGGTCAACTTGATCATCCTCCCCCTCCACGTGGCTAGTCAGTACTATTCCAATCTTGTTGGAGAGTCCTCCATTTCAGGGACCTTAGTCTATGATTGCCATTATTTATGTATTGAGACACTTTCTTATGCTCTATTTTAACTATGAGGGTGATCCCGATTACTTTGTCTTTGACCCCGCTCTATCTCTATGTATTTAGAGGTATTATTGGATAAGTTGTGTAATTATGATATGAGTTATGACTCCTTGTCTTGATGTTGGTGTTTTGGCGAGCTATCCTTTATCCCCTTTGCCCCTTATTCTTGTTTTATGTCTTTTACATACTTCTGCAACCAATGCTGTGTAATGATAAGTTAAGAGGATTGATTAGGGTTCCTTCGGGTTCCCTATTCACCGTATCACGTCTAAGCCCTAGGCTTGGGTCGTGACATTGAGTCTTGGGCCTAAGTGTTCCCAAATGTGTTTTTACCTATACTTAGTGATTTTCACCCTCATATCATCCTAAACATTTCCCAATATCCTCTCATAGACTTAACCATATTTTCTCTCCCAAATTCAAGTCTCAAAACCCTCATCCAAAACTAAGGATTTTCTTCAAGCTTCAAGCTTCCATTTTTAATCTTCATCAAGAGTTTCCTCCAAGCTAAGGCATGTAGGTTTTATCCATTGGTTTCTTACACCCATAGTGTCCTAATCTCCTTTTTACTCAAGTTGCATGATTTGAAGTTGATTTTTCAATTGGGTTTACTAGTATGAACATGTCTATGAACTATGTTAAAGCTTTGTAAAGTTGTGACTGTTTTGCTATGTTTTGAGCTATAAATCTTAAATCTAATGTAAGATTTGATGAGGGAATTCGATGTATATTGCTTGAGGGTGTTGCAAGGTGTTGATTAATGGTTTTACAATAGATTTTATTGTATGATTTCATATCTATATTCCATGATTTTAGACTAGCATTACACACCCTCTAAGTGTTTATTAACATGTCTGGATGTGGTTTCTTGAGGAATTGAAGGTCCAAAGCATGAGATATGATATGAATGATGTTATGATGATGAAATGAGATTATGCATGTAATATAATCTATTTAAAATGTTGCATTAGGCCTTGCCCGGTCTGGGGGGACTAAGAGCCCAAATAACCTAGTTGAGGGGTTAGTATGTTAAACACTAGGGTGGTAGGTAAGATTGCCACTAACCTTAATGAGGGGTTTGTACATCACACACCAGGGACATAGGTACAATTATCACTAACCTAGATGAGGGATTTATACCTCATACACCAGGGTGATGGGTGATATCATCACTAACCTACCAAGGGGTTCATACTTTGAAAATCTAGTTTGGTCTCTTCTACACATATGATATTCTATATGGGCATGAGTTACTTAAGCATGTTTTACTTATACAGTGACCATACATGCCATATTGATACATTATGTCTATTGCCTATTCTTATGTATTTTGATTAAGGTGTCTTTCTCTTGTTGCATTACATCTTACATACGTAGTACTTTCAAACGTACTAACACATACTCTTGCCTACATGATATCACCATGTAGGAACCGGTGCCCAAGTTGATCCTCCTCCTCTATATGGATAGATCAGTACTACTCAAGCTTGTGGTGAGTCCTCTATTTTGTGGACCCTAGTCTATATTGCTCTTATTATGTATTGAGACATTCTTCTTTATTTTTTGTTTTGACTATGAGGGTGAGCCCGGTTGCTTGTCTTGGACCCCGCTCTTATCTATGTATTAGAGGTCTTTGTTGGACATGTTTTGTATCTGTGATATGAGCTTTGACTCTTTGTCTCTTTATTATGCTATTATGCAAGCTATCTCCTTAGTCCCTTTGCCCCTATTCTTACTTCTTATGTCTTTTATATGCTTCTGCAACCGATGATATGTAATGATAAGGTAAGAGGCTTGTATGAGGTTCCTTCGAGTTCTCCATTCACCATGTCACGTATAGGCACTAGGCTTGGGTCATGAAAAACTTGGTGAAGAACACTGTAAGTGTGAGAAATTGCTTGAAAGTCCTAAACCCACGGTAAGGTTAAAGCTATGAATTGTGAAATTGACAAACCTTTTATGATTAATGAGAAATAATTTGGTGGGTTTGAGAGGGAGAGGCATGAAAGAGGAGAGAATGAGGGAGAAAATAGGAGAGTGGGTCAGTTTATTAGGTATAAATCATTAATGCTAACTCGGGTCAAACTGGTCCGGACCCCTTATTCATGGATGGTCTCACAGTCCATTTGGTGCACTATGGTCTATGCGAGCTATCTATCATTATTGAATTGAGTGCAGGAGTTACTTACCTGGTCAAGTGCCTCTTTATAGCTCATGAAAAGTACCACGGTCCATATAGGGCATCGTGGACTCTTCCGTTTTACATGCGCCTAGTGAATCTCCCTTAATGGACCATCCAATGGTCCATGTAACTTCCCACGGGCCGTGATAACGACCGTGGTGCTTGCCTTTTCTTAATTTTACCCCTAGCTTTGCACTGCATGAATTACCTTGCTCATGTCTATGTTAGCCTAGATCAACACCTATACACACCTGCAACTACATAACTAACAATTTGTGAAGTCATTAACAATAATTACTATTTTTTCAGAAAGAATACAAAAGAAAATGCATGGATTGCCTCCCATCAATGCCTAATTTATTATTGCAGTACAACGCAGTCGCTTTGATTACTCATACTTCATAAGCTGCATTTCCACATACATATACGTCACCTAGGGTACCAAAGTATTGTTTCACCCTTTGTCCATTTACTTTGAATATATGCCTATTTTTAGCCTCTCATTCTTTACACCATGAAGGTATACTTGTACAATTGTGAAGGGTTCGGACCACCTAGATTTAAGCTTACCTGGAAAAAGACTCAACTTGGAGTTCTATAACAAAACCCTATCAACACTGAAACTTTGTCGTGCAATATTTTTGTCATGATGAAACATCATCCGATCCTTGTATAGCACTTTCATAAGCATGAAGGAGAAACTCATCCTACTTATTGAGTTGGTCCACTCTCAGGCTAGTAGCATCACTCCAACTCAGGTTCAACTTTTTCAGCACCCAAAGTGCCTTGTGTTCCAGCTACACAGGTAGATGACAAGCTTTACCAAACACTAACCGATATAGGGACATACCAATCAGCATCTTGTAAGCCATATTATAGGCCCGCAATGCATGATCTAGTTTTCGAGCCTAGTCTGCTCTGGTGGCATTTATCGTCTTGGCCAAAATTTCCTTAATCTCGCTATTTAAGACCTCAACTTGCCCACTTATTTGCGGATGATAGGGCATGGCCACCTTATTCTACCACACTCTATATTTGGTCAACGCAGCATGGAAGATCTTGTTGCATAAGTGGGAACCCCTATCACCAGTGATAGTTCTGGGTGTCCCAAATCTGGGAAAGATGTTCCATCTTAGAAAGCTAGCAACACTTTACTCTCATTGTCAAGCAATGTGATGGCCTCCATCTATTTGGATATGTAGTCCACTAATATCGTTTAACCCGGCTACTCAAATAAAGCAGTGATGGACATTATTAGCATAATAAACCAACTTTAGAGGTTAGAGTTGAATCCTACAAGGAACAATGTGTTAGTGAATGAGCAGAGAAAGGACCTATGGCTACTAGATTTTGGCTCGATAAGCGAGCACCAAGCAATAGTTATAACCAAAATAGGGGGAAACTAAACTACAACTACTCCTAAGAAACAATTGGGGAAGGATTGATCAACTAAGGAAGCAAGGATAGGGGATATTGGAATCAATCAAAACTCAATTGATCCATCATACTTAGCATCACATTAACTCTATAGGTAGGTTAGTTGCTTGTAATCAAGCTATCTAGCAACAGTGATGTTTTGCAAGAGCCAACTACGGCCTCTTACGTGAGCCACTCCAAGACACGCCTAGCTTGAGCACCTCAAAGCAAGACTCCCAAGACCTTAGCCATTGAGTCCCTTTTGAGGATCTCAACTTATAAACCTATAATTATCGTGCAATCCTCTGCTCAACTACATCACTAGAGAAATAAAAGCTAGGTTCAAGTAGCTACCTCAAATCTAATTTATACAAGAAGATATGCATGAACATACAAATCAATTCAAGCAATTGAAGCAATATCGGAGAAACCATATTGATTTTGCAAGTAAATTATCAACTAAGCATGAAAGCAAGAGAAATAATCAAGACCTATGTATAAATCAACATCCAAGGTTCAATTAAATTTACAAATTTAGCATTTAAGAGCAAGGAAAGAAAGACTGAGTGAAAGACAAATACATGTGAAGTCCACGCTCTTCAATCTACTCAAGGATTTGTAGAAAACTTGCTCTAAATCCTCACCCTAAACTAAAATCTACAGTAAGGTGTGTTTTTCTTCTTCAAGATGTATGAGTGTATTCTCAATGTCTGAATGTATCTCCCTGTATGAAGAATCAGGGTTGGGAGTGTGTGTGTATGTAATTTTTTGACTAAAAATGATGAAATTCCAAAGTTGCCCCGACACTGGTTACTGTGACATTCTGTGATCGCGCTAGGGCTTAGAGCATTCGCACGTCTTTGCATGCCACAACTCCATAATTATGGGACTCAAGGCTGCGATCACGGAGTGTATCTGCTTCCAAGTACCATTTTGTGTATTTCAGCTCTTTTTGGCTCCAATTCAGCTCTGATCCTCAATTCTTCTCAGCAAAGCCAAATCTAACCTATATGTGCTTATAACATACACCATTTTAAGCATAATTAGCCTCATATTATGAGATTAGTGATGTTGGGCCAAAAACACATATTTTTAGTCATTATTTACCTTATATTTAATACTTATTTATCCTTTTTGAGTATAAATTTTATGGAATGTGCTAAATAGTGTATTTTATTTGTACGATTAAATTGGCATGAAAATGAAGAGATATAGAGCTCAAAAGAATTAAAAAGGAAAGATTATAGAAGAAAAATCAAGCAGACAACTTAATGGATTAAACTAAATAAAATAATATATATATACGCTGTTGTTTAAATTGTGAACTGCAATTGGAAGCTGCTGACATGTGGCAATTATGGGCGAACAAAATCAAGTGAAGTCGGTGCAACACTCTTTCAAGGAAATCCAATTTTAATTTATTTTGGACTCAATTATTTTATTTGAGAATTTTTTGCCCTACACCTATAAATATTTCATAAAATTAGATTTTATATAAATTTTGACCTAGAGAGAAATAAAAGCCATCGTGGAGGTCGGAGAATTTTAGTGTCATCTTTTTTTCTCCAATAATATTTATATTTTTTATTTATCTTTGAATGATTTGTGCTAATTTCTTCATGTCTATGTGGAGTTATACTTCTCGTTCTAAGATTATGGTAGCTAATAAGATGATTGTTTAGTCATTATGAATTCAAAATATTTGTTTGTCCTATTAGTTGTTCCCATATCACTTTTATCTATACTTCATAGTCTAGCCAACTAGGAGGTAAATTAGTTGTTCCTTCTGGATTCGAGAGATGTTGCAATGAATAGAGCACAGTAGTATAGGGAGCTTGTTCAACTAGGAAACTAAGACTCTAGATTGATTCGTATGAGGGAGACCTATGACAACTACCCTTAAGCCTCGCTTGGTTCATAATATTGGAAGATAACGTTAAAGTATTTTTATTAATGTGTCTATCCCCGCTCAATGATGTAATTAGAAAGTTAATAAATGTAGGCTCGCTCAGAGGCGTGCTACCCTATTGAGGTAATGCAAACCCTGTGAATCAGCAACTAGAAAATCAAATAATTTGATGAAATTGAGGCTAAAGATGATTATTAGCTAAACCATAATCTTAGATCATTTCATACATTTATTGTGTAAAAATATATGTTTTGGTTAATTGTTCATTTCTTAAATAAATAATTAGAATTAATATAACTTAATAAATAATTAATCGATAAGTCTTTTTGATTCGACATCCGCATTTTGGAAAGAGCCACTGTATTATATGGGTTGACCATGTACACTTGCGTATGCTAGGAAAGCTATAAGTTTATGCACCGTTGCCAGTGACTTAGAACTTAATTATTTTTCTAGGTTATATTTTTTTTCTTTTATTTGTTTAAGTATTTTTTAAGTATTTCATTCTTTTTAAGTTACTTTATTTTTTCTCTACAAACACTTTTAAGAAAAAATAATAAAAAATAAAATAAATAATTATTTCTTTTAGTACTCTTATTGATATGAATGATCGGGATAAATGGTGGTTGGGTGATGGATCCTTGTCAATATTGTAATGGACCTCACTTGGATATCAAATGTCATACTATTCAAAAGAGCGGATTGTGCACATCTATCCAATTCTTTGAATAGAATGTTTGTCATATATGTGATAGTCAAAATGGTCATTAGGATGGTTGCCCGAACTCATATCTCCCTCACTCGAACCGCAATTGTTATTCTTCTATTGTATGTGATGTTGGCAGGAGTAATGAAGTGGAGCATACAAAATAAAAAGCTTGTACTAGTGAGATATTGAGGCAAATATTGGAGCTACAGGAGAAGACAATGGAGCAACAAAAGGAAATGACCAACCTCACAAAAATAGCTGCCCATATAGCAAAAATTAAGCTCAAACTAGAGGTAAATCAATTTGGCTCAGATGTTTATGATAGGAAGGCTCACTTGAACATATAGATTATGGCGTATGATGTCAAATCACCAATTGTCGATGTTGAGAAGAGTACACACAAGAATGTAAATAATAACAAAATTCATGAATAAGGACGTATTAGGTCTCATTCCTATCATTTTCTACATTGTTCTTGGATGATGAGATATCAATCGAGTTATCTGAGCCTATGAAAGAGTGTAAGAAAGAGGAACAATATGTCTATATTCTTGAATTTGTTGAGTAGCAAATCACAAAATTACATTCCTTATCTAAGTGCCAAGAATTGTAAGATGCGATATTTATCACTTGGTTCCTTTTTCTTCATACTATCACCCCTTGAGCGAAGTAGAAAGATGGATGCAAAATTAGAGGTGCAATTCATATCTTCAAAGTGGAGAGAAAAATTGATGGTAACTTGAGTCGTGTCGTGACGTTAAATCAAGCGCTTATTGGGAGGCAACCCAATTGTAATGTAGCATTTTATTTTAATTTTTTTAATTTTTTATTTTAGTCACTTTCTTTTCTTTTTTGTGTTTTTATTTTTTGCAAATCAGGGGAAGTCTAAGTACCGAAAATTTGAAGCAAAGGAGCAATTTGAGCTTAAGTGTGGGATGCGTACAATCCTCCATGGATATTGAAAGAAGATGCTTCTAGCTAGGTCTAAAGGCCTCAGGGAGTTTTCCTAACCCTTGTTTTAAATTTTAATTGATGCTTTGAGGACATAGAATCTTTTCAAGTGTGGGGTGAGAATTTTTTCGAATATATTATTTAGGGTGGACTATGCTTCAGGGTTTGTTTAATATTAAAAAACAAAAAAGTTAAAAACAAAATAAATAATTCAAAAAAAATTAGAAAAAGTTTTTTATTATTTATTTTTAATATTTTTTCATTAGTAGAAGCACACTTAGTTCACCACTTAGTTTTTCTTTTCGGTTCTTTTCTGAGTGGGGGCCCCTTGAACTGAGTACTTTTATTTTTTTTCTAAAGGAAGTAAATTTTTATTTTTTTTGTAGAGAAAAGAAAAAATCTTTGACCTCTTGGGTATTTGCTATTTAGGCTTAATCTTGAGTAGTACTTTCCTATAAATGCTTGATTGCTAATTAAATTATAAATTATTTGACATCCAGGTTCATGGTGATGACTCTATATGTAGCTTATTTTATTTTATGTTTGTTATGACCCTGTCTCTCTTGGAAGTGGAATTGATCCATCTTGATTGATACCTGTGCCATGTGTGTGGTGAGAATTTATTTATTCCATATTTTGCATATTAGTCTGGAACTTGCCCTGCATGTTATTGAAGCAAAATAAAAAGTATTGTTTTATTTAAGAGATGACAATAGGCTTTCTTTGATTTGTCTGGTAAAATTTTAGCCTTTTCAGATATTATATCACTAGTTAGCCCTTTTGAGCTAATAGCTTTTTGTTGGTAGCCATATTTTTACCCTGATCCAATTTTATTGAATCTGTAGTTTTTGCACCTTGCTTCCTTGAGCATTGTAGCATAAACTTATTATAATTGTTAAATTTGAAGAAAAGGGAAGATTAAGTGGTAAAAGGTGATCAAAAATAGTTACATGGAAATGAAAAAGCCCTCTTTGAAAGAATATGTCATGAAAAAAAAGAAAAAAAATAGTTAGAAAAAAAAGTGAAACGTTCATGATAAAATAAGTTTGCTAGTAAAATAATTATTGAACAGAGGGTTGAAAAAAATAAAGAAAAGAAGATAATGGATGATGAAGTCTAAAAGTGCAAAGTGCTTAGGGAAGTGTAAGTCACTATTATATAGATTTTCTACCCATCTCATAGCCTACATTACAACCCATTAAAGTCCTATTTGATTCTCTTCAAGCATGCTTAATTAGTGGAGATGTACATAATGGACAAGTCTGTGGTTCTTTGTGCATACATGTGAATTCTATGTGAGAGTGAGAGTTGTTCTTTAATGCAAAGTCCTTAATTTATATTTAATCTTTTGAATGGAATGTATGGACTATTTCTTCATGTGAGGGCACTTGTTTCATGATAGATAAGTGATTTTATTAACTTCTTTGAGAGATTAGGTGAGCAAAACTTAAATTTGATGAGCTAGAGTCCTTCTTTGAGGCTAGGAGGTTAAAAGTTTATTATTTATTTGAATATCTTTTATAATGATTTGGAAGTATACATGATATTTTTTGGATGATCTAAATTATTTGTATCAACCAAAGCAGTGGTCCTATTTGATTTTTTTGATGAGCTTTAATAGTTGCTCGAGGACGAGCAAAATTTAAGTGTGGGGTAGTGATGTTAGGCCAAAAATACATATTTTTAGTCATTATTTACCTCATATTTAATGCTTTTAATTTTTTTAGCATAAATTTTATGGATTGTGCTAAATAGTATATTTTATTTGTAGGATTAAATTGGCACAAAACTAAAGAGATTTGGAGCTAAAATGAATTAAAAAGGAAAGATTACAGAAGGAAAATCAAGCAGACAACTTAATAGATTAAATTGAATGTAATAATATATTTTTATATATATGTACGCCTGTTGTTCATATTGTGAATTGTAGTTGGACGCTGCTGACACGTGGCAATTATGGGCGAGCAAAATCAAGTGAAGTCGGCACAACAATATTTCGAGCAAAACCAATTAATTTATTTTGGACTCAATTATTTTATTTGGGATTATTTTTCTACACCTATAAATATTTTATAAAATTGGATTTTACATAACTTTTGATCTAGAGAGAAACAGAAGTCATCGTGGAGGCCGAAGAATTTTGGTTTCATCTTTTCATCTCCAATAATATTTATTTTTATATTTATCTTTGAATGATTTGTGGTAATTTCTTCATGTCTATATGGAGTTAAAATTCTCGTTCTAAGATTTATAGTAGCTAATAAGATGATTGTGTAGTCATTATTAATTTGAAATATTTATTTATCATATTAGTTGTTCCTATATCGCTTTTATCTATACTTCTTAGTCTGGTCAACTGGAGGGTAAATTAGTTGTGCATTCTGGATTTCAGAGATGTTGGAATGAACAGAGCACAATAGTATAAGGTGCTTGTTCGACAAGAAAACTAGGACTCTAGATTGATTCGTGAAAGGAAGACTTATGACAACTACCCTCACACCTCGCTTGATTCATAATACATGAAGATAATGTTAAAGCATTTTTATTGATGTGTTTATATCGGCTCAACAATATAGTTAGGCAGTCAATAAAGGTAGGCCGGCAGAGGCATGCAATCCTGTTTAGGTAATTTAAACCCTATGAATAAACAACTAGATAATCAAATAATTTGATAAAATTGAGACTAAACATGATTATTAGCTAAACCATAATCTCAGATCAATTCATTCATTGATTGCAGAAAAATATCTCATTTGATTAATTATTCACTGCTTAAATAAATAACTAAAATTAATATAACTTAATAAATAATTAATCGACAAGTTCTTTGGATTCGACATCTGGCTTCTGGAAAGAATCACTGTATTACTTGGATTAAACACGTACACTTACGTATGCTAGGGAAGCAACAATTAGCAACACAAAATCATAAGAAATAGCAAGAAATCGGTGCAAGTTATGCACTCATCAACACTCCAAACTTAAGACTTTATTAGTCCTTAAGCAAAACACAACCAAACTCAAGAGGCTAGCCATTTAAACACACAATTCCATTCACTTTTACAATAATCAAATCATGATCATATCAATGGTTGGTACCAAAAATTAGCATAAGTATGTGGATGCCCATCATTTAACTCTCTTACAATTCAAAAGCATCTTTTTCAAATTCAAAGCACATTTCTAGGGATGGCCAAGTGACAACACAAATTCTGACTTAAACTCCTAGTCAACTAACAAGTTACAATTGACTCAAACTTAGAAAAGCATCCATATCACCAAACCATATCAATTTGCATGTCCTCACAAAAAGAAATAAAATTCCCAAAACACACACAACTATATACAATGAACAAGGGACAAGGACTCAAACACTTCACACTTAACAAAAGAATATCTTGTGTACACAAATGTCACACCATAGGCTTGGCTTTATTTTTAATCAACATTGGCTCAATTTCATTTGGTTGAAAATCTCAAAGTGCTTTTTAGGCTTGTAATGAAGGCTTAGGGGTAGGGTAGGATATTATTTGGATAATAGTGACTAATACTCCTTAAGTCCTACATACAACATTCATTCTTTTTCAATTTATCCACTTTTTCTTCTTTGCATCATACCAATGCACATTTAACCCTTGTTTTTCACTTAGGTGCCCCACTTGTAACCCTTTCTTAACATTTTGGAGGATTCTTTTCACTCAAGCACTTTTTCTTCATTTTCTTTTCATTTTGAAAGTACTCTTCTTCATTTCTTTTCTTTCCTCTATTTATTTTTCTTTTTCTTTTTCTCTTAACAAGCCCCCAAGTGATTGACACCCTTCCCTTTTCTCCTACAACACCCCCAACTTAGCTTAAAGCCTCAATTGTCATAAATATCCACAACGCAAGGAGGGATAAGGGTACAAAAGAGGGATATCTTTCAAAAAGGTTCACCGCTTGTAATTAAGGTTGCTAATAGAAAGGATTAGGCTCAAAAAGAAACTTAAGAATAAAATCAATGTATTTGGTATTAGGCTAAGCAGACTCATTCTAAATCAAAGAATGCTTAAGATCATTTCCCACCTAAAGTCTATCAAGGCCAATATTTCAAGACTAACAAGGCAAGTTCTAGGTGACATAAGTGCATACAGAAAAAAAAAATTCACAGCACATATGACATGCAAATTAAACAAGAACGGATCAATATATCTCTCAAGTAAAGTACAAGGGACTCATTTTTCAATTTATGTCCATCTAAATTAAGAAAGTGATAACACTAATCCACGATGGTTTCGCATCGCGGAACCATCGCGTCCCCTTTCTATCTATAAAAAAATTTATGAAAATTATTTTTCTCTATGAGTCTTCTAAAATTGGGGTTATACCCATTTCCAGCTCAATTTTATCCCCTGATCAAGAATATGAAGTTGATTTTTGATATCATGCATGAATTTTAAGGTATATAGAAATTACGATTATAGGAATTTTTTAAACCATATTTTTTGGGAGTTTCACTCACAGGGAACAATGCATAGGCGAATGAGAGGCGCAAAGACTTATGACTACTAGATTATGACTCGAAGGTGAGTACTAAGCAAAAGTTCTAACTAAAATGGGGAAAAACTAAACTAACAACTACTCCTAAGAAACAACTAGGTAAGGATTGATCAAGCAAGGTGGCAAGGATAGGGGGTATGGAAATCAATCAAACTCAATTTATCCATCATACTTAGCATCAAATTAACTCTATGGGTAGGATAGGTTGCTTGTAGTCACCCCAACTAAGGAAAGTGATGTTTCAACAACCAACTATGACCTCTTAGGCGAGACACTCAAAGACACGCCTGACTTGAGTACCTCAAAGAAAAACTCCTAAGACCTTAGTCATTGAGTCCCTTTTGAGGCTCTCAACTTATAAACCCATGACTTCATGTAATCCTCCGTCTCAACTAAACCCACTAGAGCAATAATTGAAGATCTAATCTAGATAAGTAGTACCTTAAATCTGATTAATACAAGAAGATATGCATGAACCCACAAATCAATTCAAGCAATTTGGGAGAAACCCTATTAATTTTGCAAGTAAATTATCAACTAAGAGTGAAAGCAAGAGAAATAATCAAGACTAATACATAAATTAACATCCAAGCTTCAATTAAATCTACAAATTTAGCATTCAAGAACAAGAAAAAAAAGAGTGAGTAAAAGATAAGAAGCCCACACTCTTCAATCCACTCAAAGATTTATAGAAAACTTGCTCTAAATCCTCACCCTAAACTAAAATCTACACTAAGGTGTGTTTTTCTTCTTTAAGATATATGAATGTATTGTCAATGTCTCAATGTATCTCCCTATATGAAGAATTAGGGTTGGGATTGCGTGTATATGTGATTTCGGGACTGAAAATAGTGTAATTCCAGAGCTGTCCTTACGCTGGTCACTACAACATTTTGCGATCGCACTCAACATTCCGCGGTCGCAAAGGTTGTGACTCTTTATGCTCTGTCTTTGTGCCAGGGTTTAGCGTGTTTGTGCTTCTCTATAAGCCATAACTCACTATAGTGAGCTGAAGACTTTGTTCGCAAAGTGTATCTACTGCTAGGTACCATTTTGTACATTTCAGCTCCTTTTGGCTCCAATCTTCAACTCTTCTCAGCAAAGCCAAATCAAACGCATATGTACCTATAACATACACTATTCAAAGTATAATTAGCCTCAAGTTATGAAATTAATAATACAAAATCATAAGAAAAAAAGTAAGAAATGAGTGCAAGTTATGCACTCATCAAAGGCAGTTGACCTGATTTAAATGTAATATGTCACTTGAAGGAATCTTACAACCCAACGTGTCTTTGTCAAAAGCTAATGCCCCAACTTAAACTTGAAATGTCACTCAGAGGGAAGTGATAAGCCAATGTGTCCCTTGAAAGCTGGATAACTCAATTTAAACATGAAATGTCACTTGAAAGAATACGACAATCCACCGTATCTCTTTGAGAGGTAGATAACCCAACTTGAACTTGAAATGTCACTTAGAAGGAAATGATAACCTAATGTGTACCTTGAAAGGTGGACGACCCAATTTGAACTTGAAATGTTACTTGAAGGGAGGTCATAACCCATATGTTTCTTTGAAAGGTAAATGACCCAACTTGATATGTCATTTGAAGGGATCTAAAAATCCATCATGTCTGTTTGAAGGCGGATGATCAAACTTGAATTTTATATGTCACTTGAAGGGATATGATAAACCAATGTGACTTTGAAAGATGGATGACCAAACTTGAATATGATATATCACTTGAAGGGATGTAATTGAAAAGTGGATGACCCGAATTAATTTTGATATATCACTTAAAGGGATATAATAATCCAGCGTGCCTTTTTGAAAGGCAGATGACCCAATTTGGACTTCAACTATCACTTAACGAAAGGTGACAACGTGTCCCCTTGAAAGGCGAATGACCTAAGTTGAACTTAAAATGTCAATTGAAAGGAGGTGATGACTCAAGTGCCTTTTTGAAAGGCAAAAGACCCAACTTGAACTGTCCATGAATTGTGTATCATAAAATCTACAAATAAATTGTTAATAGAAAATGTGATACAAATGAAACATAAATTATGTAAACTTGCTCTTACACAAACAGTGAAGAAAGTGGCGACTCATGCATCATTTTGAACATAATAACATCCTGAATTTTTAAAAAATATATTAATTTTAATGGAATAACAAATTAATTATTAAAAGAATAATTTTTAAAGTGTCACAGCCCCTGTAGTCATTATAGTAAACTGATGATGAAAAACTTTGGGTAAGAAAACATTTGGAGCGGTGACTTACAATTTTCAAGCAAGGCCAAATCCAAACGAAATCTGAGCAAGCTGAGGTATAGAAAAATTAAGGAAGAATTGGTCATAATGTATAATATTGGAGTGGATTTTCTATTAGCTACGACTTTAAGGAAGCTGTCGGACTTTTAGAAAGTATATTAAGGTAAGTAGAACGCTTGGTATCAAATAAATATCATAACATAATAGCAATATGCATAAATATATCAATGGAATAATGACAAGATATGCATGAGCAATGTATCTTTAAAATCATGAATGAAAGTATCACAAAATATCTCTTAACCTAATAGACATACATAAGTGGGAATAGGACCATAACTGATAAGAAGACCATGCAGAATATTACAGAAAATCCAGATGTTGCCTCTACACTGAATAAAGAGTAGATACTTGTCAAGGTAGACTATATCCCACCCTATGATCTAAACCCCAACACGGTAAGTTTCATATGTTGATCCCCTAACATAATACCATATAGGCACATAATAATCCTATGGTGACATATAGTTACGAGACAAGAGGATGTATATAGGGACCATTGGGGATAGTCTCCCTCACTCAAACTCATTCGGTGCCAATTCAAATCCCATAGAATACAAAATCATGCAATAGATACATAGTCATCAACATAATTTATAGTTCATGAAATCATACTTTTATAGCTTGTAAGATAGTTATAACTAGGTAAATCAATTCATGTCATAAAAATAGTTTATCTACATGCTTGCATAAAGTGACGGTATACTCCCCATCTTGTAAACATAGCATAATATTAGGGTCTTATGTCACCCTCATAATCATGATCATGGACATACTTTCATACTTGATGTCTTGTTCATGAAAACATAACTTAATATAAGAGAATTAGGGCAAAACACGAGTTCGTGAACAATGAAGCTAAAGTCATGATATTTAATGAAAATGATGTGAGATCAATGCAATTAAAATCAAATTGAATTATAAGTAAAGGAATCCATATCAATTTCAAGAACTTTAATCAATATACACTTGAAATTCCTTGTAAATCAATTGAAAATCTTGCAATTCATTTAATTTATGCATAATAGAATAGTTTAATCATGTAATAGTCATAATTCAAGAAAACCTATAAAATTTGTGCTTGAACTTGGAAGAAAAAGTGAGTTTGGATTTGGGCTCCATAGATAAAACTAGGACATGAATGAAGTCCTACATCCTTGAGAAAAAAATTTAAAAAATCTAGGAGAACTTGACCTTGAATCCTTGAGAGAAGTGGAGCATTAGTGCTTCATTGGTGGAATTCTTTGATATGATAGACTTACAAAATTTTAGAGAGAATTTGAGAGTAAATGAAATTCCAATGAAATTAACCTAATTTAAGTGGTTAGGATGGTTACTAGGGCCAAAACGACGTAGTTAGGGGTTCAAAAGTTAGGAAATGACCAAAACTCCCCTCATTAAAAATCTGTCGAATCCATCCACGAGAGGGGTTTACGAGTCGTAGATCTATTTACAATTCGTGGATCCCAAGTTTCATCCTAATTAAATTTTTGGTTTCTGAAGGTGTCTCTAAACCCCACTTTATGAACCCTTATTACGACTCATAGTTTCATTTATAGGTCGTAAACTACCCTCATAGAACCTCTTCTAGACGTAAAAATTTTTACTTCCTCAAGGCCTAACCATGAAGATAATTATGGTCCATGAAATGAACCATGATCCGAAGGTCCCCATAATACCCCTCAACACTTAGCAACTTTTCAAGTTTTCAGAACCCTATCTATGACCCACATCTACGAGCCATAATTTCAAGTATGACTAATACAATTTTCTTATAAACTTGACTTCCAGATTCCAAACTTTATCAAGTACATCGACTCAGGACACGATACCTATCCACGACACGTGATTCAAATCACAAGCCATAGATGAGCTCATGTGTTGACATCTAATTTTTACCCTTCATAATATAAATTAATCGTCAATGTTTTAATTTTAATAATGTATAATAATTAGCTTTAGGAAAAAATAATAATAAAAAAATATTTTTTCTCAAATAAGCTTCACTTTTCTTTTTCTAAGAGTTATTATTTTGCAATTAATTCAATTATTTCAGGTCGTCAATTCTTGAAAGCTCTTCAATTAATTTGTATTAATTCATCTTTTAGTCAAATTAGTCAATTGAATTCAATTTGATTACATGTAATTAGTCGTATTTGCAATTGATGTGATTAATTTGTTAAATTTAAGCTCTACCCCTTGAACCAACTTTTCAATCCTTCTTTTAAACCCAATTTAATTAATTTTGAACCAAATCTTGACCCAAAACAATAAAAAACCCGGTCCAACCCAACCTTCTCAACACAATACAATTACACACTCGTACTCTTAAACCATTCCCTCCACGCGCCCCCCCAAAAATCTCTCTTTTCTCTCTTTCTCACCCTCACGTGTGCACACCCTTTGTTCTTCAATGTTCCTCAACCAGCAACAATTCCAACGGCTCCTGACAGTCCCCCAACATCTCTTCCAAAAAGGTTAATTTGAATTTCGAATTCAAAATCCTTAAATTCTAGTCTCGTTTTCCCGCTTGTTGGCCCTAATTTTGGGGCTATTTAAGGCCCCCTCCTCCATTAATGAAAGGGGGCGGTGGATTACTCTAGAAAAATATTCAAGTTCTTATTTGACATTTAGTAAAAATTTCTGGAAAATTCACACACTTTAGGATCCAAAAGTGCTCAGTTTCAAAATCATAAAGCTCACAAACGTGGGTCTTTTGGTGATGAGAAGCTCTGGCAGCTCGTTTTGATCCCAATAAGCTGCTCTTAAAGTGGTAATCCTTAATCCTTACCCATGTTTTTCCATCTCATTATCTGTATGAAAAGGTTGGGTGTATGTTTGCCTGGTTCATTGATGATTTACTTAACATTGATGCTGTCTAGTTGCTTCCTGATTCATTCTCGTATGTGTTCTTGTTGTCATTTCAAGTTTAGTATGAGAGACTCAATATAGTTGGGCTATTGATTTCGAGTCCAAGCACATACCTGTGTATTTGGTTTGCATATGGTAGATAAATCAAGTTTTAGCTTTATAGAAGTCCATATCCTTCATTATTTCCACTGATTTTAGCTTGTCATTGTGTTCATTTCTTCCTGCTGTTATCTGGTAGTTGTTCAAGTTCAAGTCTTTAGGTCGTAAATCATCATATTGAGTTCATGAATGTTTAAATTCCAGATTTACTTGCACTATTATCTGTACTTCTACTCTCTTTGTTCAAGCCTTTCTTTTAAAATTTCCTAATCTGTTTAAGAGCATTGACTAGTTTGGTTACCTTGTGGTCTGCATATTCCTCTTCTTGGAGTTTTGTTTTCATTATGTGAATTGGAAGTCAATTTTTCTTGTTTGAAGTCTGCTACATTCAAAGTGCATCAAGGTTACTGTGAAAAGTTTCCTGGCTATTATTATCTCTTTTTTTTGTTCACTTAGTCAGTCAAATTGGAAATGCTCCCTTCTCTCTCCTCAAACGCTCCCTCGGTACTGGACTGGTCGCTTTTTTCTGGTAAGGGTTCGCGACGCTCTTGGCCGAAAAGCCTTCCACCGACCGAGTGCCGACGAACCCTTGCCGGACCGAAGAAATCTCTCTTCTCTCATCGGTGTGCGTGGTTGGTTTCCCAGCAAACAGCGACGCCGTCGGCAAACTTAGCATCTTCCAGTGATGTCGGTGCTGCTGGTCACTGAAACTGTTCGCCCAGCGGTGTCGGAGACTGAGCAAACCAGATCTGTATTTGGCCCTTTCTTGAAATCTCATTTCAGGTACCACACCGAATTCCGGCGACGCCCATTATCAGGGCGAGATTCTCTTGGTTCCCAGGTGATATCTTTCTACTTAAACTTTGAGTGGGCTATTTCACATTCACCCTGCTGCTACTGCTGTATTTACTTACTGCACTACATTGTTCTTTACTATATTTTGGGCATATATCATTGTTGGCCATAGCGGAATTCTGCTAGTCTAATATCTTGTTGGTTTACTTGCGAGTCTGCTTGTCTGCCTCAATTGTTTTGTTAGATTCTACCGATCTGAGCATTTTTTTACTTCAAACTGTTGTATATTATTGTGCATATTGTTGTGTATTGCTGTAAATTGTTGCATACAGATTTTATCAGTATAACTGTTGAGTAATATATTGCTATTGTATATTGCTGTCTGTTGTAGCATATTGTTGTTGTTGATACTTAGAGTGATAATAGTCTTAGTATAATGGCGTCAAGAGCTCATAGTGGACTCGGATCATGTCATCAGGTGGGATCCGGGGTTAGGGGAAAGGGGGGTAGTAAGGGAATGAATCCTTTTAAGTTAAGGGTTGCATCGTGGAATATAGGGTCTCTAACAGGGAAGTCCATCGAATTAGTAAAAAGTTTTAGACGGAGACATATTAATATAGCGTGTGTCCAAGAGACTAGATG
>JAOTQJ010000002.1:8432877-8461202 GCA_025642045.1 Solanum sejunctum | reverse complement strand
AATTCTAAGAGTTCACCCTAATTACTCACTAATTACTCAACTAAGAAGATACTACAATTTGAGAATTCAATATTCAAATAGTCTAAGCCTTCCAAATGATAAAATAAGACTATTTATACTAAGTAAATAAAAGAAGACATTTTCTTTATAATTTTACCCTTAATGAGTAAGGGCCTTGTTAGGTTGCCTTCTTTTCAAATCCTTGAATTCAAGTAGTAGTCATTTGCATGAATGGCCTCTTTTCTTCCTTCTTCTCACCCAGATAGACCTTCCATACATTGTAAGCCTTTATTTGGTGACCTTCACTCTCTTTAATGTTTTCTTGTTCGTGAACGTTGTTTGTAAGAGATCTTTTGCTTGACTCCTTATGAATGGTCTTGAGGGGTATGTACCACTTATGTTGGTTCCATCTCTACTTTGCATGTTATCATCCTCCACTTCGTGAAAATGATTCATCCTCAAATCCAAAGATTCACCTACAATATAAGGAGATAAATCACTAACATTGAAAACATTATGAATATTATACTCACTTGGCAAGCCAATCATGTAGGCATTGTCATTGATTCTCTTGAGTATTTTGAAATGTCCATCTCCTCTTAGGCTTAGGTTTCCTTTTCGAAAATGTGGAAACCTCTCTACCCACACCCAATCATTTGGGTTGAATATCACTTTCTTTCTCCTCTAATTCTTTCTAATAGCCACCTTAGAATTGTTTATTTCAATGGTCTCTTTAACCTTGGCATGAATGCTCGTCACCCTTTTCCTTTTGCTTGGCATCTAGGCTCAAAACAACTTTACTAGATAATGGAGTCATGGTTAGTAGAAACAAAGATTTTAAGTGATGACATGCCTCAAATGGTGATATTCCAATAGAGGAGTGGAAAGACCGATTGTATGTAAATTCAATAAAGGGTAAACTGTCTTCCCAAGTAGTTGGGGTTACTCTAATCATGCATCGAAGCATACTTCCAAGAGTTTTATTGACAACTTCAATTGGTCCATCCGTTTGAGGGTGGCAAGAAGTAGAGAACATAAGTATTGTACCAAGTGTACCCCATAGATTCTTCCAAAAGTGACTAAGAAATTTTGAATACCAATCACTAACAATGGTTTGAGGGACTCCATGCAATTTAAGAGCATTGATGACAAATAAAGATACTACATGGGATGCATCATCACATTTATGGCATGGAATAAAATGAGCCATGTTAGAAAATGTACCCACTACTACAAATATGCTATCATGTCCTCTTTTAGTCCTAGGAAGGCCAAACACTAAATCCATAGAGATGTCCATCCATGGGCCACTAAGAGTAGGGAGAGAGGTATACTTACCTTGGGCCATCATTCTAGAAGTCAAGTTAGTCACCAACATAAACTTTCTTGATAGGGCATTCGCTACCACATTTTCCTTGCCTTGCTTGTCATATTCCTGCAAAAGAGAAGAAACAATACTAGGCAAAGTGTTAGTATTTTGGTTAGCATGCGATAAAAGATAGGTGTTGATAAGGCATTTGGAACTTCCACCATCCCCTTTGCCTCTACCACCTTTATTTTCTCCCGAAGTTCCTTCATAGCCTGATAATCCTCACTTACTTGTTATGGAGTGAGAGGTGCAAGAACATACTTTCCAACTTCAATCACAAAAGTGTATTTCTTGAATCTTCCTTGGTGTACAACATCCCTATCAAATTGACATGGTCTTCCCAACAAAATATGACATGCCAACATGGGTACAACATCACAAGTCAATTTATCATTGTACTTAAACCTTGGCTGATGTATCTGGCGGCTCGAATTGTTTGTTGACCATAATTTAGGAATTTCGTTATCATAGGGAGCATATGTTGAATATCTATAAAAATGATTTTATGCTTGTTTCTTTCTCTTGTTTAAGATAAGTCGTGAATCTAGGATATTGTGGTCTTTTATAGTGAAAGAAGTTGGAACAAGGTTGTTAATAATGATTGCCTAGAGAAATCGGTAAAAGAAATTTCCACCCAAGATTTAATAGTTGGTCCATTCTCATGCCCATCGAGCCATTGTAGCTTGTAAGGGTTGGGGTGCTTTGTTGTTGGAATTCCCATACATTACACCAAAGAACTACTAACTACATTAGTGCAACTTCCACTATCAATGATTAAAGAACACACTTTATCTTGAATTTTTCACCTAGCATGAAATAGATTCTTTGATCAAGCTTTCCTTTGGCAAGGGCTCCCATATTTCTTCTCACAACACATAAAAGATTGGAATTAACCTTCACGTATTCATCATTGTCAAGTAAATACTTTCTTTTCCCCATGAAACAAGAAAAATTGACCTCTAATCCAACCTTTCTTCTTCATTTTTTGAACTATCTACCTTACCTCTATCTCCCTCACTCTCATTTTTCTCATCATCTTTAATCTATATCCATACCAAAAAGCAATAATCGCCCTCATATTAGCACACTTACTAGCAACATGTCTCCTCCCTTGACATCTAAATCATTAAATTGTAGAGGGATGAGGAAATTTTGGTTTAGCATACTTACCTCCTTGTGGTTCCTCAGTTGCCTTGGATTTGTGATCAAGCTTGACTTGAGTAGCTTGACCACCATGATTGCTCCCTAGAAGATGTTGTCTTTCAATTATCTTGACCTTTGTCCCATGTTGAAGTTGAAGAACCTGTGGCCTTGTATGACTTTTCTTCTTTCAAATCCACTTCTACCTGTGAGGCATCATGGAAAGCCGCTTCAAGAGTTTATAGTGCTTAAGCTTCAATGGTTTCAAGATATCATGCCTCAAATTGGCCACAAATTGGATCATCGTACATTGCATGTTCTCTTCCATTTTAGACTTCATTCCCAAGTTCTCAAACTCATCATAATGCTCTTCAACACTTTTGGTACCTTGTCTCAACATAAATACCTTCTTGAGTACCTCTTGGTAGTAGTTTGGAGTCAAGTATCTCAACTCCATAAGTCCAATCAACTCTTGCCAAGTAGGCAACTCATAGATGTGATGGCTCCCTTTTCCCTCCTCTTAGAGTCCAACTAAGTGGATGCATACCCTTCAAATTGTGTGAGAGAATACATCATCTTCAAAGTTTTTGAGATATTATTTGTGAGAAAGATCTGCTCACTTTGAATTTTCCACTCCAAGAACTCATCGGGGTCACTACTTCCTTTTGAACCTTGGAAGTGTAACTTTGATAGTGTTCAATCGCCTATCTTGATCATTCCTCTCCCCAAACCTATTTCCTCTATTTCCCATCCTATCTCCTCTATATCCCATCCTACCTTCTCAATTCCCCATTTTATCTCCTTTATACCTATAATCTCGGCCTTCCATGCCATGATCCACCTCAATTCTCGAGGTCGGACTCCTTCTCTTTGTACTCCAAAGGTATCCCTACCCCCATGCTCCCAAAATTCATCATTGTTGAGATCTCTATACATTTCATCATAGAGAGCATTTTGGTATTGGTAATCTTGGTAGCGATTTGTGGTGCATTTGGGGGAGGTGATGGGTGACATATATTAGAAGAGCAGTTGATGCGTTTCGGAATGGAGTTTGGTAATGGACTTGGTTCTCCATAAAAGGAAGATTCTCTTGTGAAGGGTGATAGGGTTGTGGGTTTGGGTGTGGTGTAGCTTGTCTTGGATGGTTTGGATTGTTGTTCATTTGGAAAGTGGGGTTTTGGTAGCTTCAGGTCTGGCTTTGTGGAGGAAAACATTGATTATGGGCTTGTCCCAGGGTAATGGTAGTGGAATGCATCGATGCCCTCCTTATATCCTCATGTTCGGGTTGAATTGCTCTTCCTCGATTCTCATTCTCCATCCTTACCAAACTTTTCTCCATACCTCTCACCATTCCATTCATTTCCGCTATTTGTTTGGAGATGTAAGCAAGAGTTTCCAGGATGTTTTCCGAAGATTCCCCAATTAAACTTGTATTAGACATGATACCTAACACTGAACAAACAAGATTAGTAGCAAAAGTCTCACATCACTTGTATGTAACGCTCAACACATCTTTTATGGTGTCGTCTCAAAATTGATAATGAACTAGATCCGCTCAATCAATTCAAGGTCACCTATCCTTTATGGTGGAGTGGATTCTTGTGACTCTTGAAAGAAGGATGACTCAAGAAGCAAAACTAGAAGAAAGAGGCACAAGAAATATCGGACTCAAAAAACTAACAAAAGTAGAAGAGATTACTTGTTGTTACCTAATTTAAAAAATCAAAGAGATGATTTAATGTTTAGAAACTAGTTAACAAGTAATTAAAGATGTTAATTAGCTGTTAAATAGTTGAGGAATGAAAGAAAAATGACCGAAAAAGAAGAAGAATTGAGTTTGGACACTTGGAAAAAATTTTGAAGCCTTAAAGTGTTCATGACTTGAAAGGGGTTTGATTTGATGATTAAAACTAGTTAACAAGTAGTGAAATATGTTAGTTATTTGCAAAATAGTTGGAGAATTGAAGCACAAAAATTTTTCAAAAAAAGAATCACGTCGTTTGGACACTTAGAAAAAAATTTATGCCCAAAAATCTCCCGTACTTAGAAAAATTTAGGGGTGTAAAAACTAGTAGAAAAGTCTCTGAAGTTAAGCCTGACGCACCACGTGGAGCGTCTGGAAAGGGTGGCGCTACTGACTCACCTGCTGGCGCTGACTTGGCACTGATTTGACACTAAGTTGGCGATGATGTGGAATTCTATTTTTTTTTTAAATTCTCTGAAGTTGAGCCTGACGCACCACGTGGAGCGTCTGGAAAGGGTGGCGCTGCTGACTCACCTACTGGTGCTGACTTGGCACTAATTTGATGCTGAGTTGGTGATGATTTGGAATTCTATTTATTTTAATTAATTGTTTTTTTTTCAAATTTCCCCTAAGTGCCAACCAACACCTTGACTAACTTTGACTTTAAAAAAAAAGAGTCAAATGTACCTTTTGATCTTTTTTTTTCTTCAAGAACACTTGAATGAATATCTTCAAGAATATCTAGAACACCAAGAACACACACTAAATCCCAACACCTTCAAATTAACTCGAAATTAGCTCAAAATTTAGGATTAGCTTCCCCTTGATGTAGAGAACAAACCCCAATGATCATTAACCTTCAACTTCTTCTCAATCAAAGAACTCAATTTCAAAATTTGAAAAGTTTAAATGCTCAAAACCCTTCAATGGCAACTTCACTTTCATAACTCCAAATTAAATGAAATCTAAGATTTAGGCTTAAAAACCACTAGTGAACAAGAATCTAGTGTCAAAAATAACAAATCAAATAAAAACTTTTGGGTTTTTTTTTTGGGAATTTTTGAGTAGATCAAAATTCCAAGACCTAGATTTGTATTTACAGATCTAAACCTAAGCTATTATACCAAATGATATCTAACAAGAAAGAAAGGAAAAAGGGAACAAAGATAGAAGGATATGTGGATTAAATTTCAAGTTATTAAAATTATGGGCAACAAGGGACTAAAACCCTCACCTCCCAATTGATTTCAAAAACTCAAATCAAACCCTAGAAGGAAACATTGAAGGAAACTAAGAACCACAAATGGGCAACCTTCAATTAACCAAGGAAACAAGTCAACTAACTATTCTAAGAGTTCACCCTAATTACTCAACTAAGAAGGTACTACAATTTCAGAATTCAATATTCAACATAGTTTAAGTCTTCCAAATGATAAAATAAGACTATTTATACTAAGTAAATAAAAGAAGACATTTTCTTTATAATTTACCCTTAATGAGTAAGGGCCTTCTTGGGTTGCCTTATTTTCAAATCCTTGAATTCAAGTAGTAGCCATTTGCACACATGGTATCTTTTTTTCCTTCTTCTCACCTTGATAGACCGACCTTCCATACATTGTAAGTCTTTCTTTGGTGACCGTCACTCTCCTTTAATGCTTTCTTGTTCATGAACATTGCTTGTAGTTCTTGGAGATCTTTTTCTTGACTCCTTGCGAATGGTCTTGATGGGTACATGTCACTCATGTTCATTCCATCTCTACTTTGTATGTTATCAGAAAATGAGTCTCATACCCTCTTATTTCATAGCTTGAGTCCAAAGACTCCTACACCCTAGTATTACTTTTAATGTTTGAATTATGGTTCCAAACTGATGATTTGTGTATGGATATTATGAGAGTTATTTGTAGACTTTTTTGTTTTCATTCTGAAACGCCCCAAAAATACTCGAAAATGTTCCTCGAAAATGCCCATAATCATAATTTTTTTATATCTCAAATTTCATGTGTGATATCGAAAATCTAACTTCATATTAGTGATTAGGGGGAAAAATTGAGTGGAAAATGTGTATAACCCCAATTTTAGACTAACCATAGCAAAAAATAATTTTTTTAAAAAAAAAATTTCAAGTGTTGATCCGTGCCCTGGCCGCGACGCGCCAGGGGCGCGGATCAGTGTTATTTTGTTCCAATTTTTTGTTTTGGCCTAATACTTTGGGGTCTTTGTCTCATGCCCTCCTATGCGTAAAAACACCTATACGTAGCCATTTTTCAACTCTATATCACTCAAGACTCTCTCAAAACCCTCTCTAACACTTAACCGAATATTTCATCCAAAAATTCAAGTGTCTCAAGCTCAATTTCGGATCTCAAGAACTCTCTTTAATATTCAAGTCTCCTTTAAGTCTACACCAAGAAAACCCAAGTCTTAGTATGTAGGTTTCATCCGTTGGGTCCTGTCACTCGTGGAGCCCAATCTCCATTTTTATGAAAAAAACATGTTTTCAAGTTGTATTACTTATGGGTATTACTTATTATGGATTATGACTATAAACTATGTTGGGGTTTTATGAAATGTTGATTGATTATGCATGTTTTTGAGCTATGAATATATGGTCTATTATGAGATTTGATGATGAATTTCAAGGTATCTTACATGAGGGTTTTATTTTATGTTGGTGGGTTGGTTTACATTGAGTTTTCTCATATTATTTCACACTTGAATTTGCATGACTTTGAACTAGCATTACATACCCACCAAGTGTTTGGTAAATGTCTTTTCAAGGATTCTTAAAGTTATTGATGATCTATTAGATGTTTTACGAATCAAGTGACTTTATGATGATTTTGGGCTTTCAAAAATTGTATTGAATTCATGAAAATGTTTATGATGTTGTAAATGCCGAATTAAACCTTTTTTCACAGATTTTACCTCTTGTGAGCCTTTGATGTTAATGCAAGGGTAATATTTGATGATGATCTATTCTTATGTTTTAAAGTTAGGCTTACCATTAGTGGTCAAAGATGTTTTAGAGCTATTCATGTAATGTTTTTATGTTCATTATAAGTTATTAAAGTTATGACTATTTCAATTATTCCGTGGATTAGGAGTCTCTTTCCTCAAACTATGTACCAAATAGGAGTATACTTTATCTTTACTTTACTAGTGGATCCATTTAGTACACTTTATCTTGAGGTTCTTCCCGAAATTAGGTCATGTTCCTGTAAGGTGAAGTTTCTTGATGAAATCCTTTTCAAAATTTGGTCATATGTTCTCGTAAGGAAGGTTACTTCTTATGAAATTGGGTCATGTTCCCCTAAGTTTGATGGATGATTTACCTTGGCAAGTAGACGACCTCTTTATCGATAAGGGGTAATCATCGGGATTCCAAGTTATAGCTCGCTTGGTCTTATTCTTTGTTGGTTGAGGTCTCTTCCCACATATGTATTATGTTCTATGCAAGTTGAATGATTTATAAATATGTTTTACTTCAAGCATTGATCGTGCATGCCATATTAAGATTACTCATCTATTGCCTATTACATGTATTTTTTTATATTGGCTATGTCTTATTGCATTGCATCCTATATACTTAGTATATTCAAACGTACTAACGCCTACTCTATGCCTATATGATGTTACCATGTAGAACCGAAGCACTTCTTGATCATCCTACGCGTGGCCAGTATCGGTGTTATGGGAGATAAGCTTTGGTGAGTCCTCAAGTTCAGGGACATTAGCTATCTTACTCTTGTCACTTGTTTTCTCTTTATGTTGAACTCTTGATACTATGAGGGTGAGCCCGGAAAGGGTCTTGGCCCCCACTCCAATCTATGTTTAGTGGTGTTGTTGGAACAAATGATGTAATTATGCTTTGAGCTTTGACTCTTCTATGTTTTATGCTATCAAAGACTTCCTTAGTCCCGATTTCCCTTTTTATTATCTCTTGTTGTTGTTTACTTTGCTTTCGCGACCAAGGATGTGCGTATGATGTGCTAAGAGGCTTGTTTGGGGTCCCTTCGGGTTCTCATTTGTCGTGTCATGTATAGACCCTAGACTTGGATTGTGACATGAAATCTCAGATCTAGACTCAATAAACACTAGAAAATTCAAATCTAGGTTAGAACTCCAAAAAAACACAAAATCAAACAAAATTTTTAGGGGTTTTAGATTTTTTTTACTCTATTATTTTACATAATTTTCAGATTTATCAACCTAGATTGAGATTCGTGGATACAAATCTCTAGCCTAAGCTTTGATACCAAATGATACAAATCTAATCAGACTATTAGAATTCAAATCAATGCAAAATTCAAATAAGAAAATATATCAAAGATTAATCAGGTTTTTGGGAAACAAGGAACGTTATACCCTTACTTCCCAATTGAACACGATCAAAATTGATAAACTAACTCAATCAAATAAGGAATAAACCCAATTGAATTCACAAATAGATGACTCTATGATTGATCAAGCAAAAAAAGTTAACAAGCAACTAAGAGAATTCATCCCTAGTCACTAAACCTAAACTATTAGGAATACAACCAATAATACTATTAGGAATCCTTCTAATAAATTTGATGACCTAATATTGGGAATCCACCCAAATACTAAGCCAAGCTATCAACTATCAACTACAAGCCTTCCAAGACAATTCTCAATTCAATATATCTAAGGAATGAAATGGCAAAGGCAAGTATTTAAATCATTACCTTTACATGCATAGGTCAAAAGTGGCTTATTTAAGAAATGAGCCAGAAGTGACCGAAAATGCAATTAGGTGAGCTGGATGTTCCAATTGGCAAGCCGTCGAAGGTGACAGGAGATCCAATAGGCCTCGCCAAGAAGAGTAGTGGCGTTGGGCTGGTCAGTGATAGAGGGATCATTTGGCAGTGTGTCGATTGCAATCAGCGAGATAAGGTTGATCGCGCACTTGGCAGTGGGCATCCTTTCCTCTCCTCGTCTTGTTGGACCTTCCACATGTTGTATATCTTCTTTGAGCTTCCTTCAAGTGCCTCCAAATCTCCCTTCTTCATAAACATAGCTTGTAGTCCTTGGAGATCCTTAGCTTGACGCTATGTGACTGGCCTTGAGGGATATGAGTTAGCCATGCTCGTATACGAATTGAACTCTGTTTCCATTCTTTGGGGGCTTTTTCACCCTTCTCAATCTTTTTTGTAGTTAAAGAGAAGGAGCAAGGAGTTTAAATCCATGGACATTAATGAACCATCACTGATGGGTATTGCACATGACACAACAAATTCGACTCAAGATCCGGTGCTAATAGAAGTTGCTTACCTTTAGCGAGGATTTTAGAAATTGCCTTATAAACAACTGTGTAGTAGGTACTTCTGATATTAAGATGACGGTAATAGTATTGATCATAGGAGGCAACTCCCCTATGTTGAAGAACTCATTGACAGTTGCAATAATATCAGGTTTGATCACATCCCAACTAGCCTCCGTTTAATTACTTTGATTTTGAGAAAGACAATATTTCATGTCTTAATCTCGTTATGAATACCCTAGATATCATGTAATATTCACGATATCTCTTCAATGAGATATGTATCCCTTTATTGGTATGAGCTAGGATTTGGAGCTCCAAAAATCACTAACCGGCCTAAGGATTTGAAAAATATGAATCAGACTCATCTTGCAGAGATCTCTCCGTCTACAATGTAGTAAAACTTACATGGTCTACAAGTACATTATTGAACAAAGTGGACAGTATAGTTTATTTAGTGCCAAACTGGAACTTCGAAGAGAGGAGTTTGCTCTCAAAATGGATGGACCAGAGAATAACATGAGCGGTGTGGAAATGGAGGCAGAGATAAAACTGATGATAATAGGAGTAAGGACTAAGGTTTACCAAAATATAATATGAAGGGACAGGAATGTCCCGTAAACTATTTTTATATTACATAATAATTTTAAAGTAGCATTAAAACGGATATTTAGTTATTTTAAGTCAATATATCACGTAATTATAAGAAAGAACAAAGGTTAGGTGAAGATGACGGGATCTGCCATGACCCATCTTTTCGCTCATTATTACCAACCATATTATCTCAAGTAGACTTTTTACAGGGTTGGACAGTGATCCGTCTTTTTATTCAACTCATCCTGGATCAAGCCGAACGACCCATTTGCCATCTCTATTAAATATTGAAAAGGAAAGATAAAATCTTAGGAATATGAAATCTTGGTTCTAACAGTAACACAAGTTTCAGCATTTTGACATGGTAGATCAGGATTCTAATAAAACAGAAATGTTAAAATGCTGAAGATGCAATTGTTCAAGAAACTTGTTAAAAAACAAAGGAAACTATGTGGCAAAGAGGAGGGGAAATGACAAGATCGCGCACAACAAAGGAAATCATAGTAGAAATCCTTCTCCACTTCACAGAACTGCAGAATTAGTTTATAACCTTCAAGAGGACCCTGAAATCATCAGCTTGACTTGGTAGCCACAGCGAGTTCAACGGATATAATGAAAGTTGATCGCCCAGCCTCTCTTAGGTACTGAACTTCCCCATTCATCAGCTTGACCAGTTTTCTGCTGATAAGTAAGCTGATCCCTTCTTCAGATGCATCGGCTTCACTACCAAACATTTGACTAAGCAATTCTTCTGGCACTCCACCCCCCGTGTGTTTTATCCTGCAAAAGTGTGTGTCATTGTCCCAGTCAGCCAAGCACAAGTAACAGATGGTGCTGATTCTTGTCATTATTTAAATTCATCTGTTTAGTCTTAAAAGGCTATCTACACATGGACACGTCTTGGCTGATGAAGAAAAAACACACTCCCACTATTTGAATAGATAGAAGACAAGAGCATTTCCACATATGCCAACGATTTGAATAGATAGAAGACGAGAGCATTTCCACATATGCCAACTGAAGCTTTCTAAGAGAATCATGATTTCCATTAGTTTTTCTTAATTTAAACTACTTTTGGAAGGCTGGACATCAATCCCTAGAGTCTAATTACTATCTGGGATAATTTTATGTTTTAAGTAGTTGGAAAACTCAAAGCTAAAACCTCAACAGGAAAAAAAGTACCCACTCAATTGCGCTGAAGGTTGATTTTTGTTTTTTTCCAAAGAATGAACTAGGAATAAGCTTGAAACAGTTGGAGAGCATTTTCCACTTATCTTTGAATTTGAGAAGTCCTACTCAGATACTCCCTACTCAGATACTCAACTCTCTGAGAAAATATAAAGTGAAGGATGTTTAGGCCGGTAGAACAATTTCATTAAAAATTGTGAAAAACATTGAATTAGAATTTATTTTTTAATAAAACCAGCAATTTGGCAATTAGTGTTTGCAAAATATATGGAGAGAAGACAAAAAGAAGTAGCAACTTTAACTGTCAAGGATCAAATGCTACGGCAATATAAAGACTTCAAACATTGAGGCATTTGAGTTCCAAGTAAACCTTTTATGTTTCCTAATTTGATAGAGAATAAGCACGCTATCAAACAAAAATTAATGAGGACAGAAATTACCTACCAATCAAAGGATTGAGAGAAATACTGGTTACTTTTTAAGCCTAAATTGACTTTTGAAATGCTTAGATGTCAATGGATTGTGTAGATATCTGGTCAAGTTAAAATACACTTATAAGTTTTCTGTCATGTGGATTTACCTGAATTCCAAGAGAGCAAGCTGAACAGATTCTCCTATGCGATCTTTACTTAACATGCCTGAAATACTAAGCTGGCCACCACTTGGTGTAGAGTTCACAGATACTAATAAGAAGTTAGATAGGACTTGTTGAAGCCTCGGACTATCTCCATATAAAGTTTCATTAAGAAGATCTTCAACCATGTCATTGGCGATCATTATATTCTTTCCATTGCTCTTCATCTTGACTTGACTAATAGATGCAACCAATACTTCATGCAGCTTAAACTCAAGCATCTCCAGATCCAAATAACTAGTAAGATATCAGAAGAGTAAAAATATTAGTGCGTAGAAAATCATTTAAGTGATCCACATAAAACTAAAAACAATACATAATGGACGCGAAAGCCATATTTCAACAAAGAAAACATTAAATCATATCAACGATGCACACAAATATATTCCATGAACAACACTTCTACTGCAATAGGTATCAACTCTTCCCTAAGAACAAATCCAAGAATTTACCTGTAGTTACAAAATCATCATACCTTAATAAAGTTTTAACTAAAAAAGGAAGAATGGGAAGCACCTTGGGGTATTGAAACTAAAACGCATATGGAATAGTAGAATGAGTGTAGCATACCCATCTATGATGCTATCAAGATCTGTATCATCGAGAATTTTATTGAGCTGACGCTGACACTGTGCACTCGTATGCAGTATATTTTTCTGCTCTTCGTCCAAGCTAGTACCCTCTAGCATCTTCCGAGAGAATATAATCCCAGAAAGAGGATTCCTAATTTGCCTCCTTATGTAAGCTAATACTTTCAACCTTTTCAACGCAGTTTGTTCTGATAATCGCTGAACATGAAGAGCTTGTTGCAACTCATGGCTTGCAAGCTGCAGGAAACAAAAAAGTCCTGTGACTGCACCCTCTTTATCTAACCTTTTGCTCACACAGAGTAAGCACTCCACATATTTCCCGTAACGTGCAAAGAAACCAAAAGGAATCTTCTCAGATTCTTGACCAGCAATAGCATTGTTTAGTATAACTCCAAAATTTACAAAAGCTTCTTGATTCTTGAGATGGCAGCAAGCTGACTGTGTCCCAAAAACCTCCCCTAAGAGCATTTTATCTATAACATCATCACGACGCCATCCAGTCAATTTTGTCATCGCAGAGTTCCACTCAGAACACCAGCCAAACTGATCAGTGCCAAATATTGGTGGGATCAATGGGTGAGGATTTTGGATAATCGCTCTATAGTCACCTTCAATTCGGGTGAACTTGTCCATGATACTTTTTTGTCCAGTTATATCCTGAGCAATAAAACAAACACCCACAACACTATCTCGAACATCTTTGCTTGCACATGCATTCACGATTAAGCTGATTGGACTAGAATCCCTTGATGGCCCATGTGTTTTTATTTCAAACTCTACATTTCTTTCCTCTTTCCCTGGTCAAAGGGGTGATGTATTCAATTAATTCTTCAGTACAAATTCATGTAACTGAATGGATAGACAAAAATCATGTGAACTAATAATAATCAAAATACTTAAATAGTATATGACATTAATCTTTATCAGTACATAATTCATTTAACTAAATGAATAGAAAAAAATCATTAATAATATTCAAAATAATTAAATAGTGTACTAAATCAATCTTCACGAAAAGAGCCATAACATCAACATAACACAGAGGGGGAGGTGCATAAAGATACATACCCTGCAATGCTAATTCCAACATCTTACTCACGGTATCAACTGATGAATCCTCCACGAGAGTGAGCAGATGTTTCCCAATTGCTTCATCAACAGGAAGACCAGTTAATTCAGCAACTTTTGTGTTCCATCCATTAACCTGCCCATCCACATCAACTGCGAATATAGGAACTGAAGCTGTTTCAATTAAGCGGACCATTTCAGCTGTCACTGCTTCTAGTTCCTGCATTCCGTCAATCTTTAGATCATTAAGCTTCGTATGGATAGAATTGGTATTTGAATTCACAGCATCAGCATCCTTGAAAGCATTTCTTAGTATAAGCTGCAAAGAGTGGATTGCATCCATCTCATAGTCCTTCCAGGGTATACTCCTTGTCTTGACAACTTCCAAGAATGCTTTGAATGAAGACCTAGGATGCATTTTCCTGCCATCATCCTTCTCACCAGGCTCATGCTTCGCACCACCCCATCTAACTTCAGCAGCAGTGTGTGATCTGAACCAGAACAGCCAGTCCTTATCAGATATTCTCACAGCCGCCATACCACAGACTGCATCACCAAGAGCAAGAGCCCCAGGAAAACCAGCATCATACAAGCTATCAGTACTCAAGCCTGTGGAATCTGTATGATACTCGCAAAGCCATGATACTATATCGTGTATCTGAAAGTCGCTTGGATTTATTCCTAGCCGATGTATCTTATTCTTATAGAGCAAAGCAGCACCATCACATTTGACAAGATCCATAATGTTTGGGCTCTGTGACACGATGCCTAGGGGAGCATCTCGCATCAGCATATCACATAAGAGGGTCTGAGTACGCAGAATATTTTTCTCAAGGAACTGATTTTCCAATTCTAGTTCCTTGTTAACGTGTATGGCAAAGACTTGAGCAAGAAACTCACATGCATACCTCAGTGGGAAGGGGACGAACCTTGGAGTCGTGTTGTGGCAAACAACCAGGCCCCATAGCCTTTTTGTTTTTTGAGATTGTGAAGAATCAGAGCTTTCTCCTTCTTCATCCCCTTCATTGACCACAACTGCCATTACAAGTGATGCAATTGAATCCATGTTCTCCATATACTGTAAATGGCAGTAGTGAGGGGCCCTAAGAGTAGAGCCACACAAAGTTAACTCAAATGGAAGCTTCTCATCTTGGATTACCTTTACATGCTTTGCTCGACAATCACAAATCATTCGGACCTTATTCTTCATAAACAAAAAGCGTGCAGCTTGTGGAATATCCGTAGCAGGATAATGTAAACCAAGGTAAGGCTCCAGGCCAGGCTTTGTGATCTCAGACACCACCTCTCCATGATCATCATCGTGAAACTTATATGCCATCACCCTGTCATAACCTGTGAGTTCAAAAACCTCCTGAACCATTGTGTCACATAATCGTTCCATACTGCCACTGGGCAAGGACTGCAAGCGAGTAATGGCTTTGGCTGCAAGTTTATATGACTGCAGTGCCCCTGCAGCAGTCATTGGAACTTCATAGGGCTTCACAGGCTCAAAATCAATGATTAAACTGCCTGTAACCCTATGAACAATTGCATAAAATGGCTTCCCAGATGTTTTGCAGTGAACAAGGACAGGATTTAACAGAGAAACCTCCCCAAACCCCAAGGCCTTTTGCAATGCTGCGCCACTAGGGCCAGTGAAGATCGTTCTGATATCAGTCCCAATGCCAAGAACTAGATGCTCACCAACACTTGGAACAGCATGGCTAACCATGGTCAGCATTTCAGGGGCATTCTCACTGAATGCTATGACCTTTAATGTTTTCTCGTCCAGGGCTAACAGACAACCAAATGGCTGGATAAACTTGCCCTTTTGGATCTGATGAAGGTAAGCAGTGGTCACTTTGTCTGACTTCGGCCTTTGCTCACCCCCAGCAACACTTGTAACTCTCACTGAGCTCGAATAGTCAAAGGAATCACCTGACTCCTCAAAGTCTGCATGCAACTTTGCATCTATAGAGGTCTGTGCAATGATCCTAGCGCTGTGCTTTGATCTTGATGAAGTGGTGGAAGATTGGCTAGGTCTTGAAGATGACATTTTGACTCAAATCTAAACAGAGTACAAAATAAGCACTACTTAGCATTATATGTTGAAGCTACAAAGCTATAACAGGGATTGTAAGCATCTGTCACTGTCAAAATCCTTATAGCTAAGTTTTCAACCTTTTTTTATATCAGCAAATATAGTAGAACAAACACATGGATGATTCATTGTAAAGGCTCTACCTTTTATCAATATGAAATATCAAATCACTATTTGCAGCATAACATTTTACATCTTCAACATACTTTGCAAATACAAAAAAAAGGAGGGGGGCGGGTGCCATGCGTTTAACACTTTCTAAGAACGGAGAGCCGAGTAAGTATGATAATTCAACTATAACTAAGAAGTTAAGAGATGCAGACAAATACGCATAGCACGGTAAGCTAATACTGCTGATTAACAAAGTAACCACAGCCTATTGATAATTCAAGTTGTTTAACACCTTACAGCAGTCAAGTAGATAAAGATGCAAGTCATCGTATCTTTTAAGGCAAAACTACAATACAGCCTCAAAGAAGCTATTACAAAACTAAGATTGAATTAGCGGAGAGAAGCAAGTGAAAGTTGAAGATCAATAACAAGATAAAATGAAATCACCTTTCACAAGATTTCAGAGATTCAGCTGAATTCTTGATATATTTGTTCCAAGTGTGAAGCAAATAAATGAATAACAAACTGGTCCTAGGCCAACAGAAGTTCTTCCCAAGGTATCGATCAGCGCCTCTTCTGAATTTCCCAAGGGCAAAAAAATGGACCTCAACTTCCACTTCACCAACTCTAGAGAATTTAATCCTTTAAAAGATTTATCGATACCATTAAAGACACACTTCCCAAAGCTCATACAGACAACTATACACAACTACCACAGTACGACTACAAGTCTCTATAAATAGGAAGTGAGAGAGACTTTACTAGAAAGAAGTGAGTTTCCCGATTGTTTCCTTTCCAAACATAGTTATATGGTGTCAGTTGATGCACTCCAAAATTAGCATAAGCCTCAATCTTAATTTGTCGTCCAGGTCTATATAATATTACAGATGTTGAATTTAAAGAACAAACCCACGAGCAGCAAAGTACGGATAACATATAATAATTCTTGAGCGGGTGGAAATATAATAGTAATAGTACTCACTAGAAGACTTTTTATGTCAATTCTTGCAACAATATTATGAAATATAAAAGATTCGTCTGTTTAAAATATAGTATATACAAAAGTAGGTCACATCTTATATAACATTATTTTATTTTAAACAAATATATGAGAATACCCACTTGGAGGGGACAGAATTTGGGTGGAACAGAGAGGCCATACCTCGAATAATAAGTTACCAGCAAAGCCAACATGTTATGGACATCACGTGAAAACATCATCCCTTATCTTTCAAGAAAGAGAGGGAAAAGTGTGTCAGAATTTGAAAGAATTAAGGACTAAGTGAATGAGCTACTAAAATCGATCAAGATTCATATAATCAATCAGTTTTTGGCGTTTGTGTGAATAGTGAGGTGAATCTGATTCACATGTTTACCCGGTGACTGAGCTAACCTCACACATATAAGATAATTTGTCACCATTGAATTGCTGCTTCTAGCTTTTATTAAGTTTTATTACAACCTCTTGGTTGTAAAATCAATCTGAAAATTGAACACGACGGTCAAAATGAGATGGATCTTGTATTGAGTTTTGTTTCTTCCACATGATGGCAAATGGACCCTTTGCTTATGACCTTTACAAGTCTTTTCCTTTTCTTGCCCAAATCATTGCAACACTACTAACTGAGCTAATTAGTGGTGTTTAGCCATATTTGATTATTCTTTTCCAAAAAAACAAAAAAATACCTTTGAAGTAAACATTAATTTTTGAAATTAGACTTGCTTTTGATCATAAATTTAATGGAAGTTATTTTTAATTTTTAATAAGTAATTGAAATTATATTTGGCTATATTTCATTTGTTGTTTTTTATTTTTTAAAGTAGTTGAAATTATGTTTGATCATATTTATTTGTGATTTTTTCGGACATTGCTTTCCTGTCTCCATAGCAACCTGTTTTGAAGCCATTACCAGTGTCATGCACTTCCATTTGTCACGAAGCTATGTTATGCAGAAATTATATAGGGATTAGAAATGTATATTGCCGTTAATTTTAACAGCTTAGAATTGTCATATTTGTTTTAATTGTCTGCTTCAAGCAGGCAGGTGTCCATTGAGCTGTTTGATTTGATAGTTCAAGCGTGACATCTTAAGTTCAACTTTCTGAGATTGAACCTTACGTCATTTCTATTGATTATTATTTAATTATTTTTTTATCAACTTCAACTATGAAATTACAATAACGTGTCTATTTAATTTTGGGATTACTATTAAGGCGTCTACTTAAATTACTATGTCATTCTGTTAATTATTATTTGCTTCAACTTCAACTATGAAACTGCAGTAAATAAATCACTAAGTTAAGCAACTTAGGATCGTCTGCTTCAGCTGCTTCAAGTAGGTAGCTGAAACAATAAGGTGGCTATTGAGTTGCTTAGCTTGATTATTCAAGTCTGACATATTATATTCAATGTTTCAAGATTGAACCTCAACAACGTCAATATTTTTATGTCATTTCTATTAACTATTATTAATTATTTCTTCATCAACTTCAACTATAAAACTATAATAACTTGTCTACTTAATTTTGTGATGGCTATTAAAGTGTTTACTTAAATTTACCATGTCATTTCTATTAATTATTATTTAAAATATTTATTTACAACTGAACTGAACATTTCAGTTGCCTACTGCAGCTGTTTGAAGTAGGCAGGTGACTGGAACGTGTCTACTTAGTATCACGGTGGCTATTAAAGTGTGTACTTAATTTTACTGTGTCATTTTTGTTAATTATTATTTAATTTATTTTTCATCTACTTCAAATATAAAATTACAATAACGTGTCTACTTAATTTTTCGATGGTCATCAAAGTGTCTACCTAATTTTTTTATGTTATTTCTATTAATTATTATTAACAAGAAAGAAAAATAACATCTATTGGGTCCGTATAATGCACAATCTTCAGAAACTAGTATTATAATAAAGAGATTTTTTAAATCAAATATTTGATTTATTTTATTAAAAGCTAGTAATGCATATATCATAACTAGATATCGGGCCGTTATTTTTCTGTCTTAATTTATGTGATATTGATAGAATTTAAAAAATTAATTAAATTTTAATATAATTTTTAGATTTTTTAAATTATTAATATTGTGAATTATAGTACTATTTTACATAATTTTTAAACAATATATGTTACTCCCCTTATCCCAATTTATGCGGGAACACTAAAATTTCGAAAGTCAAATTTTTTTTGTCTTTTTATTTTAAATTTTTCATACTGCAATTTATGTGACATTTATATCATTTTTAAATAATATATGATATTTATCTATCCCTATTTATGTGACACTGATTCGAGTGTAAAATAAACTTTTTATATGTCTTTTAAATATTTTAAGTTATTAAGTCTTGTGATTTTTAGCATTTTTATTTAATTTGTATATGTAGATATATTATTACTGTTAAATATCTAGATTTATAATACCTTTTACATAATTTCATAATTAAATAGTACGTGTTACTTCTTGTGGTTCATTTTATGCAACGTCAATAGATTAATTTTAATAATCAATTAATTTTTTTATTTATTTTTAAAATATTTTAAATTGTCAATTATCACGATTTATGATATCTTTTATGATCTTACGTAACATGATATTTTAAGTCATTAATTATCATAATTAGTAGTATTTTTATGTAATTTTTAAATGTATAAAATACTAAAAATAAGACAAACAAATTAAAACGAAAGATTCGTAAGAAAATTATGAATATACCCTTAAGCTGCTCAAATAAAAATTGCAATCTACTGCCTGCATGAGCAGCTAAAACTGCCCTTTATATCTAAGAGATAATGAAGGGATTGCTTTTTATGAAATATTTGGTTCATTTTATTAGAAGCTAGATATATCATGTGTTGTGTTTGATTCAAAATTTTAGAAAAAGAAAATTCTTTAGAATTATGTTCTTAGGAGAACCATCCATTTTTATAATGTCTTTTATTCATTTTGATATTCTCACTTGAAATATTTGAGAGCAAATAATTGTCATCTTAATAAATTAGTCACTCACAAAATATTAATTTTCAATTTGAAAAAAAAAATCTATTTTTAAAATTAAAAAGATAGTAAATAATAGCAAAATCAAATAAATCATTTGCATTAACACATAAAAAATACAAGCAGTAATTTAATAAATATGTAATTTTATAAATTATTCAAAATACAAATAATTAGAAAATCAATATCAACAAACAATACACTCAATTAAGATTGTAAACACCATGTGATCATATATTTATTTGTTCAATTAGTAAATGTTAAATAACTCACATTTCAATTGTTATACTAATTAGTATTGGTTTTTATCAAGTAACAGACTATTATATCTAAATAATAAAATTTGTAAGCTAATTTATTTTAGTTTTTATCTAACAATATATTATTATGTCTAAATAATAAAATTTGTAAGTTAATTTATTTAAATAAAAAATTTACTAGTACAAATATAAAACATAAAACAATGAAAATAAATCAAATGATTAAAAGGATATGAGGAATACTTTAGTCTTTAAATATAAATCTTATGTATTACTAATACCACTTAATAGAAGCTATTAATTGTACACTTCATAAAACTAGATAGGTTATAAACGAATGAACATATTAGCTATACATAGGCCTAAATTCCTACCAAATATAGTACTCCTCTATAATACCATGTATAATGCATGCACTATTTCTCTTAGGGGTTGTTTGGTACAAAGATTGATAATATAGGGATTAGTAATGCAGAGATTATTTTTTGTCAAGTGTTTGGTTCATTTGCTTTCTATCTAATTTTGTGTTTAGTTTAAAACTCTACCAAAAATTTCTGTCCAATTATACCCTTGAATTATTATGAAATTTTATATTTTATGTAGATAATTGCCGATTAATATTATTTTTATAGCCTTCTAACTAGCTAGAACAAAAATAATTTTGTCACCATGTTTGTTATTTTTCTTTAAAAAAAAATCATAGTCCCTTTATTAAAAAATCATAATCCTTATCTATCTATACTATATTAAAATATGAAGATTCTTAGAAATATTCATTTAACTTGACACAATTTTATCCTTCATTAAAAGACATTATAATAGTAAAACTATTATTTACTATATTCTCAAATTATTATTTGATTATCTTAATAATATTTAAATTAAGGGGTGCTAAAATATATAATAAGAGGAAAATAACTTCTGAAATCAAGGAATTCTAAAATATATGATAAGAGAAAAATATAGTTAAAAGTTAAGGAGTCCTAAAATATATAATAAGAGGTATTAGAATAATTAATAATTAAAGATTTTGAAAATATATGATAAGAGAAAAATAGTTTAAAGATTAAAAAAATTGTAGAATATATAATTAAAGTAAAATTTATGATAAAAAATAATAATGTTAATATAAATTGTAGTAATTTTTTGCAAAATAAAACCACTACTATCATAGGAGTGACATGACTCCTTTTTTGGTTGTAATTAATCCTACTTCATATTTTAAATTCGATTTAAATTTGATCTTAGGCATTCCTATATTGATTGTCATTTATTTATTAAAAAAATTGCATGTAACGTATCATTAAATAATTTTTTTATAAAAAGATTATTTGTCTTGTCTTTTTAAAGGAATTGATGCAATGTACATGTGCAACACACATACACTAAACTAATTAATTGAAAAAAATTGTAAGCCTTTATTTTAAAGGGCAATTAAGTCATTTTTTATTCTTATCCAAAGATTACTAAACCCGGTATTGATAATCCTTTGATATCCTTGGTATTAGATAATATCACATATGATGTATTAAGTTATCCATAGATTAGGTATACCATATTTGCATTGTGCAACAAAACATTGTACATAAGAGAAGTAATCAAGATGATTTCATCCCAACACATGAATGCAACAAATGCATTTAAACATCATTTCAAAAATCTCAACATAAGTGTCAAAAATCACCATAAACTTGTCAACATAAACATGAATGCATGCAAATGACATAAGGGCTGAAACTTGAGACTTGAAATCATGTAGGGTAACTTAAATTAGTACCTTAGGCTTGATTAGAGTGGAAGAGATATGGATATTGCTTTTGCATGTCTGCCTCAGCTTTCCATGTGGAGCTTTTAACTTGTTGGTTTTTTCAAAGAACCTTGACGGAAGCTACATCATTGTTTCTCAATCTCTTCACTTGTATATGCAAAATTTCTACCAAAACCTCTTCATAAGACAAATTATCTTCTACCACACCCAGAACATCCAAAGGTACAATAGCACTTGGATCACCCACACACTTTCTCAACATAGATATATGGAAGGCAGGATGAATCATTCATATCAATGTGCAATTCCAACTCATAGGCCACCTCACCAATCCTCCTCAGCACTTTATAAAGACCCATAAACCTTGGTCTCAATTTACCCTTCTTGCAAAAATGAATCACACCCTTCATGGGACTTTCAAATAGAGCCAATCACTAACCTTGAATTCAAGATCCCTTCTCCTCACATCGGCATAGGACTTTGTTGACTTTGGGCTATTTTCAATCAATTCCTTATCAACCTCACCTTCTCCATGGCCTCCATAATAAAATCTTTACCTAACAAAGACATATCCCCCACCTCAAACCATCTAACCGGGAATCTACAATGTCTACCACAGAGAGCCTCAAAAGGAGACATATCAATGCTTGAATGATAGCTATTGTTGTAAGCAAACTCAATGAGTGGAAGATGTTTATCCCAACTACCCTTAACTCCAAAAACACAAGTTCTAAGCATATCCTTAAGAGTTTGGATAGTTATTTTGGCTTGGCCATCAGTTTGTTTGAAACGTTGTGCTTTACCTTAGTACCAAGACCTCTTTGGAAGGACCTCCAGAAGTGAGAAGTGAATTGAGCACCATAATCCAAAATAATAGACAAGGGCGCCCCATGCAATTTAACCAACTTATCAATGTACAACTTAGCATAATCTTCGGCACCACAAGTAGTCTTAACTGGTAGGAAATGAGCCAACTTTGTCATTCTATCAACTACAACCCAAATAGAATCAAAATGCTTTATAGTCTTAGGCAACCCAACCACAAAATCCATGTTGACTTCCTCCCATTTCCAAGTAGGAATCTCTATATCTTGGGCTAGGCCACTCGGCCTTTGATGTTCGACTTTCACTTGTTAGCAATTATGACAACCGGATACAAATTTAGCAATATCACTCTTCATACCACCCCACCGATACACTTCTTTCAAATCTCTATACATCTTTGTAGAACCGGGATGAATAGAATAGGAAGAATTATGAGACTCTTCTAAAATCTTCTTTCTCAAATAATCACCACTAGGCATACACTGTCTACCTTGGTACCTAACGACACCATCTCCCCCTTGGGAGAAAAGCTCCACCTGACCATCTCTCACCAAGGCCTTCAATTCTAGCAAGGTAGGGTCAAGATCTTGTTTTGCCTTTACCTCCTCAACCAATGAAGATTTAGAACCATCAACAACCACTACTCCACCATTATCAACCTCTTCCAACCTAACTCCCAATCTACCAAACCAATGGGCCTCTCTATCCACCTCCTTGCCACCATCATCAACATGATCTAGTCTACCCATAGACACCGTACTTAGAGCATTGGTCATAACATTAGCCTTATTGGGGTGATAACGCACATTTATATCATAATCTTTAAGAAGCTCTAACCACCTTCTTTGCCTCAAGTTGAGATATTTTTGGGTGAACATATATTGGAGACTCTTATGATCAGTAAATCAATATGGACCCCATACAAACAATGATGCTAAATTTTCAATGCAAATACCATGGCGGCCAATTCAAGATCATGGGTAGGATAATTCTTTTCATGCACCTTAAGTTGTCTAGAGGCATAAACTATCACCTTACCATTTACATCAAAACACAACCCAAACTAATTCTTGAGGCATCACAATAAACAACAAATCCTTCCAACTCTTCCGGTAGAGACAAGATATGTGCGGAGATAAGCTTATCTTTCAAAGTTTGGAAACTCTTTTCACACTCATTGGTCCACACAAATTTTTCCTTTTTTCGGTTAACTTAGTCATGGGAGAATTAATAGAAGAGAACCCATTCACAAACCTCTAGTAATAACCCGCTAACCCCAAAAACTTCTAATATCAGATGGAGTCAGAGGTCTAGGCCAATTTCTAATCACCTCCATCATTTTAGGATCCACCTTAATGCCATCACTTGACACTACGTGACCTATAAAAGCAACCTTTTTCAATCAAAACTCACATTTTTTATATTTGGCATACAACTTCTCCTCCCTCAAGATTTGCAATACCATCCTCAAGTGATCCACATGCTCCTCCTTACTATGGGAATATATCAAGATATCATCAATAAAAACCACCCAAACAAGTCAAGGTAGGGTTTGAAGACCCTATTCATAAGATCCATGAAGATGGCCGGTGCATTAGTCAAACCGAAGGACATAAGCACAAACTCATAGTGCCTACACCTAGTCTAGAAGGTCATCTTGGGGATGTCACATTCCCTAACTTTCACTTGGTGATACTCGGACTGAAGATCAATCTTAGAGAAGTGACTAGCCCCTTGAAGTTGATCAATAAGATCATCAATCCTTGGTAGAGGGTACTTATTCTTTATGGTGACCCTATTTAGTAGCCAATAATCAATGCATATTCTAATAATCAATTCATATTCTAAGAGTACCATCCTTCTTCTTAACGAACAACACCGGTGCACCCTATCGTGATTGACTAGGACTTATAAAATCCTTTTCCAACAAATCCCTCAATTGTTCTTTCAACTCTTTCAACTCCGTCGGGGCCATATAGTAAGGGGAATAAAACTAGGTTGAGTATTAGGAAGAAGGTCTATGCCAAAATTTATTTTCCTTTCGGGAGAAATGCTGGGAAGCTTATCACAAAAGACATTAAGGAACTCATTAACCACCGAAATTGACTCTATAGGAAGGACTTTGGACTCAACATCCATAACCCTCATAAGATGATAAAGACACCCCTTAGAAATCAATTTTTGGCTTTAATGAAAGAAACGAATCTACCCTTGACCACCACATCCTGACTCACCTACTCAAGGATGGGTTCATAAGGGAATTGGATCTTAACCCTACGGGTTCAATAATCAATAGAAGCATAATATGCATGCAACCAATCTATCATAAGAATAACATCAAAATCCACCAGACCTAATTCAACAAAATCACAAGGCAAGTTTTTATGCAAAATGGACACGGGACAATTTCTATAGACCCTTCTAGCAATAATGAACTCACCAATTGGGGTTGATACTTCATAAGGATCACATAACAATTCGGGTTTAATATGAATCTTTTTGGCAACAAGAGAAGTAATAAAAGAAAGAGTGGCACCCGAGTCTGTCAATACACACACATCAAAATCAAAAACTTTTAACATATCGGTGATTCCCTTGAAGAGCATAGAACCTATTATGCCTTAGAGCACCATATTGTTGGCCTCTTCTTCCCTTAGGACCCGCATTTGCACCTTGGCCTTATAGACGACCATCTCTGACCTTGTGTTGATTACAAAGACAATCCATCACCTTATGACCCACTTCTCCACAACCACAACAAGTATTAGTGTCCTTCAAACATGGGTCATTATGACCTCTACCACATCTTGGGCACATAGTATTAGGCACCACACCACCAGCACCTTAGACCCTTGGGTTGTCATGAGCAAATCTTCTAGTAGGAACATTGGAAGACCCTTGGCCTTAATAAAACCGGCCATCCTTGGGACTTTGGAACCTACATTCAAAACGGGCCCTCTTGGCCTCACCATTTCTCCTTTTCCTCAACTTTTCCCCCTCTAGTTGCTCGGCAAATGTCATAAGGCTGGAGAAATCCATATTACCTATCAAAATGGTGGCACAACACTCCTCATTAACCAAGTCGGACATACCCATCACAAATTGTTTCATCCTAGACCTTGGCTCGACCACCAATTATGGAGCATACTTGGAGAGTTGATTGAACTTGAGGGCATACTTCCTCATACTCATAGATCCTTTCTTGAGGTTCATAAATTCCATCATTTTGTCCTCTATAGCTCAAGAGGGAAGAATTGATTGAGAAATGATGCCTTGAACTCTTCCCACAGGATGACATTGTTATTTTCCTTCTCCACCTTCCATTGGGTGAACCAAATTTGAGCCATCCCCTTCAATTGGTAGGCCACCAACTTCGCTTTTTACTCCAATCTAACCCCTATAATAGACAATACTTTATACACTTCATCAATAAATTCTTGAGGATCCTCATCCTCTTTAGACCCATGGAACTCCAGTGGGTTCATTCTAGTAAAATCCCTCACCCTCGAGGCTGGAGTAGGAGCATGATATGCTTGGGCCAATTAGTTGGTTTGATTAGTTATGGCGTGGGCTAACATGGTAATAGCATCCCAAAACTCTTCATGAGTCGCTGCCCTATCTTGAGGAACTTGAGGAGCGGGAGGGGCCGGTTGCTTCTCCGGCGAATGAGCTCTCCTTAGTCGTCCTCTTGGAATAGGCATTAGCTAGAATAGCAAAGAACATTCATTAGGGGAAAGCCTTACCTTAACTTCTATAGCACGACCTAGACCATGAAGAAGGGAAACATTTCCTAAAATGCCTTATAGCCTCTTACTCATAGTTGTGGTGCACTTTATAACCATGAATAAGACTCTAATTGACGTGGTGTGTTGGATTTCGAGGACTATTAACAACCTAGGGCTCTGATGCCAAGTTTGTCACGTCCCAATCCTAGGGCCTAGACTTGACACAGTGAATGGGAACCCAAAGGGACTCCAAATAAGCCTCTTAACATATCTTATACACACCCTTGGTCATGAAAGCAAACTCAACAACAAGAAGAGATAGTAAAGAGGGAAAATTGGACTAAGGGGAGTCTTTGATAGCATAAAATATAGAAGAGTCAAAGCTCAAAGCATAATACATCATTTGTTCCAATAACACCTCTAAACATAGATTTGATCGGGGGCCAAGACATTTTCTGGGCTCACCCTCATAGTTCCAAGAGTTCAACATGAAAAAAATAAGTAACAAGAGTAAGATAGCTAATGTCCCTAAATTTGAGCACTCACCAAAGCTCTTCTTCCAAAATGTCAAGACCAGACATAAGGAGGATGATCAAGAGGGGCTAGCTTCCTACATTTAACATCATAAAGGCATAGAGTATGCGTTAGTACGTTTGAATGTACTAAGTATGTAGGATGTAATGCAACAAGAGATAGGCAACATAATCAAAATGCATAATAATAAGCAAGGGATAAGTATAATAACAATATGACATGCATGACCAATGCTTGAAGTAAAACATGCTTGTATAGAACATATCATATATGTAGGAAGAGACAATTAACATAGACCAAGCAAACTAGTACTTGGAATCTAAGGCATATCACCCCCTTGGAAGGTGATTGAGGTATCTACCCCTTAATTGGTAGATGGGAATACCACCCCCCATCATAGTGGTCAAGGTATATACCCCTCAATATGGTAGATAGGCATAGCACTCCCATCATAGTGGTCAAAGTATATACCCCTCAACATGGTAGATGGGCATAACACCCCCATTAAAGTGGCCAAGGTGTATACCTCTCAACATGGTAGATGGGCATAGCACCCCCTATCAAATTTGCCAAGGTATATACCCCTCAACATGGTAGATGGGCATAACACCCCCATCAAAGTGGTTGAGGCATATGACCCCCTCAATAAGGTGTGATCAACTTGCATCACTATAGATACTTTTCATGAATTCAATACATATATACAATCTCTTCATCATCATAGAGTCACTTAACTCATAAGCCATGCAATAGACCATCAATAACTCAAGAATCCATAACAAGACATTTTATCAAACACTTCGTGGGTGTGTAATGCTAGTTCAAAATCATGCAATTCAAGAGTGAAATCATGTGAGAAAACTCAATGTAAATCAATCCACCCATACTTGGTAACAACCTCATATAAGATACATTGAAACCCCTCATCAAATCTCATAATAGATCATAGATTCGTAGCTTAAATGTTAGACCCCGTAATTAATTTAATCAAAGTAAATCGTTCAATTGAAAAAGTTATGACGAACATGGCATAATTTAAATTAAGTAAGTTCGCGGTGCTTAATTATAATTGGAGCGTATATTTAAGTTGGAGTCGGGGGGTCCTCAATTGGATTAAAATAGAAAAGTTTGGGGACCTAATTGAGCTATGGGCTAACTAGGAGCCCTAGGTTGCAATTTTTAAAAAGATGACCTCTATAAATACCCCTTGTAGTTCAAAAAATGGAGAGAAATATTACTCTTGTCTTAAGCTTGTGTTATATGCTTTGAAGAAGGGAAGAAGATAAGGAGAGGAGGAAGAGAAGGAAAACTTGCAACAATTGAGGTAAGTTTCGAATTCGAATTGTTTTTCTTAATGCCTCTTAGTTGTAGGTATGGATAGGAGAT
>JAOTQJ010000002.1:8381498-8406861 GCA_025642045.1 Solanum sejunctum | reverse complement strand
CTTCCTCTTCTTCTTCTTCTTCTTCTTCTTCTTCTTCTTCTTCTTCTTCTTCTTCTTCTTCTTCTTCTTCTTCTTCTAAAGATACTAAATCATGAGATTGTTCTTCCATGTGCTCCATATATGGTCAGAGACGAGTTGAGAGACCATGAGTCCCCGTATATGTTTCTTGAAATACTTGATTAATTTCTTGAAAAATTATATCTATTATATGAATTTTCATATGTTGATGATCATGATAAACTGATTTTCTTGAATTGAATAGTTTTCATGAGATATTGCATAAATCGTATATGTTAACTTTTGAAAGCATGCATAAATGAACCTAGGGATGGAGTCTAGAGCGTTGACATAAGTATGTTGATGGAAATGTTGATTCGAGTATGAAGTTGAGTTTTTTGAGCTTGATGATCCTATGAGTCTTCATTATTGAGTTCTTGATGTTATATCTAAATGACTTTTTCTTATTGATGATCTAAGTCCTTGAGTTCTTAAATGATAATTGAGTTAATTGAGATGAATTAAAGTCCCTGAAATAATAGAGGATGCTTGAGTTTGAGTTAATTGAATTATGAAAGTTCCATAAGACTAATCAAGAATTAGGATTCTTCATCAATAACTCTAAAGATATTAAATCAAGAATTCAAGAATCAAGGAGAAAGCTAGTATTCATCAAATTTTGATGCTAATATCAATTCTCCACGTATGTAAGGCTAAATGAAAACATGAGATTGTTCTTCGTGTGCCCCATATATGGTCATAGACGAGTTGAGAGTCCATGAGTCTATGTATATGTTTATTGAAGTACTTTCTTGATTAAGTTCTTGAAAAATTATATCTATTACATGAATTTTCATATGTTGATGATCATCATAAACTTGTTTTCTTAAATTGACTAGTTTTTATTAGATATTGTATAAAATATATATGTAAACTTTTGAAAGTATGCATGAATGAACCTAGGAATGGAGTCTAGAGCCTTGACATGAGTATGTTAATGGAAATATTGATTTGAGTATGAAGTTGAGTTTTTTGAGCTTGATGATCCTATGAGTCTTTATTATTGAGTTTTTGATGTTATATCTAAATGACTTTTTCTTATTGATGATCTAAGTCCTTGAGTTTTTAAACGATAATTGAGTAAATTGAGATTAGTTAAAGTCCCTGAAATAATAGAGGACGCTTGAGTTTGAGTTAATTGAGATTATGAATGTTCCATGAGACTAATTAAGATAATGAGTGCCTCTACGAGGCTACTTGACATGGTGACGAGGAGTCTTATGAGCATTGAGTTTTAGGAGGAGTATCCAGCACCGAAATAAGTAAGAGTGAGTCTCACTTGTACTCATTACCTACGCCAGTCCAGCATAGGAGAGGATTGAACCATTACATCTCATGGTCCCCTCTCGAGTTTATATCCCTGAAATCAATAATGGATGGCAGAGTTCAGATTCCTTATATATCATATTCATTCCATACTTGGCAAGTACGGGATGACTGTGAAACATCAACGTGATTGTTGTATAACCCCTTGCTTATAAGTGGTTGTTGTTGGTTAAGAGAAACTCCCAGAAAGTTCCCAAGCTGAGTAATCTGAGTCGAAATGAGATGAGATGACATGACATGAGTTGAGATGAGATGAGTCCTTCTAAGATGATCCTAATTTGATCGATGAATTACCAAATATAATTACCCAAGTTATAGCTACAAAGTATAATTAAGATATTTTTGAGTGGCTATATGGGAAAATTCCTCTATATTATATATGTTGTTAAAAACATCCTTTACTTTGCAAAAATTTAGGGGTGTACTTTTTTTTGTTGGAATCAAAGGGGCAAAAGCCCATAAAGAAACCACATGACCAAATGGCCCAAAATCTGTATATGTCCAAACTGATCCATCAATATAAACTAAGACATATGTAAACAATAGGGCAAGAAGATACTCCTAAAATCCCTAAAATTTCTACAGCTTTGAAAGGGAAAGTTAGTACCCTTTTTTATCCCAAAAAGAAATTGTGTCTTTTCTTTACTGCATTACCCTCATCCTCTATGTATTACATATTCAAAGGATGAAATTGGAGGTTCATTTGGACTTGGATAGACTCTATTGTTACGTCAAAGCTCTCATTGATGCCTTGAAATCCAGTCTTGCGAAAACTTCTTCAACTGATTCACCATGAATGATTAGTGACCTCCCCAATCCCATAATTGATTAACTTATATCATTTGAGTATTGACATTCTTAATTCATCTTGTCTCTTGCACTGGATAACAACATAACTACTCTGTATGATTTAGTTTCTATTTCCCATAAAACGATCCCAAAAGTGCCTTGAAAGTGCCCAAAATCGTAATTTCCATATATCTCAGAAAGAATTTGTGATATCAAAAAATTGACTTCATATCCTTATTCAGTAGCTCAAATTGAGTGGAAAATGGGTCTAACCTCGATTTAAGAGAAAACGATTGGCAATTTCAAATTTCCAAAATGCGAATTTCAGTGAACTCTACGTGCCTATGGCGTGACGTGGCCAGGGGGCGCAGATGTGTATTTTGTTGACTGTTTTGCTAATCTGGTCTAAGACATTTATGTTTTGGGCCTAAGTATTCCCAAGCGTGAACCTATACTTAGCCATTTTTCATCCTCATATCATTCTAAACATTCTGCAATACTCATTCAAACACTTAGCCAATATTTTACTCCTAAACTCAAGTCTTAAAAAACTCATCTGGATTTAAAGGTTCTCATTCAAGCTTCAAGTTTCCATCTCCAATCTTTATCAAGTTCATCTCCAAAGATAAGGTATATGGGTTTCTTTCATGGGTTCCTTTCACCTATGATGCCCAAGCTCTTTTTTACCCTAAATTACATTATTTAAAGTTGATTTACTCATGGATCTTATCTATTATGAATTTCACTGCACACTATGTTAGGGTTTCATGAAATTATGATTGTTTTAATATGTTTTGAGCTATGAATCTAAGACATATTGTGATATTTGATGAAGGGTGTTGATATATATTGCTTGAGGGTATTACCAAGTATCTATTGATGATTTTACATTGAATTTTCTAGCATTATTTTACTCTTGAATTGCATGGTTTTACACTAGCACTACATACCCACCAAGTGTTTAATAAAATATTCAGATAATGATTTCTTGAGGAATTAAAGGTTCAATACATGACTTTTGAGTTGAATGACTATATGATGATGAAATGAATATATGTATATGTATATAATGTTGGAATGTGACCATGCCCTTCTCGGGGGTTTCGTGCTTGGTAACCATGTCAAGAGGTTTGTACCTTGATAACTATATCGAGGGGTTTGTACCTTGATAACCATATCAGAGGGTTTGTACGTCGGTTACCAAGGGTGGTAGGGTGTGACGATCCACCAACCATGTAGAGGGGTTTGTACCTTGATAACCATATCGGGTGGTTTGTACCTCGGTCACCAAGGGTGGTAGGGTATGACGATCCACAACCAATTGATGAGGTTGGTACCTCCATCACCAAGGGTGGAAGGGTGCACTGATTCACCAATATGATAGTGGGTCTCTTCTTGCACATGTATTATATACTATATAAGCATGATTTACTACATAACATCTCACATATATGCCATATTGTTATATACTACTCATTGCCTATTCTTATGCATTTTGATTACCTTACTTATCTCTTGTAGCATTGAATCCTACATATTTAGTACATTTATATGTACTAATGCATACTCTATACCTAAATGATGTCACCATGTAGGAACCGGAGCCCCACTTGAGCATCCCCATTCACGTGGCCAGTACGACTTCTCTCAAGCTTTTGGGTGAGTCCTTTATTTCGGGGACGATGTTCATGATCTCATACTATATTTCAATACTACCTTCTTTTATGTATATGTTGACTATGAGGGTGATCCCGATAACTTTTCTTGCCTCTACCCTTATCTATGTAATAGAGGTGTTGTTGGACATGTCATATTTAACGTTATGAGCTTGATTCTCTCTTGACTCTTGATGTTTATGATATGGAAGTTATCCCTTAGCCCCATTATCCCTATTTTACTCTATTGTTATTGTAGTTTATTATTTTTGTGACCAAGAATATGTAATGATATGTTAAGAGGCTTGCTTGGAGTCCCTTTGGGTTCGCTATGTGTCGTGTCACGTCTAGGCCTTAGGCTTGGGTTGTCAAAAACTTGATATCAGAGCCCTAGATTGTTAGATCCTCGGAGTCCAACACACCACATCGATTAAAGTCTTGTCCATAGTTGTGTTGTGCATCACATCTATGAGCTAGAGGCTATGACGAGTTTAGGAAATGTTTCCCTTCTTCTTACTCTATGTCATTGATGTGTTGCCAAAATAAAGCATATTTGATGCCTAAAATAAGGGATTTTGTGAGGTCTTAATACGACGTTTTATGGCTTTTATGTATTTTTATGTTGTTCTTCTAGAAAGGTTAGGTTGGCATGATTTTGGAGGAAAATTACAGATTTTGCTGAAGGATAGGACATACGAGTTCACCTACGAGTCACAGCCAAAGCTACGGGTTGTAGGGTGTTATCATAATAAGAAACATAGCCCAAATAATTAAAAATTTGCTAAGTGGAGGTCAACCCTACGAGTCCATCCTATGAGTCGTAAGTCTCACTACGACTCGTATAGGTATACTCGTAGAAGGAAACACAGAGCCCAAACTTTGGATAAAAATTGAAGACCTAGACTACGAGAGGAGCATATGAGTCATAGCCTAAGTAATAACTCATACCAGTAGGTTGTACCAGTTGAGTCCAAGATGCCAAGAACTTGATACGAGACCTCGATTATAACTCGTACCCTACAAGTCATACTTGTATGGCGTACCAGCTGCTAACTGTCTTTTCTGTGTAATTTTAGGGTTAAGCTTATAACTACTATAAATACTTTAAGTTAGACTTTATTTGAAGATTCCAGCTTTTAGACATTCAAGGTGCCTTTGAATATTCTCTCAAGAATATTTTAGGGTTTTAGCAAAGTTTCTTCATTTTTTCTTTTGGAAAACCCACTTTTGGGGATTGCAAATCTTGCTTTATACTCATTGTCAATCTATCAAGCTTGGGATTTGCAAACTATGGTGTCTTCACTCTTCATTGCTTTAGGTAAAATTCTCAACCATGTCTTATATTTGCATTTTTGTTGGTTTTGCCTTAGCTATGAGTAGCTAAGCACCCACAGCTTGGGGTTATGGGAACCATGGGTAGTTCACTTAAGATGACCTAGGTTTGTGTATTTCTATGATTAGGGTTTTCATGTGTTGTCTATTTCCCTTCATTATGGTCGTTGTTTGGTGGTGGCAAATACTAAACCCCGCTTATTATCACGATCTTGAGCAAGGTATTGACGAATAGGAAAAAGAAAGTAGGGGACAATAGGTAACATTTAGTGTTTTTGTCTAATGAACCAAACCTAACCAATGGGAGGTTGACTGGGCCAATAGGTAACATTTAGTTGGCACTCCATGGTTGTCGACCAAGTGCTATGGTAAAATTCGACATTTACCTTCATAAGAGGGCTAGACGAACCTAAGTTACCATCATGCATGCAAATTTTTAATTATAGTTATGTTATCTAGGTTAATCAAGTCAATGAACCATTGGGAATTCAATTCCCAAGTTGTCCCTAAAATTGAGTGTTTTCTCGCATCGTACTATAGTGTTTATTTATTTTTGTTCTTAAATAACAAAAATTCCACCCTCCATTTTAGAGATTTTACTTATAGATACTTGAAATGATTAGTAGTAAAGTCTTGTAGTTAAATCTTGTATTCCTGATGGATTCGACCCTAACCTTCGATTAGGTTAATTGCTGACATCGTCTGCTTTCTTATTGGAGCATGAACATCATAAAAAATTATGGTGTCGTTGCCGAGGAATACAACTAGGTTTTGACTTGATTTCACTATTAGTTAGTTCAAGTATTAATTTCTAGACTCTCTTGTATTTTACTTTTATTTTTATTTTTCTTATTTGATTTTATTTGCAAGGTATACTAAGTTGTATGCCCAACACAAAGAGACAAGAATATCCCTTAGTTCTGATTAATTTGGAGATCTATCAACTCTTTAGAAGAATGACTCAAGTGAATGAGGATATCGCGATTGAGGAAGAAATAAATATGAATGATGATATGGGAAGAGAGGAGAATCCACCACCAAGGGATAACTGGCCATAACTTAGGGACTTCAATGAGAACGCTTATGGGTGGAAACAATATCGCTTGAACCCTCTAGCCATGGACGTTACTGGTGCTATAGTGATGCCTTTAGTATCAGCAAATACTAAATTCTTGATGTCAAGTGGATTACTTCAAATGCTCCAAAATCGTGGGTTATTCACAGGGATACCTTTAGAGGATCCCCACCGTCATCTCCATAATATGGTTTTTGTTTGCAAGAGTGTCATAGGGACACAAAATCTTTCTCTTGATAGCATTGGTTTATGAGTTTTTCCATTTTTGCTGATTGGGAATGCAGTTGTGTGATTGTTCGAGCTTTCTCCAGGTATAATAATAAGTTGGGCAGAGCATTAGAGAGTATTTCTTAAAAGATGTTTTCCAAGATCTAAGAAGTTAAAGCTCAAAGATCAAATAAACAACTTTGAGCAATTGCCAAGTGACTCTATTAGCACAATATGGGAGAGATTTACCATATGCTTAAAAATAGTCCCCGATCACAAGATTGTTGATGATGCCTTGGTTGAGATTTTCTATCAGGCATTTGATGAGAATAGTCAAGCTTGCGCCAATACAAACGTGGGAGGCATGTTTCTTGACTAACCTTTTGCATTAATAGCTGCAAGGATGGAGCAAGTGGTTTAAACCAACCAAGAATGGGGTCAATGAGAGTGAGGTGCAATAAAGACGTTTTGTGCAGTTAACACTAACAATGAGCAAGCAAAGGTCAATGAAGAGATCATGGAGCAACTTGCTCAACTTCACACAAGTATGGACTTGGTGTTAAAGCAAAACCAAGTAAGTGTCAAAGCGTTCACTCACCCACATTCTAAGGCTCCCATCTGTGAAGATCCATTCTTTGATAAAGATGTTTGTTTTATGAGTAATCAAGTGGCAGATTACTGGAATATAACCCCCAAGGGTCCAACTCGGACTATTGGAGGCAAGGTTCTGGGAATCAAGGTCGGAACTACAAGTGTGATGGTGCTTATAGAGACAATAGAGGTAGTTACTATGAAAAGAAAAGAGTGCTGGATGTTGAGTAGGGTAGAAGAGATGGTTATAGGAATGGTCCTTATGTGCCACCTCACAACCATAACGCCGGGTCATGTAACTCTAGGATTAAAGAGATGTTCGACAAGTTGTTGAAGAGAGCCGATCACTATGATGAGACTTTAAAAGGAATGAAGATGGATATTTCAAGCATTAATCAAAAAATAGATTTCACTCTATGGCAAAAAAGCAACTAGAACAACAATTTGGGTAAGTTTCTTCGCAATTGAACCAACACCAAAAGGGTGCCTTATCAAGCAACACGGTTCAAAATCCTAAGAACGAAGGGCATTGTATGAGAAGAGAAAAGAGAAAGGTAATTTTGAATAGTTCTTGGCGATGCTTAAGAAGTTATCAGTGGAAATTCCCTTAGTTGAGTCTCTTGAGAGGATGCTAGGATACGCGTAATGGATGAAAGATCTGGTCAAGAAAAAAAACAAAGTTAGCCAAGACCTCTCCCGAATTTTTCAACATTGCAGTGCCATCACCATGAAATTTTTGAAGCAGAAGCATGAATATCCGGGTGCATTCACCATACCATGCACAGTTGGGGAACTTGTATTTGCTAGAGCACTGTGTGACTTAGGAGCCAGCATCAATTTGATGCCTCTTGCCATATTAAGAAAGCTTAATTTAGGCAACTTATTCCTATAAAGATATAGCTGCTAATGACAGACAAAACAATCAAGAAGCCTATAGGGATACTTTATTATGTGTTCATCAAGGTTGACAAATTTATATTTCCCACAGATTTTATTATACTTGACTGTGAGGTTGATTTTGCAGTTCCTATCATCTTAGGGAGACCCTTCTTAGCCACAGAGAGAGGATTGGTTGATATGGAAAAGAGTCTGCTTACCTTCAAATTTAGTAAAGAGGAAGTTATGTTTCAAGTAGGGCAACCAGAAAGGAGTTGTGAGTTTTAGGTCATCTCAATGATTAAAATGAGTGAGGATGATGAAGTGGCGATCCCGGTTGAGTTGGGAGTTGAACCTTTGGTAGTTGTGTTGATGAATTTTGATAGTGATAGCATTCCTGATTATAAGGAAATTTTGAATGCTCTTAGGATGTCATTTGGGCCTAGGCAATAGGCCATGTTAGACTTGTGCAACAGGGAAACGCCACCGAAGAATCCTTTTGTAGAAGTCACACCAGAGTTAGAATTAAAGGCACTTCTAATGCATATGAAATACGCATACTTGGGAGAGAATAGTACATTGCCTATCATAATTACAACTGACTTAAACAAAGCCCAAACAGAGGCCTCATCTCCGTTCTCAAGCAATTCAAAGGGGCCATCAGGTGAACAATTGCAGACATCATTGGCATACCTCTTGGAATATTACTCATAAGATTCAACTAGTCAAGGATTACAAACCTAGAATCAAGTATCAAAGACAGTTGAATACCCTAATGCAAGAGGTTGTGCGAAAAGAAATCATCAAGTGTTTAGACGTAAGAGTAATCTACCCAATCACCGATAGTGAATGGGTCATGTCTATTTTCTCGGACATGGTTGAAAGCACTATTGAGGTGTTCATGGATGATTTTAGTATTGTTGGCCAGTGTTTTGAAGAATACTTGATACATTTACGTGATGTGTTGTAGAGATGTGCTGAGAGCCATTTGGTGCTGAATTGGGAGAAATGTCATTTTATGGTCAAAGAAGGCATAATGCTTAGTTACAAAATTTCAGGCAAGAGAATCGAGATGGATAAAACAAAAATTAAGGTTATATAGAAACTAGCACAACCAATTTCGGTGAAAGGTATCAGGAGCTTTCTTGACCAGGCAAGATTCTACCGTCGCTTCATAAAGGGGTTCTCCAAGATCTCAGTGCAAGTTGTTAGAGAAAGATGCCAAGTTTCTATTTAATGATGCATGCATGCAAGCCTTCAAAGAATTGAAAAGAAGGTTGACTTGGTACCCATTATTGTAGCTCTAGATTGGTCACAACTATTTGAACTAATATGCGATGCAAGTGGGGTTGCGCTAGGTATGGTGTTGGGGATGCAAAGGGAGAGAATTCTACGTCTGATCTATTATTCTACCCAAGTACTAAATGTGGTCTAGAAAAATTATAGTCACCAAACAAGAATTACTTGCCTTAGTCTTTTCCTTTGAAAAATTTTGTTCCTACTTTTTTTGAGCTAAGGTGATCGTGCACACAAACCATGCAGTGCTCAAATAGATGATAGCTAAAAATGATGCAAAACCAAGACTGACCGAATGGGTACTCCTCTTGTAAGAATTTAATTTTGATTTTATCGGCAGAAAGGGGTCAGAAAATCAGATAGTCGATCACTCTTCTAAATAGGAAGATGAAGTTATGGTGAAGTTCGATGATGGACTAGACATCAATGATTCATTCCCCGATGAGAGCATCTTGGTGGCCTCACATAATCTTATACCTTTGTTTAATGACTATGCCAACTATTTGGTAAGTGATATAATGCCTCCTGATCTGAACAACCATCAGTGTCGCAAATTTATACATGACGTAACAAAGTTCTTCTGGGATGAACCAAATTTATTTCATATTTTTATGGATGGGATCATCTATAAATATGTGCAAGAAGTGGAAATTATGAGTATTCTTGAAGCATGCCACTCAACATTGATGGGAGGTCATCACAGTTGAGCTCAAATTGCTTACAAGGTGTTATAGTGTAGCTACTATTGTTCATCTATACATCAAGATGCCTATGATTATGTCAAGTCGTGTGATAGATATCAAAGAGAGAGTGGGATCTCGTGAAGGTAGAACTTTCTCTAAATCCTATTTTGGTGATAGAACTATTCGACATTTGGGCGATTGACTTTATGGGACCCTTTGTCATCTCTCATGGTAATAAGTATATTCTAGTTATAGTTGGTTATGTCTCTGAATGGGTAGAGGTCAAAACTCTACCGAGCAATGAAGGTAAGAGTGTTATCGGGTTTCTCGAAGGAAATAATTTTTTCTAAGTTTGGTACACCTCGGGCAATTATCAGTGATGGAAGTTCTCATTTTTATAATTGATTATTCAAAGCTCTCCTTGAAAGATATGATATGAAGCACTGAGTGGCAACCCCGTACCATCCCCAAACAAGTGGGCAAGAAGAAGTATCAAATAGGGAAATAAAGTAAATCTTATCATAAACTAAGAATGTAAATCGCATTGATTTGTCAAAAAAGTTGGATGATGCTTTATAGGCCTACTGCACAGCTTTCAAAACCCCAACGGGAATGTCCCCTTATCAATTGGTGTTTGGGAAAGCTTGTCACCTACTAGTTGAACTTGAGCACAAGGCATTATGTGCACTAACAAAGCTAAATCTAGACTTGGATGAAGTAGGAACATCTCGAGTAATGCAAGTAAATAAACTTGATAAGTTTCAACTGTGCACATGTGAGAGCTCCGCCTTGTACAAGCAATGAATGAAAGTTCAGCACGACTGTAGAATTAGAAAACACTAATTTGCTCCAGGAGACATGGTATTGCTTATAACTCTAGGTTGACATGGTTTTCTAGGAAACTGATCTAAGTGGATGGGGCCCTTCAGAGTCGTACACTTTTTTAGTTATAGAGCCATTGAGTTAGAAAGTAGGGATGGTAAAACTTTCAGAGTCAATGGTTAGAGGGTCAAATTGTACATGGGTGACATGGAAGAAATGAAGATAGTGAAACACTGGGACATTGAAGAGGCATAAGCACAAAAACTTCCTTTCGTGTCCCGATGATAAATCAAGCACTTTCTGGGAGGCGACCTAAGGTATGCCCCTTGTACCTATTCTTTGTGTTTTTACTTTGAGGACAAAGTATTCTATTTTAGTGGGGTGTGGGAAGTTATGGATTAAGGTGAAGTCTGAGTAGCCTCAAGTCCATAACTTCCCCTATTTTTTATCCCAAGGTTTTCTTGTCGTTTTTCTTTTTCTTTGTGGATGTTTAATTTTTTATTGAACCAGCATATTTTAGGTAGTGTAGATAGTTTGCAGATACATGTTAGTGTTATCTGTTGGCACATACATAGTCTTTAAATGCTTTTTAAATTTTGATAAAAAATTAGGTACCGTCAAAGTTTTTGAGATTGTGGTTATTGATGCATTCATGCATTTTAAATATCTGCAATGTTTGTTCTGATAATATGAAGGTAAGCTGAGAGTGGAAGTAGGGACTGTGAGTCTATACTTGATTGTCTGTGTAAAATGTAATGAATATTGTGAGCTTATTTTGCTGCATTCATGCATCTTGTATGGACTCAGAACTTGCCTTATTACTTTAAGATTGGTTTGACAATTTGGTTGACTTGGAAGGGATCTTAGGCCTTTGTTCTTTTAGTGAACCCATTTTTGCCTAGATTGAGTCGCCGCTTGAGGAAACACAATAATTCTAAGTTGAGGGTGTTGATGTGCTATCAAAATACAACATATTTGATGCCTAAAATAAGAGATTTTGTGAGTTCTTAATGCAACTTTTTATATTTTTATGTGTTTTTGTGTTGTTCTTGCTGAAAAGTTATGTTGGCATGATTTTGAAGGAAAATTACAGATTTTTCTAAAGCATAAAACATACGACTTTACCTACAAGTCGTAGCCCAAGCTACGAGTCGCAGGGTGTTATCATAGCAAGAAACAAAGACCCAAAAAATAAGAAATCTGCTAAGTAGAGGTCAACCCTATGAGTTGTAAGTCTTACTATGACTTGTATAGGTGTACTCTAATAGGAAGCAGAGACCCCAAACATTGGATAAAAAAAGCTAAAGGCCTAGACTACAAGAGGAGCATACGAGTCATAGCTCAAGCAACGACTCATACCAGTTGAGTCCAAGATGCTAAGAACCTGATATGAGACCCCAATTACGACTCGTAGGTCACCCTATGAGTCATACCTTTGAGGCATACCATACTCCTAGCTGTCTTTTCTATATAATTTTTAGGGTTAAAGTTGTAACTACTATAAATACTTTAAGTTAGGTTTTATTTGAAGATTCCATCTTAGATATTCAAGGTGCCTTTGAATATTATCTCAAAAATATTTTAGGATTTTAGCAAACTTTCTTCATTTTTCTCTTGGTAAATCCACTTTTGGGGATTACAAATCTTGCTTTGTACTCATTATCAATCTATCAATCTTGGGGTTTTCAAATTGCAGTGTCTTCAATCTTCATTACTTTGGGCAAAATTCTCAACTATGCCTTGTATTTGCATTTTTGTTAGACTTGCCTTAGCCATGAGTAGCTAAGCACCCACAACTATGGTTCCCACAACCCCAAGTTGTGGGTGCTTAGCAACTCATGGCTAAGTCAAAACCAATAAAAATAAAAATGCAAGACATAGTTTAGAATTTTACCCAAAGAAATGAAGAGTGAAGACACCGTAATTTGAAAACCCCAAGCTTGATAGATTGATAATGAGTACAAAGCAAGATTTGCAATCCCTTAAAGTGGGGTTTCCAAGAGAAAATGAAGAACTTTGCTAAAACCCTAAAATATTCTTGAGATTATATTCAAAGGCACATTCAATGTCTCCAAAGCTAGAATCTCATTCTCCTTCTCTTTCAAATAAAAACTAACTTAAAGTATTTATAGTAGTTATATGTTTAATCCTAAAAAATTACATAAAAAAGACAGCTGGCAGCTGGCACGCCTCATAGGTACATCTTGTAGGGTGACCTACGAGTCGTAATCGGGGTCTCGTATCAAGTTATCAGCATCTTGGGCTGAATTGGTACGACCCACTAGTATGAGTCATTGCTTGGCTATGACTCATATTCCCATCTCGTAGTCTAGGTCTTCAATTTTTTATCCAAAGTTTGGGCTCTCTATTTCCTACTACAAGTGCACCTATACAAGTCATAGTGAGAGTTACGACTTGTAGGATGGCCTCGTGGGGTTGACCTCCACTTAGTAGATTTGTTATTTTGGTCTCTATTTCTTGCTATGATAACACCCTATTACTTTTAGCTTGAGCTATGACTCGTAGGTGAACACGTATGTCCTATGCAACAATATCTGCAACTTTCCTAAAAAATCATGCCAACTTAACTTTTCTGCAAGAACAATACAAAACTCATAAAAACTAGAAAAAGTTGCATTAAGAACTCACAAAATCCCTTATGTCAGGTATCAAATTTACTGTATTTTGATAGCACATCAACACCCTCAACTTAGAATTGTTGCTTATTCTCAAATGATGACTCAATCTACGCAAACAATGAGAAATAAATAGTAGCTATACCAATGATATATACACCATTCATTCTAATTCAGGTATCCAATGATCATTTTCAAAACCAGATTGCAAAGCTGTTAAGCACAACAAAAACATGATGATAAATCTGGCAACCCAACTATGATAAGCTAATAAGCATCGACCATCCATAATCACTGGTATAGCCATATGCTAATTAAGTAGTGCAAATGCCCTCACCAAAAAGAAGCCCCTTTTACTCACTCAAAAAGCATTTAGAATTTAGGGAATGAGGAATCATTCTCACTCTCACAAATGAAATTCATTTAAAATGACTAACACTCTAGGCTTGCCTGTATACTCATCTTCTAGCTTAGTGATAAAGAGGATTTGGATCACTTTAGGACTTAAAGGGCTTGTAACATAGGTTCAGGGGTCTTTGGTATGGAATTTTAGGCAAGTAGTGACTAAAAGCTATCCTTGAACCATGCTTACTAACACTTTTACCTTCATAACCCAACCATTTTCACTAAATCCACCCTTATTCTCCTGTTTTAAGCTTTTCCCGAGTGCTTTCTTTCTGTCTTCAGCTGTGCCTTATTTTTGAACTCAATTCTTGCTACTTTTTCTCAATTTAATGCACTTTTAAACTTTTCTTTTCTCCTTGGGCTCATGATTTATTTTTTTCTTTGTTTGCCAACTAGCTAGCTCATTGATATTACTTTACCACAATAAGGGTCACTCATAACCTAGGCTTTTAGCTTAAGGTGAAGTACAAAATACCTATTCCCTAAACCAGGGCCACAATTTGTAGCCACCCTTAACTTAGGCTTTTAGCCTCAATAAAGGTTCACGTGTTCAAGGATAGACCAGGGCCAATATCAAGGTATTTCATCAAATAAAGTTGAGCTAGTAAGGTGTCAAGAAAGAATGAGTGCATGAGAAGCTCAAAAATTTGGAACAAGGGACACACGCACTCATTCAGTAGGTCATTTAGGCTAAAAGTGGGTTCACTAAAAGAAGAAAGACCTATGATCCTTTCCAAATCAACCATATCACCAAATCAATTTAAGAGTAACTAGGAAAGTTCTGAGTCCATACATGATACATAAATGCAAAAAAATAGGCTCACTACACACATGGCATTGCATCCACAATTAAGTATAGACTCACAGGTCCTACTTCCAGCCTCAGCTTACCTTCACATTATCAGAAAAACATTGCCAGATACTCTAAATGTTTGAATGCATCAATAACCACAATCTCAAAAATTTTGAGGGTACGATGTTTCATCAAGATGTAAAAAGTATTTAAAGACTAGGTATATGCCAACAGATAATACTACTATGTATTTAGAAACTATCTACACTACCTAAAACATGCCAGTTCAACAGAAAATTAAACATCCATAAGGAAAAAGAATTCTTGTTTCTTTAGGACCTTTAGTAGTTCCTATACCTGTCATGCTCCTTAGATTATTTACAAGTGGTATTCAAGCTCTTATTTTTGCAACTTTTAGGGACTGCAGTCAACTGCTTCCCCTGTAGCAGTCAGCTGCTTCTTGACAGATCTGATCGGGTGTTCATAAATTGGAGTAAAAGGATTCAAACCTTTGCATGCTGGTACCATGTCAAGAAAACCTTGGGATCAAAAATAGGGAAAGCTATGGACTCGATACTTCTCAGACTTTCTCTTAATCCATAACTTCCTACCGCCCACCAAAATAGTATACTTTATCCTCAAAGTAAAGACAAAAATGAAAAACCAAACATGACAACATATATATGCACACACACACACATTAAAAACCGAAAACCAACATCCAAAATATAAGTAAAATAACATCCAAAATAAAAATATTTAAACAAATACAAAAATCAACATAATAAAAAGATTGTCCAACAAAAGAACAAAGTATCCATAAACAAAAGATAAGAACTGGGGTCAAAAAGGTCTAACATCATGGTGCTCAAGCACCGGGATTAGTATGGTCCGCAGGGTCCTGGGTCACCATATCCTCCTCAACTGTCTGGGCTACAGTTGTACTTAAGCTACCCTCTCTATGTGGGGTTTACTGCTCTCGATCTCTCCATATGGTTGCCAATAGGATCGACTCTTGCACCACCTCCTCTAGTATTGGCTTTGCCTTTAGGGCTACTGGGTCATCAATTCTAGGCTTTATCTGGCTCAACACTAGTTCATCCATCTCAAGGGGTCTCTTCTAATGGGCATATGGGTGGTCAGCTAGCTAGTCAAACACCTCATCACCTGATAGTGACACGTCTAGCACTACAACATGGGCTGCTAACTTCTGTAATAAGTTAGACTTAGACTTGGCCAACTCCTGCATCACTGCTCTTATGTTAGCAAGTCGAGCACCCTCAAGCCTCTTCTATACTCTTGCCTCGAAAGCATCAACTCGAGCATCCACCACTCTAACTCTCTCATCAACCAAATTGAGGGTGAATGCCTTTATCCTCTCCTCAAAGTCCCATATGGTCTGGCTAACCGAAGGTCTGACCTGTGCTGCTAAAGCCTGTAGCCTGGACTACGCCATCGCCACCCTATGTACCAGTGCTTGAAAAGCAACAGCAAAAAAAAAAGACTCAACTTATGATGTGGATGTTGCTGGTGCTGGAGTACTAAAAAATGGCATAGACTCAATCTCAGTAGCTGGCGTAGGCTCTGTAGTGGCTGTACTAGTGCTGGTAGGGGCTGGAATCGATCCCTGAGTCTGAGGCTGAACCAGAAATAGATCTAGCATAGCCAAAGAAGCTGCACAAGGTAGGGCCACTGGGTTCTCATTAGCCTTTATCAGGCTGGGATCCATAATATGTGTGGCCTAGATATACTGGTCCCAGTATGGGTCTATAGGAACACCTATTATACTGCATAATTGGTGGATCAAAATAGGGAATGGCAGTGAGGTGTTTGTCTAGACGATGGACTCGTGGATCTGCTTGGAGATAATCCGGGCCCAATCTATCTCATGAACTATTAGAATGTTGGCTAGTAACATGACTCGCTCCAAGGTGATCACATTATTCTTGAAAGTAGTCTGGATATGCCAACGATAATGGACCACCAAAACTTGGCCCGAAAAGAGAGATGGGCTTTCACTGTGGATTTGTGTGGTTTGTAACCTATGTCAGCTCGAACCCCTTCTCACATATCTGGTTGGCTATCCATTTAGTAGCTTGGTTTTGTCTCCAACATCTTTTTCACTCACCGCTGTCCTTATTTTGTCAATGTGACTATTGTACTCTGTAGTGGATTGAGGCACTCTATAGGTGGGACCAAACTAATTCTATCAAATAGTCTCCTTCAAAGTAGGAACTCTTCGACTCTGGACTAGCACCACCCATAACCTCGGTTGCTTAATCATCTTCTTATTCTTCGGCACCCCTCAATGGAGTGTAGCAAGATAGGTCGCATAAAACTCATGGACCATGTAAGGGGCATACTTGTCCAGCTGCTATGTAGTTCATCGTAGTCTATATCTATGTATTTGTGCATCTAATCCTGGCACCTTATCTAATCCAGAGTCATTCAGCCTGGACTCCTCATGAAATTATCACACTGGTTTGCTCTGTCCCTTGGGCTCTAATCCCTGGTCATATATCTCCTTTATCGCTAGGACAAACCATCTGCAGTCGACTAAAGGCTATGATTGGACTTCTTTCTACTGGGCTGGTAGGTGCTCTCACACTCTGACTCTGACCCTAAGTGTGTGGGGGTCATTTGTGGTAAACTACTCTCAAGCCCATCTCCATTACCCTGTTGTTCCTCCTCTTAAGATTAGAAGGAACTGATGACTTCCATGGGAGTTTGCGTTGTATATGTTTGAGTCTAAGGTATATTAGCCTCGGGTCTATTCTGACCCTGTGAATTTCTAGAGACCCGTCAAATCTCTCAGCCTCAGAATATTCGTCAACCAATCTCCATTGAAATGTTTGGATTGCTCATTTATCCTTTGGAGACATTTTATCTACAAACCAATCATACGACCTAAGTGAGCATCAAGATGTCTAATGAAATGAATCACATGAAAAAGAGCAAGAAACAAAAATAATTTAAGTATAGAGAATCACTAATGTAATTGCACGTATGCAGATATGAGGTATAGTTACGACTCGTAGGTATCTCATGAGTCATACACTGACCTCGTAGTACCAAGATTCCTTAAAACATGTAGTCTAAACTCAGATATAAGATGCAGTTATGACTCGTAGGGGGACCTACGACTCATAGTCTAGCCTCGTACCTCTTTCCAGAGACAGTTTAAAAATCTCAGTCAAGCTTATAAGACCCTTGCTCGAATCATAGCAGGTACTATAATTTGTATGTGGGTGTTATATGAGAAACATGAAGGAATCACAGGTGACTAGTGCTTGTTAGTAAGGTCTACTATGACTCATAGGGAAACCTACGAATCATAAAGGGGACTCGTAGCTGAAAGCAGAAGACACCAAGAGTGTTTATCACTTTCCCATAAAAAGAACAAGCTAAACAAACACAATTTATGATTTAGAAATTATAAGAGCAATACAATAGATTTGACATATAAATGGACCTATTACGAAATTAGACAGTTAAAATAACCATTATCCCTAAGAATCGAAGTCAATTCCATATTACATCAAGCACAAACAATGGTAATTTTATCTCCAAACTTGCATTTCTTTTATCAACAAAACATTCTATTGAGATGCAGGTGAAATTATAACAATTTCAATCAAGTTCAACAAGCAATGGCATATAAAACACACCCACACTTCCTAAATTCCAATTTCAAAGAAAATTCTCACGATGGTCGGGCAACAATTAAGCACTACATTCTAGGGACCAAAAAATTTTCACACTTACAACCACCCACTCAAGAATTTCAAACAAGGTTCAATTCATAGCATATTATTTCAAAGAATACAAACCCTAGGTTTCATGTATAGACCAAAGCATCATGACATAGGCAAGAGTCTTTGTGAATAAACAAGATGCATAACCATCCATAGAATAAACTCACCATCATAGTGCGTTATAAGTAACTGCGAAGCTTACCAATTTGTAAAAGAATTGAATCAAAGAAACGTAGAGATAAAAGCTTGCCAAAAACCTAGAAGATGGTGTCCTCACTGGAAAATGATGTGTGCACCTGGGATTATGATCGGAATAGTGAATGAGGATGAGGGATTTGGGATTTCTCGGTTGTTTAGGGTTAGAAAAATGATTTAGAGATAAAAATTTATTTTGACCCCTTTTATAATAAACTGGCTCAAATTGTGAAAATTTGTAGTTCAGGCTACAGACCTAAACTACGAGTAGTAGGCTATCCTACGACTCATAGGTACCGGTCTTGTAGCAGAATCAACACTTGCAAGTACTTAGAACCTGGGCACTACAAACCCCACTTACAACTCGTAGGTAACCCTATGAATCATATGGTTGGCTCATAATATGAGTGCCAACTTCTTATAATCACTATTTTCCTCTACGAGGCATGACTACAAGTTTTAGTGATGACTACAACTCATAGGCCTGTTCGTAGAGATAGCTTTAAGTGTTATTATCTCACATCTTCATTTCTTTAATTTTTCACCTGCAGACTAAGTCTCGAAACACAATAATCTCCACAATATTACAACTGCATCAATTTCTTTTAACCTTAAACAAACAAGCACCCTACTACTTAAATTCTCAATAACTGAAAAACACTTAAACAGATAGACAATTATCAAAAATGCTTAGGTTGCCTCCTAAGAAGTGCCTTGTTTAACATCGTGGCTCTACTTTGTTTTCATCTATTGTCAGCAATTATCAAGGGACCAAACCACACTCTTTAATTCATCTAGGTGTTTCATTGACTGGCGGATGTCGAACACTACCTCTGCATTATTGATCCTAAATAGAAGTTGACCCGAATCCATATCTATGAGAGCTCTCCTAGTGACTAGAAATGGTCTTCCCAAAATAATGGGCACTTCATAATCAAGGATCACAAATTCAGTAGAAAAGATGAATTTATCAACTTGTAACAAGCACATCAAGAAGTATTCCTTCTGACCTTTGATGGTTCAATCAGCCATAAGCAACAACATTCTTGTCAGGGTATGAGTACCAAGGGCATGCTTTTTAAATACGAAAAGAGGCATTAGATTGATGCTTGCTCCTAAGTCACACAATGCTCTCGCGAACTCAACATCACCAATGGTGCAAGGGATGGTGAATGCACAGGGGTCCTCTCACTTTTGAACAAGGCATTTGGTCATGATCGTACTACATTTTTGGAGCTCCTGTGACAACACTTGGCTCAAAGTGCATTTCTTTGTCACCAAATCCTTCATATACTTAGCATACCTGGGCATATTCTCCAAAGCTTGTAGAAAGGGAATGTTAATGGATAGTTGCTTTAACAATGAGAAGAAGTGTTTGAATTTACCCTCCTCTTTTATTTTCTCATGACTTTGAGGTAAAGGAGGAGGACGCTTTGGAATTGACTTCATTTTTTCATGCCCCCTTATCTCTTCTCTTGGCATCCCAACAATCTTCGGACCTTCTCCGTCAACCACAACTTCGCCACCAAGACCCTTCTCATCAACTTCATCCACAATCACCAGCATAGGAGGATCTATGGTGCTTTTGCCACTCTGAGTAATGACTGTCATGCAATGGCCTTCACTTTTAGGATTTTGAACCATATTGCTTAGTAAGGTGCCCTTTTGGTGTTGGTTCAATTGCAAAGAAACTTGCCCATATTATTGTTCTAGTTGCTTAATCTCTATGTAGTGAGACTTGATTTTTTGGTTAATACTTCAAATATCTGCTTTCATGCCCTTCAAGGTCTCATCTTGGTGGTCAGCTCTTTTCAACAACTTGTCAAACATCTCTTCAAGCCTAGACGTGCTTGGCACAACATCACGGTTATGGGGCGGCACATAAGTACCATTCCTATAACTATCTCTTCGATCTTATTCGACATTCGGTACCCTCTCTCTTTCATAGTAACCACCTTGATTATCTCTATAACTACTATCAGAGTTGTAGTTCTGACCTTGATTCCCCAAACCTTGTCTCCAATCATCTAAGTTGGATCCTTGGGGGATATTTTAAAAATCTGCCGCTTGATTACTCACAAAATAAACATCTTCATCAAAAGGTGGATCTTCATAGATGGGAGCCTTAGGAGGTTGGTAAGTGACCGCTTTGACACTTGCTTGGTTTTGCTTCAAGACCAAGTCCATACTTGTGCGAAGTTGAGCAAGTTGCTCCATGATCTCTTCATTGACCTTTGCTTGCTTATTGTTGGTGTTGACTGCACAAGAATTCTTCATTGCACCTCACTCTCGTTGACCCCACGCTATATTGGTTTTAACCACTTGCTCCATCATTATGGCTATCAACGCAAAAGGTTGTTCAAGACACATGCCTCCCAAGATTGATTGGCGCAAGCTTGACTATTCTCGTCAAGTGCCTAATAGAAAATATCAACCAAGGCATCATCTACAATATTATGATTAGGGACCATACTTAAGGATTTAGTAAATCTCTCCAATGTTGTGCTAATAGAGTCACCCAACAATTGCTCAAAGTTATTTATTTGATCCTTAAGCTTTAACTTCTTAGATCTTGAGAAATATCTTTCAAGAAATACTCTCTGAAGTTTTGCCCAACTTGTTAGTGTACCCGGAGAAAGCTCAGCAACCACATAGCTGAATTCCTAGCCAGTGACAATGGAAACACCCACAAACAAATGGCATCAAGAGAAGGATTTTGTGTTCCCATGACACTCTTGCAAATAAAAACCACATTATGGTGATGACGGTGCGAATCCTCTGAAGGTAACCCTGTGAATAACCCATGGTTTTGGAGCATTTGAAGTAATCCACTTGACACCTAGAATTTAGCGTCTTCTAATAATGGAGGCAACACTATAGCACCAGTAATATCCATAGCCATAGGGTTTGAGCTATATTGGTTCCATCCATAAGCATTCTCGTTGAAGTCCCTAAGTTGTGGCCTGTTATCCCTTAGTGGTGGATTCTTCTCTCTTCTCACATCATCATTCATATTTATTTCTTCTTCAACCTTGATATCCTCATTCACTTGAGCCATTCTTCTAAAGAGTTGATGGACCTCCAAATTAATCGGAGCTAAGGGATTGCCTTGGCTTTTTGTGCTAGGCATATATCCTAGTACATCCTGCAATTAAAATCAAACAACAAAAATAAAAACAAAAGCAAAATACAAGAGAGTCTAGAAATTAATACTTGAACTAATAAATAGTAAAATCAAGTTAAAAGCTAGTTGTATTCCCTGACAATGACGCCATAGTTTCTGATGATGTTCACGCTCTTATAAAAAAATGATCACTGTCAGTAATTAAGCTACCCAAAGGTTAGGACCAAATCCATAGGGAATACCAGGTTTGACTGCAAGACTTCACTACTAATCATTTCAAGTATCTATAACTAAAATCTCTAAAGGGGGGGGGGTGATTCAAGAACAAAAATAAATAGACATGATACTATGATGCGAGAAAACACTCAATTTTAGGAATAACTTTGGAATTCTGTTTCCCATTGTTCATTGACACATTTAACCTAGATAACATAACTATAATTAGAGATTCGCATGCAGGACAGTAACTTAGATTCTTCTAGCCCTCTTGTGAAGGTGAAGGTTGAATTTTACCATGACTCTTAGTCAGCAACCATGGCATGCCAACTAACCATTAACTTTTGTCCTAGTTAACCTCCCCTTGGTTAGGTTAGGTTGATTAGATGAGAACACATCAATCAAATCTTGTCATATACTTTCCTTTTCCTATTCATCACTACCTTGGTCGAAGTTGTGATCGTAGGCAGGGTTTGTTATTGGCCACCACCAAACAACAATCATAATGAAGGAAAATAGATAATACATGCAAAATTCCAATCATAGATATGCACAAACCTGTGTCATCTTAAATCAACAGTTGTGGGTGCTTAGCTACTCAAGGCTAAGGGAAAACCAACAAAAATGCAAATGGAAGGCATAGTTGAGAATTTTAACCAAAGCAATAAAGATTGAAGACACCACAAGTTACAAGCCACAAGTTTGATAGATTGACAATAAGTACAAAGCAAGATTTGCAATCTCCAAAAGTGGGTTTTCAAAGAGAAAATGAAGAAGTTTTCTAAAACCCTAAAATATTCTTGAGCGAATATTCAAAGGCACACTCAATGTCTCTAAAGCTGGAATCTCATTCTCCTCCTCTTTTAAATAAAACCTAACTTAAAGTATTTATAGTAGTTACAAGTTTAACCCTAAAAACTTAACTAGAAAAGATAGTTGGCAGCTGGTACGCCTCATAGGTACGACTCGTAGGGTGACTTACAAGTCATAATTGGGATCTTGTATTAGGTTCTTGACATCTTGGACTCAACTGTTATGACTCATTAGTATGAGTCATTGCTTGAGCTATGACTCGTATTCTCCTCTCATAGTCTAGGTCTTCAATTTTTTATCCAAAGTTTGTGTTCTCTAATTCCTGCTATGAGTACACCTATATGAGTCGTAGTGAGACTTACGAATCATAGTATGGCCTCATAGGGTTGATCTCTACTTAGTATATTTCTAATATTTTTTCTTTGTTTCTTACTATAATAACATTGTACGGCTTATAGCTTGGGCTACAACTCGTAGGTGAACTCGTATGTCCTATCTTTAGCAAAATCTACAACTTTCCTCCAAAATCATGCCAACCTAGCTTTTCTGCAAGAATAACACGAAAACACATAAAATCTATAAAAAGTCACACTAAAAACTCACAAAATCCCTTGTTTCAGGCATCAAATATGTTGTATTTTGATAACACATCATATGGGTATGGAGAAGTTGCGCATAAGATGTTGGATTTCCATCAAAATCGCAACAAGGATAAAGAGGTTCATCTACAAGGTGCTAATGTGGTTCCTTCGGGGAGAGGTAGCCAACAAAATGATGCCCCAAGGCACAACCGATTTTATGGTTTGCATTGGAGGCAAGGTGTTGATGATGTGCCTATTGTTATAACTAGTATGTTGAAAATCTTTAATTTTGATGTGTATGCATTGATTGATCCAGGTGCCACTCTTTAGTTTGTTAGCCCTTTTGTTGCCAAAAAGTTCCATGCTGAGCCTGAGTTGTTATGTGAGTCATATAGGTGTCTACTCCTATTGGTGCATCTATTGTTGCTAGGAAGGTTTATAGAGATTGTTCTATTTAAATCTTGCATAAAATATTGCCTTTTGATCTTGTTGAGTTGAATATCATTGATTTTGATAGCATTCTTGAGATGGATTGGTTGCATGTATACTATGCCTCTATTAATTGTAAAACCCATAGGTCAAATTCTAATTTCTAAATGAACCCATCCTTGAGTGGGAGAGTCATTATGTGGTAGTCAAGGGTAGATTCATCTCATTCATTAAAGCCCATATATTGATCTCTAAAGGGGTGTATTTACCATCTTGAGGATTAGGGATGTGGAGTCTAAAGTCCTTCCCATAGAGTCAGTTTCGGTTGTAAATGAGTTTCTTAATGTCTTTTTAAATGACCTTCATGGTGTTCCTCCTGAAAGGTAAATAGACTTTGGTATAGACCTCCTCCCCGATACTTAACCTATTTATATTCCCCTTTACCGTATGGCCCAAGTGTAGTTAAAGGAGTTGAAGGACCAATTGATAAACTTGATGGACAACGGTTTTATTAGACCTAGCCAATCACCTAAGGGTGCACCGGTGTTGTTTACGAAGAAGAAGGATCGCTCTCTTCAAATGTGTATTGACTACCGACAACTTAATAAGGTCACCATCAAGAATAGATATCCTCTTCCAAGGATTGATGATTTATTGGACCAATTGCAAGGGGCTAGCCACTTCTCTAAGATTGATCTTCAGTCTAGGTACCATCAAGTGAAGATGAGGAAGTCTGATATTCCTAAGACAACCTTCTGAACTAGGTATGGGCATTATGCATTTGTTTTGATATCTTTTGGGTTGACCAATACACCGGATATCTTCATGGATCATATGAATAGGGTTTTTAAACCCTATCTTGATTCATTTGTTGTGGTATTCATTTATCACATTTTGATATATTCACATAATGAAGAGGAGCATATGGGTCATTTGAGGGTAGTGTTGCAAAGATTGAGGGAGGAGAAATTGTATGCTAAATATGAGAAGTGTGAATTTTGGTTGAAAGAGGTTGCCTTCCTAGGTCATGTGGTATCGCGAGATGGTATTAAGATGGATCCTAAGATGATGGATTTGATTAGAAATTGGCCTACACCATTGACCTCGTCGGATAATAGGAGCTTCTAGTACTTAGCGGGTTACTACCACAAATTTGTGAATGGGTTCTGTTCTGTTGCTTCTCCAATGACAAAATTGACTCAAAAGAAGGCTAAGTTTGTATAGACCGGTGTTAAAGGAACTTCCGAACATTGAGGGTCGTTTGGTGTAAGGGATAAATGAAAATAATCCCAAAATAAGATTTTATCCCCCCTTAAATGTCCATTTGGTTGGCTTAGAAGGGATAACTTATCCCGGGAATAATAAATAGTCCCGGGATAAGTTATCCCTTCTAAGAAAAATTTATAAAAGGACAAATGCACCCTTCCCTTTATCACTTTTTATACCTTATTTTGTATATATATTTATATTATTTTTAATACAATATATAATAATATTCAAAACCTTCACTCCTTATTTTTATAATACTTTTTCATATTTTTCTATTAAGAAATTACGCTATGTAGCATAATTTTTATTGACTAATTATTATATTTTTTATATTTTAATTTTTCATAAATCCTTCTTTATTTTAATAAACTTAAAAATGCAAGTTCTATTTGTAAATGAATTTTTTTAAAAGTTTTTATTTTAAATGCATACAATATT
>JAOTQJ010000002.1:8359417-8376245 GCA_025642045.1 Solanum sejunctum | reverse complement strand
AGAAACAACTTTGCTGACAATTACATATTTTTGAGTTTGTCAGAAGAGTCCTCCGAATATTTTGGTCTTACGTTAGTGTCGATATCCTTTTCAAATATGAACAAAGAAAAGAATATAGGCTCATTACATTCATAAAAAAAGATATGAGAATTTACCTTAAGTAATTAAGTAATTGAGCGTGAGAGCCAAATGAATCAAAAGATTCATGTTTGGTTCGGGAAGGGATTATGGAATTTTGGAAAGGAATGGAAAAATAACCTACTTTCATTAAGTGATTTATTAGATAATCAAAAACAGAGGATCTTGAATACTATTCGAAATTCAGAGGAATTGCGTGGGGGGCTATTGAACAACTCAAAAAGCTCGTTCTCGCTTATGAAAAGTAGAAACCAAAGTCGAGCAGTTTCGAATGAATGAATACTCCAAGATAGAATGAGAAAAATTGAATTTGATTAATTCAACTTATAAGACTTTGGAACAATTAGAAAATTACAAAAACGAAACGATTCAGTTTGAACAACAAAGGGCGATTAATCAAGTCCGACAACGTGTTTTCCAACAAGCCTTACGAGGAGCTCTAGGAACTCTGAATAGTTGTTTGAAAAACGAGTTACATTTACGTACCATTAGTGCCAATATTGGCATGTTCGGAACAATGAAAGAAATAACTGATTAGTCTTTCTACTGAAGGTATTATTTTTTTCTTTCAAAAAAGACTAAAGAAAGAATCATCGTAACCATTTGAGCTGATGAAATTAGTAATATTATCCGTGAACATATTGAACAATATAATAGAGAAGTAAAGATTGTAAATACTAGTACCATACTTCAAGTAGGTGATGGCATTGCTCGTATTCACTTTGGTCATTGGTTTTTCACTTTGCAATAACTCAGGATTTAATCCCATAGAGATGATAAATCTTTGGCCTGTAAATTCAATGAATGAATATTACCTCTCGATGATCTTGAATCAGATCAATATCATGAATAACAATATCTGAACTATCAAATCAATTCGTCGTCAAGAATTGAATCGGATAACATAGGAAGTTCTTTTATCCATACTGCCCCAAACTTGGATTGCTGACCTAATCCAAAATTTTGTTATTTATTTATCATTTTTTATTATATATTCTTTTTTTCTCTCTAATCTATCTAGTTCCTTATTTTATTGTATTGTACAATCATCTGATGAAGTCTTATCAAATAGCTCTTCCACTTTCAGTCGTCACATAGTTACAAACCCAAACAAATAATAAAAGCTAAATGAAAAAATAAATAGGGATTTCCCCTTTGCTTTGACAATGGAATTCTTCCCCAGGTCCCTTTCATAAAAAGGGAGAGATTTTTTGATATGGATCCGTCGGGATTGACGGGGCTCGAACCCACAGCTTCTGCCTTGACAGGGCGGTGCTCTGACCAATTGAACTACAATTCTAGGGAAAGATGAGATCTAGCAGAAAATTTGATTTGTTTTTATCTCCCAATTGGGTATTTCTGAAGTACAAAGGGGTTATATCATCTCATGGCGATTGGCGAATTATTGGGTCGAGCTGTATTTGATCCAGCGAAGACATATTGCCAATGAATTTACAGTCCATCCCCATTAACCGCTCGAGCATCGACCCAGGAACAATCCATTTTCAACTTATTGGTAATCCATGATCAACTTCCTTTCATAGTACCCTACCCCCAGGGGAATTCGAATCCCCGCTGCCTCCTTAAAAGAGAGATGTCCTAAACCACTAGAAGATGGGGGCCGGCTTGACCAACGACCATCATACTATGATCATAGTATGATCAATTTTTTGAAATTGTCAATATAATCGAATGATTCTATCTGATGGATCTTTCCCCCTTCCATAATTGCATAAAATTATTTTTTATTCGTCATTGGCGAATTATTCATTAGAATTGACATTAGAAATCTAGTAGAAGAGGAGGATTTTTTCTCCAAGAATTTAGTTCAGGAGACAAGTGGAATCTCTTCATTCCATGATTCGATGAAATATCTTGAATTTTATGTTGAATTGCTAGGTGTATGTACATGTATCAATCAATTGAATTTTGTTCTGGTGGGATCAATTCAATATAAACATCAAAGTTGTAGATATATGAATTAGCTTTCCAAAACATATTTATGCACTACAAACGCAGCTATATACCATGAGATATTCAATAATTACTAAACATTACTTAATTTCAAGACAGAATGTAGCTACTTACCAAACGGTAGGGGTTTCTTGATTTTTGCTCAAAGGAACTTATTATTTTCATGCATCATGTCAAATATAAAACTATGAGAAAGTTTATAAGGTGTTATAATGTCTTGAAACTGATTTAACTTGGGGGAAATATATATTATGTTAAAGCAAATTAAAACAAAGCTGCCTAAAAAGGTGGTTACCCAATTTATTTTCATTCTTTATTTGTTATATCACATATTAATATTTATTATTAAGACTTTTGTAACATATAAAATTACATAAAAGTAAACAAATTGCACTAAGACAAATTCCATAAAAGTAAACAAATTGCACAAATTGTACTTTTGTAACATATATTTATTATTCAAGTCAAAACGTTGTGAAGTAGGGGTTAATTTTTTCTCAAGGGAGTAACTTTTTGAAAGTGAATACATTATGTAATAATAAGAGCACTATATCCTTTCTCCTATAGAGTCCAAAACACTTTTCAAATCATATCCTTTGATTTTAAGATTTATTTCTTTATCTGTACTTCCTATTTTTATTATATACATGATTTTAGTTTGAAATTACCAATTATTAATTTGAAATGCATGAACACCTATCAAAGGTTGATACTATAAATTTGATTATGATGTTTAAGATATCCACCTTACTATGAAATACTATGAAGATTTATGGATTTTAATATGATTTTCATATTGGCCTAAATAGGGATTTTACAATGATATTGGTGGGTCATTTTGAATTGTTTCATGTTAACATGGTTTATATCTTTCATGCATATTACTCTTAAATCTCTTTAGCTTAAGATTATATACATAAACCCACCATATCTCTGACTATGATTATATGATGAAGCATCTTATGTTGGTAAAATATTTGATTGCAGGTGTTGCAAGTCATGAATACTATGTATGATTGAGGGCTATAAAGTATGTTATGATTCCATGGAAATGTTATGAAAATTATGAAAGATTATGGAGCCCTTCTTTGATGTTCTGATGTTATGATTCTGATGAACTACTCATATTATGATATTAAGATTTATAAATTTATGCATGATATGATTATGGTTATAATTTAATTATTCCATGAGATGTTTACTTAGTATCGAGAGGACCTTTGTAGAATTTCATTGTCATATTTAACAGAAATTGGTAAAGTTCCCATACGGCCCTTTGTCATTTATTCACCGAAATGAGTAAGTTCCCATAACGAATTTTTAAAGCACTCTCCAAAATGGGTGAGCTCCCTTATGGAAAGCTAGTCTACCTTGGCAAGTATACTACTCATTTTTCAGAGGAGAGGCAACATCAGGATTTTGTGTAGTATCTCACGTGATCTTAAATATTAGTTATGGTCTCAGCCCACGTATGTATGCTAATTATGAACTTATGCGCTTACTCCCATGCACGTTTCAAATAAGTCATTGACCATTCATGTCATACTGAGTTATTGTCTTTATATATGATTATGCATCATATCTATTATTGCTTATGATCTCTTGTTGCATTGGACCCTGCATACTTAATACATTCCAAGTACTAATGCATACTTTTAGCTTATATGATCTGACCATGTAGAGACCCCTATCCATTCACCTCCTCATGGGTAGTATAATTCTTAAAGGCTTTCCATGTGGTGAATTCTCCATTTTGAGGACAACAACCATTTTTCTATTTTGCTTATGTTAAGACCTTGCTACTTTGTTATTTACTTTTGAAGATGAAGCTAGAAAATATCATGTCCCCCATCCCACTTATGATAAGAGGTATTGATTGATGACATGTTACGTATGGTCTATGCGATGCTTATGTATATAAGGAGATTTTCCATTAGTACATATTTTGTGTTTTGTTGTTGTTTGTGATGATAATTGCAAAGTGGTGTATATCTTAAGTCCCTAAACCGATAGAGTGCATCCCATATTCCCTTTCTCTTAGAATTTCATAATGTTCTTGAGATGGTGGAATCCTTTAGCCCTTGTCCCATATAGTGAACTCTAAGAATCTAATGTCCTTAGTATGAATTGTTGATAATTGACCCATATTTCTATTAGGTGATGTGTTTTATATTCATTGAGGCTTGATTGGATTACCTTTGGGTTCCCCATTCACCATGTATTACGTAGGACCTAGGCTTGGGTTGTGACAAACTTGGTATTCTAGCACTACATTTAAATGATCCTCAAAAATCAAATATGCTGCATTGAGTATAGTCTTATTCATTATTGTTAAACATGTCACGACTATGAATAGGAGGTATGAGGGGTTGAATAAATGGCTCAAATCTTCATGGTCTATGTTATGCTTTAAAACTTGACTTATGACTTCCTCTTTCTAATGGTTTCCCTTTCCTCATCTAGATAATGCTTCCAAGAAGAATTCCACCATCGGATCCTATTCCTAAAGAGGATCAAGCCCCTCTGACCCCTCAATCTATCCAAAAAGAATGGGTTACTCATGTCAAATATCAAAACATCATCATATAGCTAGCACAAGACGTGACTAACCAAGTTAACCAATGATCCCAGGCTTCTCATGTAACTACTCTGGACTTAAGGGTGAGGGACTTCAGTGTATTGAATCCTCTAGAGTTCTATGGTTCTAAAGTGGAAGAAGATCTTCAAGAATTTACTGATGTGGTGTATAAAATCCTAGCTATCATTGGGGTAAACTCGGAGGAGAAAGCAAAACTAGCAGCCTAATTGAAGGGCATTACACATATATGGTTCACACAATAAAGGATAGAGAGGGTGGATGATGAGCCTATTCTTTGGGAGGAATTCAAGGCCACCATCCTTGACTACTTCTTTACTATGGAGCTAAGGAAGGCAAAGATGATTGAATTCATGAACCTCAAACATAACTCCACGAATGTGAGGGAGTATTCCCTCAAGTTCAACAAACTCTAATGCAATCCAGGGACAAGGATGAACAACTTTGTGTTGGGAGAGTCTAACATGGTCTATGAAGAGTGCCACATCACCATGCTCATAGGAGGATGGACATATCTTGGCTTATGACATATGTTGAACAACTTCAGGGAGAGAAGCTTAGAAATAGGAAGAGTGGGGAGTCCAAAAGGGCTCGTTATAAAGGTGGGTTCCAAGGTTCTAGGTGTCATGACCCAAGCCTAGGGCCTAGACATGACATGGAGAATGAAAACCCGAAGGGACCTAAATAAGCTTCTTGGCATATCAATCACACATCCTTGGTCGCGGAAGCAAAGTAAACAATAACAAGAGATATATAATATGGTAAGTGGGGCTAAGGGAAATCTTTGAATCCAAGCATAGGAGTCAAGCTCACAGCACAATAACATCATAATATCCAACATATACCATTAAACTTAGAATAGAGTAGGGACCAAGATACTTTCTAAGCTCACCCTCATAATGTCAAATGTTTAACATAAAGAAGTCTTAGAAATAGCAAGAGAAAGTAGATAGTGTCCGTGAACTTGAGGACTCACCAAGCTTATCTTTGAATAATCTTATTATCCACGTGGAGGATGGTCAAGAGGAGCTCCAGTCCCTACATTGTGATATCATATAGGCATAAAATATGCCTTAGTACAGTTGAATGTACTAAGTATATAGGATGCAATGCAACAAGACATAAAGCCAATATAGTCAAAATGCATAGTAATAGGCAATAGATAAGCATAGTCTCAATATGGCATGTATGATCAATGCTTGAAGTAGGACATGTTTATAAATCATTCCACTTGCATAGAATATGATACATATGTGTAAAGAGACCTCAATCGACAAAGAATAAGACCAAGTGAGCTACAACTTTGAATACCAACGACCCTCATCAGTAAAAAGGTGGTCTACTTGCCAAGGTAAACCATACTTCACCTTACGGGAGCCTGTCCCATTTCGTAGAAGTAACTTTCCTTGCAGGAACTCGTCCCATTTCGGAGTGGATTTCATGATAAAGTGCACTAAATGGATCCACTATTATAGCAAGTGTATAACATAATCCATGTAGGAACATAGTTTGAGGAAAGGACTATGGACCCTTGAAGATAGTCCACGGTGACATCCAATTCATCGGTGCTAAGTCTAATCCCGCAGAATATTTGAAAGAATCATAACTTGTATAACTTGTAAGAAACATAGAAACATGACATGAGTAGTTCTTAAACGTACTTGACCTCTAATGGTGAGCCTAACTTGAAGCATGAGAATAAATTATAATCATACATGAACCCTTTCTTTAACATGAATGGCTCATAACAGGTAAAACTTGAGAATAGGGCTTAACTTCATACTTGCATAATCATAGATAATGTTCATGAATTCATAACATACTTGATAGCCCATATTCATCATGAAGTCACTTGACTTGTAAAACATGTAAATAACTTGAGAATTCTTGACTTGACATTTCATTGAGCACTTGGCGGGCACATATGAGAACATGTTCCAATTATGCGAAATGTAAGAGTATAGATCATGAAATAGTGAAATCAATGCATCTTAAAGTCATGTAAATCAGCCCACCAACCTGTAAATCATATCAAAACTTCACAATAACTCATAGATTTCATAGCTTGAATCATGTATAGTCCAAATAGACAAAGATCAATTGAAATGACCCCAAAAAGTGTCCAAAAATGTGCTTCGGAAGTGCCCAGAATAGTAATTTCTACATATCTCAAAATTCATGCATGATATCAAAAATTCAACTTTATATTCTTATTTAGGGGATAAAATTGAGTAGTAAATGGGTATAATCCCGATTTTAGAGCAACCATAGCAAAATTTCATTTTGCCAAAATTTCACATTCTAGTGAGGGTAGGCATTCTCTCCGAGATGCGGAGCCATCGCGGAAATGTGTTATTTTGCTGCCTATTTTCTGTTTTGGTCCAAGGTTTAGGGTCTTAGGGATATCTCCTCCCATGCATATGAACACCTATAGTTAGCCATATTTCACCTTCATATCATATAAGACATTCCCCAATACTCTCTTAAACACTTAGACAAATATTTCACCCTAAATTTTAAGTCGTAAAAATCATCCAGATCTTAAGAATTTCACTCAAACTTCAAGTCCACATTTTCAATCTTCATGAAGAATTCTCCAGAGTCAAGGTATGTGGGTTTCAACTGTTGGGTCCTTTTACCCATGGTGCCTAAGCTTCCTTTTTACGTAAATTACTAGTTTCTAAGTTGATTTTACTTATGGGTCTTCTATTATGAATTTGACTTTGAACCATGTTAGGATTTTGTAAAAGTATGACTGTTTATGCATGTTTTGAGCTATGAATATGAATCTTAGATCTATCTTATATTGCATAAGGGTATTACCAAGTGTTAGTGGGTGGTTTTACATTGAATTTACTTGCATGATTTCACTCTTGAATTGCATGGTTTTACACTAGCATTGCACATCCACCGAGTGTTTGATAAAATGTTCGATTAATGTATCTTGAGTTGTTGAAGGCCTAATGCTTGGCATATGAGTTAAGTGACTTTATCATGATAAAAGGGTGATATGTATGTATTGCGTCAATGAAAATTACCTATTTTGAGTTGACCATAACCAACTGAGGGGTGATGCCTCAATCATCTCGGATGGGGGTGGTAAGCCATCAACCAATTGAGGGGTTGGTACCTCAATCATCTCGGATGGGAGTGGTAAGCCATAACTCAATTGAAAGGTTGGTATTTTAATCACCTTGGATGGTGGTGGTAATCCATCAACCAATTGAGGGGTTGGTACCTCCGTCACTTGCAACAGCGAGTGGTCATGTCTGTCATTCAATTGATTAGTTGGTACCTCAATCACTTCTAAGGGGTGATCTACCTTAGATTCCAAGTACAAAGTTGCTTGGTCTATGATGAAGGTCTACTCCTATACATGTCATATGTTCCATATATAAGCATGTTTACTTCAAGTATCATTCATGCACTCCATATTGTTATATGATTATCTATTGTTTAATTATGTATTTTGACTGTATTGCTTATCTATTGTTGCATTTCATCCAACATACTTAGTACATTTAAACGTACTAATGCATACTCTATGCCTACATGATGTTACCATAGAGGAACTGGAGCCCCACTTGATCATCCTCCTCTTCCATGTTGCTAGTGTGATATCTCTCAAAGCATGTTGGTGAGTCCTCAACTTTGAGGACATACTTTTCTTGATTTATGCTATGTATAGACTTTCTTTTGTTTATTGTATGCTTTGGCTATAAGGTGAGCTCGGTTGCTTGTCTTGGCCTCCACTACATTCTATGTTTAGAGGTGTTGTTGGACAAGTATGTAATGATGTTATGAGCTTTGATTCCCTTTGATTCTATGGTGTTTTATGATATGAAAGATGTACGTTAGCCCTATGTTCCCTTATTTCTACTCTCTTATAGTTACTTAATTGCTTCCCCGACCAAGGATATGCAACGATATGTTCATTGGCTTGATTGGCGTCCCTTCCGGTTCCCCATTCGCCGTGTCACATCTAGACCCTAAGCTTGAGTCATTCCAAACTTGGTATAGGAGCACTAGGTTGTTAATGGTCCTCAGCATCCAACACACTGCATCGATTAGAGTCTTATTCATGGTGGTTTTGTGCACCACGACTATAGGTAAGAAGCTATGAGATATTTTAGGAAATGTTTCCCTTCTTCTTACTCTATGTTGTGCTATAGAAGTTAAGGTAAGATTTCCCCCTTAATGATTGTTCTTTACTATGCTAGATCATGCCTAACACAAGAGGAAGAAAAGCCCACAAACCCAAGGAACAACCAGCTGATCGAGAGTTCTGGGATGCTCTCACCTTGCTAGGTCAAGTTAGGCGAGGGATGTTATGAGGATGAATCCACTGAAGTTCAATGGGTCTAAGGTGGATAAGGACCCTCAAGAATTTATTGATGAGGTTCACAAAGTGTTGGCTATCATGAGTGTAAGGTTGGAAGAGGAGGCGACATTGGTGGCTTACCAACTCAAGAGGGTAGCCCAAATATGGTATAATCAATGGAAGGAGGATAAGGGAAACAACAATGTTATTCTATGGGAGGAGTTTAAGGCAGCTTTCCTCAATTGATTCTTCCTTCTTGAGCTTAGGGAGTCCAAAATGATGGAGTTCATCAATTTGAAGCAAGGGTCTAAGAGTGTGAGGGAGTATGCCCTAAAGTTCAACCAACTCTTAAAATATGCTCCACACTTAATTGCTGACTCGAGGTCTAGAATGAATAAGTTTGTGATAGGTGTATCCAATTTGGTAAGTGAAGAATATTGTACTGCCATGTTGATTAATGGCATGGATTTGTCCCGCTTGATGACTTACGCCAAACAATTGGAGGGGGAGAAATTAAGGAAGAGAAAGGGTCATGAGGCCAAGAGGGCCCGTTTTAATGGTGAGTTCCAAAGTCACAAGGGTGGCCAATGTCACCAAGGCCAAGGGTCTTCTCATGCTCCTAGTAGGAGATTTGCCAATGACTACCCAAGACCCCAAGAGGGTGGTGGTGTGATGCCTAGATTAGTGTGTCCAAAGTGTGGTAAGGGTCATGTTGGCCTATGCTTGAGGGACAACAATGCTTATTTTGGTTGTGGAGATGTAGGCCACAAGATGATTGATTGTCCACGAAATTGCAATAAGGGTAAGGATGTCCTCAAGGCCTGGTACTAATGCAGTTACTTTGGGTAAAGGAGGCCAACAAAGTGGTTCCCCAAGGGACAATCTGTTTTGTGCTCTCTATAAGAGGCAACGGGTTGATGAGGTACTCAATGTTGTGACTTGTATGTTAAAAGTCTTTTTATGCATTCATAGGCCTAGGTACCATGCTTTCTTTTATTACTCCTCTTGTTGCCAAAAAGTTTCATGTTAAGCCCGAATTGTTATGTAAGTCTTATGAGGTGTCTACTCCTATTGGTGTATCTATTGTTGCTAGAAAGATCTATAGAAATTGATCCATTTACATCTTGCATAAAAGATTGCCTTGTGATATTGTTGAGTTGGATATGATTGATTTTGATGTCATTCTTAGGATGGATAGTTGCATGCATATTATGCCTCTATTGATTATCAAACCCATAGGGTCAAATTCCAATTCCCAAATAAACCCATCCTTGAGTGGGAGAATAATGATGTGGTGGTCAAGGGTAGGTTTATCTCTTGCATTAAAGGCCAAAAGTTGATCTCTATGGGGTGTCTTTATCATCTTGTGAGGGTTGGGGATGTGGAGTCCAAAGTCCATCCTATAAAGTCAGTTCCGGTGGTTAGTGAGTTTCTTGATGTCTTTCCTAATAACCTTCCTATTGTTCTTCCCAAAAGGGAAATAGGCTTTGGTATAGACCTCCTTTCATGATACTCAACCCTTTTTTCTATTCCTCCTTACCATATGGCCCTGGCGGAGTTAAAGGAGTTTAAGGAGCAATTGAAGGACTTGTTGGAGAAGGGCTTTATTAGGCCTAGCCAATCACCGTGGGGTGCACTGGTGTTGTTTGTGAAGAAGAAGGATGGATCCCTTAGAATGTGTATTGATTAACAACAACTTAATAGGGTTACCATCAAGAATAAGTACCCTTTCTCGAAATTGATGATTTGTTTGACCAACAGTAAGGACCTAGTCACTTCTCTAACATTGATCTTGGTCCGAGTATCATCAAGTAAAAGTGAGGGAGTGTGACATTCCCAAGATGGCCTTCTGGACTAGGTATAGGCATCATGAATCTGTGGTTATATTTTTTGGATTGACCAATCCACCTGCTATCTTCATAAACCTTATGAATAGGGTCTTTAAACCCCACCTTGATTTTTTATGGTGGTTTTAATTGATTACATTTTAATCTATTCTCATGAGGAGCATGTGGCTCATTTGAGGGTGGTGCTACAAAGATTGAGGGAAGAGAAGTTGTGTGCTAAATATGAGAAGTGTGAATTTTGGTTGAAGGAGGTTGCCTTTCTAGGTCATGTGGTGTCAGGGGATTGTATTATGATGAACCCTAAAAAGATGGATATGATTATAAATTGGCCTAGACCATTGACCCCATAAGATATTAGAATCTTGTTGTGCTTAGCAGGTTACTACCGGAGGTATGTGAATGGGTTCTCTTCTATTGCTTCTCTTGGACTAGGTTAACTCAATAGAAGGCTAAGTTTGTGTGGACCGATGAGTGTGAAAAGAGTTTCAAAACCTTGAAGGATAAGCTTGTCTTTGCTCCTATCTTGTCTCTACCGCAAGGGCTGGAAGGATTTATTGTGTATTGTGATGCATCCTAGAATGGTTTGGGTTGTGTTTTGATACAAAGTGGTAAGGTGATAGTCTATGCTTCTAGGCAATTCAAAGTGCATGAAAAGATTATCCTACTCATGATCTTGAATTGGTCATCGTGGTTTTTGCTTTGAAAATTTGGCATCATTATTTGTATGGGGTATAGGTTGATGTGTTCACTTATCATAAGAGTCTACAATATGTGTTCACTTAAAAAGATTTCAACTTCAGACAATGAAGGTGGTTAGAACTTCCTAAGTATTATGATATGAGTGTGCATTATCATTTCGGTAAGGCTAATATGGTGGCGTATGCTTTGAGTAGGGTGTCTATGGGTAGCCTAGCTCATTTTGATGATGGGGACAAAGAGGTGGTTAGACAGGTTCATCAGTTGGCTAGATTGACGGTTTGGTTGGAAGAAGTTGGTAATGGCAGTATGTTGGTTGTTGATAGTTCAAAATCTTCCTTAGTAGATAAGGTAAAAACAAAGCAAGATCTTGATCCCTCCTTGTTAGAATTGATGGCCCTGGTGAAAGAGGGCAAGGTGGATGTTTTATCCCAAAGGGGAGATGATGACCTTAGGTATCAAGGTAGATTGTGTGTGCCTTGTGTTGATGATTTGAGAAAGAAGATTCTTGGTGAGGCTCATAATGCTTCTTATTCTATCCACCTCGGTTCTACAAAGATGTATAGAGATTTGAGGGATGTATTTTGGTGGGGGAGGTATGAAGAAAGACATTGCCAAATTTGTATGTGGTTGTCGTAGTTGCCAACAAGTTAAAGCCAAACACCCAAGGCCGGGTGTCCTAACCCAAGACATAGAGGTTCCAACATGAAAGTGAGAGGAAATTAACATGGACTTTGTGGTTGGGTTGCCTAAGATTGGAAAGGATTTTGATTCTATTTGGGTTGTGATTGATAGGATGACAAAATCGGCTCATTTCCTACTGGTTAAGACTACTTATGGGGCCAAAGACTATGCTAAATTATACATTAATGAGTTGGTAAGATTGCATGGGGTGACCTGGTCTATCATATTGGATCGTGGTGCTCAATTCACTTCACACTTTTGAAGGTCCTTCCAAAGAGGTCTTGGAACCAAGGTAAAGCTTAGTATGACCTCTCACCCTCAAATGGATGGCCAAGCCAAACGAACTATCCAAACTCTTAAGGATATGCTTAGGGCTTGTGTTTTGGAATTTAAGAGTAATTGGGATAATTATCTTTCATTGATTGAATTTGCTTACAACAATAACTATAATTCTAGTGTTGGTATGGCTTTTTTTGAGGCCTTGTATGGTTGACATCGTAGATCACTGGTTGGGTGGTTTGAAGTGGAAGAAATGGCTTTGTTGGGTCAGGATCTTGTTATGGAGATGATGGAGAAGGTAAGGTTGATTAGAGAAAGGTTGAAAACAGCCCAAAGTCAATAAAAGTTCTATGCCGATGTGAGAAGAAGAGAGTTTGAATTTAAAGTTGGTGATTGGGTCTATTTGAATGTGTCACCTATGAAGGGTGTGGTTCATTTTCGTAAGAAGGGTAAATTAAGTCCAAGATTTATGGGTCCTTATAGGGTGTTGAGAAGGATTGGCAAGGTGGCCTATGAGTTGGTGTTGCCTAGTGAAATGGATTTAGTTCATCTGATTTTCCATGTGTCTATGTTGAGAAAGTGTGTGGGTGATCCAAATGCTATTGTCCCATGGGATGTTGTAGGTATTGTTAAAGACAATTTGACTTATGAGGAGGTTCTAGTAGATATCTTGGATAGGAAAGTGAAGAGGCTATGTAACAAGGATGTGACTTTCATTAAAGTCCTTTGGAGCAATCAACAAGTCGAAAGTGCTACATGGGAGGCCGAAGCGAGCATGCAAAAGCGATATCCCTATCTCTTCCATTCTACTCAAGCCTAAGGTATTAACTCTAAGTCCTATATGTGATTTCATGTCTTACATATCATCACTATATGTCATATGCATGCATACATGTTTAGGTTGACAAGTTCATGGTGATTTTGACAGTTATGTTGAGATTTTTGAAATGATGTTTAAGTGCTTTATTGCTTTCTTATTGAGACTGATTTCCTCATGATTACTCTTCTTGTGTACGCTTCTTTGATATTCAAGGATGAATATAGCCAAGGGGGAGATGTTTAAATGACCCCAAAAAGTGCACGAAAATGTGCCTTAGAAGTGTCTGAAATTGTAATTTCAATATATCTCAAAATTCGTACGTGATATCGAAAATCCAACTTCATATTCATATTCAGGGGAAATTGAGTGGGTAATGGGTATAATCCTTATTTTAGATGAACCATTGTGAAATTTCATTTCGCCAAAATTTCACATTCCAGAGAGGGTATGCATTCTCTTTGTGATGCGGTGCCGTCACAGAGATGTGTTATTTTGCTGTCATTTTTCTTTTTCGATCCAAGGCTTTGGATCATGGGCCTAAGTCCTCCCATGCGTAAGAATACCTGCACTTAACTATATTTCACCTACATATCATACAACACATTCCCCAATACTCTCTCAAATACTTAGACAACTCTTTGAATCCAAATTTCAAGTCCCAAAACTCAGCCAAATCTTATGGATTTCACTTAAGCTTCAAGTCTCCATTTCCAATATTCATGAAGAATTCTCTAAAGTATGGTATGTGGGTTTCAACCATTGAGTCCTTTCACCATGGTGCCTAAGCTTCCCTTTTACCTAAATTACTAGTTTCTAAGTTGATTTTACTTATGGGTCTTCTATTATGAATTTGACTATGAACCATGTTGGGGTTTTGTAAAAGTGTGACTGTTTATGCATGTTTTGAGCCATGAATCTTAGATCTATATTGAGATTTGATATAGGGCTTTTATGTATATTGTATGAGGGTATTACCAAGTGCTGATGGGTGGTTTTACATTGAATTTACTTGCATAATTTCACTCTTGAATTACATGGTTTTACACTAGCATTGCACACCCACCGAGTATTTGATAAAATATCCGATTAATGTATCTTGTGTCGTTGAAGGCCTAATGATAGGCATATGAGTTAACTGACTATGATGTTGAATGGGTGATATGTAAGTCTTGATTCCATGAGAAGATATATTGTGAGTTGACAATAACCAATTGAAGGGTGATGCCTTAATCATCTCGGATGGGAGTGGTAAGCCATCAACCAATTGAGAGGTTGGTACCTCAATCATCTCGGATGGCTATAATTTAGGGGTTAGTACCTCAATCACCTTGAATAGGGATAGTAAGCCATCAACCAATTTAGGGTTTGTACCTCAATCCCTTCTGGCAGAGGGTGGTCATGTTCGTCAACCAATTGAGGGATTGGTACCTCAATCAATTCTAAGGGGTGGTCTACCTTAAATTCCAAGTTCTATGTTTCTTGATCTATGATGATGGTATGTTCCTATACATGTAATATGTTCCATATATAAGCATCTTTACTTCAAGTATCATTCATGCATACCATATTATTATATGATCATCTATTGCTTAATTATGCATTTTGACTATGTTGCTTATCTATTTTTGCATTGCATTCTACATACTTAGTACATTCATACATACTAACGCATACTCTATATGTACATGATGTTACCATATAAGAACTGAAGTTCCACTTGATCCTCCTCCTCCTCCATGTGGCTAGTGCGATATCTCTCAAAGCAAGTTAGTGAGTCCTCAACTTTGAGGACATACTTTTCTTGATTTATGTTATGTATAGACTCTTTTCTTTATTATGCTTTGGCTATGAGTGTGAGTCTGGTTGCTTATCTTGGCCCCCACTATGTTCTATGTTTAAAAGTGTGGTTGGATAAGTATATAATGATGCTACGAGCCTTGACTCCCTATGATTCTATGGTGTTTTATGATATGAAAGATGTCCCTTAGCTCCATGTTCCCTTAATTCTACTCTCTTATTGTTACTTGATTGCTTTCCCGATTAAGGATATGTAATGATATTTTAAGAGGCTTGATTGGGGTCCCTTCGGGTTCCTAAATTGCGGTGTCACATCTAGGCCCTAGGCTTGGGTCATGACAGCAATCCATTCTATATGTTTAATATACGTAATATGCATAATCTATCAAATTTGATAAAACCCCAACATAAATTATGCTCATATATCATAATAATAGATACCCATAAGTAATACATCTTGAAATCATGCAATTTTCATAAAATAGGAAGGTTGGGCTCCATGGGTGAAAGGACTGAACATATGAAACCCATATACCTAAATTCGGGGATTCCTTGATGTATACTTGAAGCTTGAATGGAGTTCTTGAGATCTAGAATTAAGCTTGAGACACTTGAATTTGGATGGGATTTTTGATGAAATGATTGAGAGGTTTTAGAGAGGGTATTTGAGTGATATGAAGTTGAAAAATGGTTAAGAAGGGAATATTTCATGTGTAAATGGGCATGGGGACATGACACTATTGCCCCTAGGCCAAAACAAAAAATTAAGAAAGTACTAGCACTACTCCGCGATAGGGCCGCATCATGGAGCCATCACGAACCCCCACTGATTTGCGAAAAATTAGCAAAAATCATTTTTCGTTGCGGTCTTCTAAAATTCAGGTTATACCCATTTTCCCTTCAATCTTTCCCCTGATCAAGAATACAAAGTCAGATTTTCTATATCATACATAGATTTTGAGATATATGAAAATTTTCAAAGCACATTTTTGGGGTGTTTCAATATTTCCCCTTGGGAACATTCATCCTCGAATGTCAAAGAAACATGTATAAGAGAAGTAATCGTGAAGATTTCAGCCCGATAGGAATATAACTAATGCATTTAAACATTATTTGCAAAAATCTCAACATGAATATCAAAAATCACTATAAACTTGTCAACATAAACATGAATGCATGGAAAATGACATAAGGTCTGAAACTTAAGACCTGAAATCATATAGGGGACTTAACTTAGTACCTTCTGCTTGAGTAGAGTGGAAGAGATATGGATATTGCTTTCTCATGTCTGCCTCAGCTACCAATGTGGCACTTTCAACTTGCTGGTTCCTTCAAAGGACCTTGACAAAAGCTGCAACTTTGTTCCTCAACCTCTTCACTTGCCTATCAAAAATTGTCACCGGGACCTCCTCATAAGTTAAATTATCTCCTACAACACCCACAACATCCAAAGGCACTATGGTACTTGGGTCACCCACACACTTTCTCAATAAGGATACATGGAAGACCAAATGAACCATGTCTATCTCCATAGGTGTCATGACCCAACCCAAGGACCTTGATTAGTGCCGATTGGGCACCCAGACAAATACTAAACCAGATTTCCAACTATAATAGCTAAGGAATCTATCGAAATTTTGGCAGAGTTTCCTCTATTTTACTGACTAACCAAACCT
>JAOTQJ010000002.1:8347628-8359317 GCA_025642045.1 Solanum sejunctum | reverse complement strand
GAGCCTATGAGCATAAAGAAGGAAGTCTGCACCAGCCCTAGAATAATTCTGTTCGTAGGAACAAAGAGGAGGCGTGGATCAATCAGCAAAAAGTTTGCGAAGCTCATCTCGTGGATTAGTATGGAAAAAGGCCAAAACAACTCAAGAAAAAAGGAAAGAACTAAATCCAATCCTATTGATTTACCGCATAAGGATTTGCGTTCTCCAAGCAAGCATTAAGATCCCCCCTCTTTAACTTTCGAACATCTAGTCAGGCCTAGCACCGAAGTCGAGTTCTACCACTGAGCTTTGAATGGGTCTCCCCATTTTGATGAGCAAGAATTTGACATAAAACTACTATTTAACCTGATCAACAACCTTTGGATTCCTAGTGAAAACTACACCTTCATCTCCATCAAAGGTGGGATCCCAGATCACTGGAAGCTTCCTATTTGCCTTTCGGGGGTCCCTTTTGATAGATAGATGCAATCTCAAGGTAGACAGGACAAAGACTACTCTATGACAACTCTACCTTTCGTCCTACTTCTAGATTGAACAATCACTGGTGACTCTCTGATTGGCTAAATCTCGAACATAATAATTTCTGGTTGACCATGTTCCCAGAAAAAAGATACTTTCGAGAAAGGACGAGCATAACTAAAGTGGATATACATACAAATCTATTTACGAATCTATATGCTTCGATTGGAACTGGAAGTTCCAGAACAGGTGGCTGGTATACCATAATAATCAAACTACCTTTTATGTTTTTGATTCGGATCGAATTTATATTGGCTTCATTGGGAGGCTCACATAGTTTGTTATGTCAGCTCCAAAAGGATAAGTTGCATTGGAATTGAGAAAGTTCCATGGAGTTCATAATTGCATAAAAGGAGTCAAAGTAGTAGTTGCTAAGCATTGAGGCACTTCTTCGACGGTTCCCGTACGCTTGTAAGTTAATCTCTTTCTTCAAGCTTTCGCCTACAAGAATGTCTCAATCAATTATGTTCTACACTTCAGGAGCTAGATTAGTTGGCGATGAATGCCCTGCCCAGAAAGAATTCAAAGTTAAGTTGGCAGTCGTTCCTGGGTTTCCCATTGGGAAATGCCCTTGAGACAAGAATCCCGTTGAAATGAAATATCCTTGGTCTACATACATTAGTAGTTGGTTGTGCTTCTATTACTGAAAAGGAGTTATCCTCCCCATCAGTCGCTCAAATAAAGGAAAGTACGTCATGAGCTATAGGTAGGAAAGAGAAAATAAAGCGATTGGTAAGCTAACTCTACAAGGAATTATTTAGTTTCAGTTTCGTGGGAAGAAAAAGTAGGGGTAAACGAGCGCTGCGGTAATGAGCCATAAGAAAGATAAGCAGAGCATTCCTTTTGCAGGCCTTTGTAGGAGTACAGGAGCGTGGTGAGATAGATAGATGTCAAATCCTACAGCAGCTATTTGCTCGGCCTTAGTCTTGGGTTGATCTCAGACTTCAATCAACCCCTTCGTACTTCGATCCAATCAATTGATCGATCAAAAGGCTAATCTCTTTTGTGTGGGCTGGTACAAAAACAAAGTCCTTGCTTTCTATTGAACAAGGTAAGGGTAGCATAGCATCAGCTTCAATTGAACAAGCTCAACCTTTAAAAAAAAAGGTTGTAGGCTGACGTTGAATGCTTCAACTGAACCAGGCGAAGGCTGTACGAGAGACTAAGCCAACTTACTGCTTACTTTAATGGTTTAAGCTTTGGGTTCCATAGATGGAGCTCTATTTAGGTATTAGGGAGGGGAGGACACCACTCAGCACTGCTCCATGGGGGGAAATCCTTATTTCTTTTTTCATTTAGCTTTTATTATTTGTTTGGGTTTGTAACTATGTGACGACTGGAAGTGGAAAAGCTATTTGATGAGAATCAGATGATTGTACAATAAAATAAGGAACTAGATAGATTAGAGAGAAAAAAAGAATAGATAATAATAAATGGTAAATAAATAAATAAAGGAATTAGGTCAGCAATACAAGTTTGGGGCGGTATGGATAAAAGAACTTCCTATGTTATACTAAACAATTCTCAACGATGAATTGATTTGATAGTTTAGATATTGTTATTCATGATATTAATCTGATTCAACAATAATAAGATCATTCTAATCATCATAATGCAAGTAGATAAAACGACCTTATGCTTTATGACCGATTTCAAGGAAAGAGCATACCCAAAATGGTCAGTCCCTATCTCTGGCGGATTGCCAAGGGAAGTCATCAAGCATTAAGGTAAAAAACAAAGGGTGATGCCTAGTTCAAACTTTGATTTATCTTAGTAGCGGGAAGGGATTATGGAATTTTGGAAAGGAATGGAAAAGAAATCTACTTTCATTAAGTGATTTATTAGATAATTAAAAAACAAAGGATCTTGAATACTATTTGAAATTCAGAGGAACTACGTGTGGGGGGGGCTATTGAACAACTCGAAAAACCTCATTCTCACTTACGGAAAGTAGAAAGCAAAGCCGAGCAGTTTCAAGTGAATGGATACTCTGATATAGAATGAGAAAAATATTTTTTGATTAATTTGGAACAATTAGAAAATGACAAAAATGAAAAGATTCAGTTTGAACAACAAAGGGCAATTAATCAAGTCCGACAATAGGTTATGGGTTTTCCAACAAGCCTTACGAGGAGCTCTAGGAACTATTCATAGTTGTTTGAACAATGAGTTAGATTTATGTACTATCAGTACCAATATAGGCATGTTAGGAACAATGAAAGAAACTGATTAGTCTTTCTACTATAGGTATTATTTTTTGCTTTCAAAAAAGACTAAAGAAAGAATCATGGTAACCATTCAAGTTGATGAAATTCATAATATTATCCGTGAATGTATTGAACAATATAATATTGAAGTCAAGATTGTAAATATCGGTACCGTACTTCAAGTAGGCGATGGCCGCTGCATGGTGGAATTTGAACGCTGATGATCTGGAAGTCGATCCGAGGAAGCATAACATCAGTAAATCGATGACTGAAATGACTTTCTTAGAAAGATTGAGGGGTTCTTGCTTAATGAGGCGTCCCTTGTTTGCTCTTGTAGACTTTCTTTCTTTGTCATTCTTAATCTATGGATTTCCCTTTCATTAAGTGCATCGAGCCAAGAGCGAAAGATCAGAGGGACATTACATGGACGAGAAAAGGTCTGATTTTTTTGCATCTGGCAATAACGATTAAGGAATTTGAGGCTGCCTCAGTAATATCATCATGGAGTGGGTGGGAGGGGAAAAACCTTTCGAGTCTCGATTCCAGGAAATAAAGGCAACAAGAAGGTGGCCTAGCATTCCCTCGTGGAAAAATCTTTCGCTCTGAGGACTCAAATTACTAACCCTGAACCTATTTGCTCCAGAGCCACTCCCGAGAGAAATTCTTTTTATTATGTTCTCGTGTTAGTTATTCTCGCTAACGTACACAAAATCTTTTGCTCAACTAACTTTTGCTTTCTCCACAACAGAAACCATGTGGATTTAACATGGCTGGCTACATACAAGTATAGCCAAATCAAGATGAGATAGGATGTTTAGAGGCTGCAGAGGGACTACCATAGGGGTTTCGCTTTCTGCAACAAACACAAAGGAAATGTGCGCTCCTGGCTCAATGCGCTTAATGACCCGAGAAACAAAAGATTCATCAGTCGTGCTTCCAATGAAGGGGGATTCAAATCTTGATTTTTGGCCTAATTTTTACGGCTAGCTACTTCAAAAGAAAGCCTCCCCTCTGCCTAAAAGGAGTTGATCGAAAGGTTTCTCGTGAGCAGAGAGCATAACTCATAGACCGTTTCCTTTAATCCGATGAAGGATTCATATAGATTGCATTACCAGAGGTTGTTCTTGCTTTCCCATAAAAGGGCGTCCCCAATTCATTCTGTTTGCTTTGATTTTTTTTCAACTACTTAAATTGCAAACTGACTTATACTACGGCTTTGAATTATTCATAGCGGCAAGAGGCAGTCTGACTGATGTGGTGTTTTGCCTCCATAAGCAACCAAAAAAGATTTAACCCAACAAGCCCAAACAAATCAAATAGCAAATATCGAACAAAGTAATTAATTAAACAAGCAATTCCACTTTATCAAGTCGGAAGGCAAAGCAAAGATCCTGCATGCTCGTGCTTGCTCGTCCTCTTTCCCCATCTGGCCAGCGTCCTCACCAATCATACTATACCAAGGCAAACCCATGGAAATACCCCTTATGAAAGAGGGCTTCCCTTCATGGCTTGGTGCAGGGCAATGGCAGTGTTAAGGTCTTCCACTTGAGTTCCCTTTACTTATAGGAGTACATCTTGGATTTGTCGATTATGTTATGGATGTAGTCCTTCTCATGGCGACCTAGTTGAATTAGGGAAAGATGTTGGTGTTATTATAGGTCAATCGATTGGAGAATTGGGTACTCAATTAACATTGAGAACTTTTCATACTGGAGGAGTATTAAATCTTTATCAGCCAAAGACGTTGCAACGTTTATCCCCGATGTACTCCTATAAGTAAAGGGATAAACATTATTTCTTTCTTTCTTTCCCAACTAATCACCTTATTTTTATTACTTTACCATAATAAAGGCACCCCCAACTTAGACCTTTAGCCTGAGGTGAAGTAACAGTATGTATTCCCCAAACCAGAGCCACAATTTGTAGCCACCCTCAACTTAGTCTTTCAGCCTCAATTAAGCTTCACATGTTCAAGGATAGACCAGGGCCAATATCAAGGTGTTTCATCAAAAAAGGTTAAGCTAGTAAGGTGTCAAGAAAGAATGAGTTCATGAGATGCTCAAAAATTTGGAACAAGGGGTATACTGGCTTACTTGGTAGGTCATTTAGGCAAGAGTGGGCTCACTAAAAGAACAAAGGCCTAAGATCCATTCCAAATTAACCACATCACGAAACCAATCTTAGAGTAATAAGGTAAGTTCTAAGTCCATACATAGTACATGAATGCAGCAAAATAAGCTCACAACACACATGGCATTGCACACACAATTAAGTATAAACTCACAGGTCATGCTTCAAGCCTCAACTTACCTTTTCATTATCAGAACAAACATTGCCAGATACTCAAAGTGCATGAATGAATCAATAACCATAATCTCAAAAATTTTGAGGGTACCTAATTTTTTCAAATCATTTAAAAAGCATTTAAAGACTACGTATATGCCAAAAGATCATAAAACAACATATTTACACATTATCTATACTTCCTAAATATGCCCATTTAACATAAAATTAAAACAACCACAAGTAAAAAGAATCACAACAAAAAAACCTTGGGGTCAAAAGTAGGGGAATTATGGACTCGAGTCTACTCATACTTCACCTTAATCCATAACTTCCCACACCCCACCAAAATAGAATACTTTGTCCTTAAAGTAAAGACGTATAGAAATAGTATAAGGGGTATACCATGGGTTGTCTCCCAGGAAGCGCCTGATTATTGTGGTGGCATGACAGGAAGCTTTTTATACTCATGCCTTTTCAGGGTCCCAGTCTTCCACTATCTTGATTGGTTCTATATCGTCCATGTATAGTTTGACCCTCTGACCATTGACTTTGAAGATTTTACCATTCCTACTTTCTAATTCAATGACTCCGTAACTAAAAATGCAAACCACCCTGAAAGGTCCCATCCACTTAGATCTGAGTTTCTTGGGAAACGAACTTCAATCTAGAGTTATAAAGCAACACCATGACTCCTGGAACAAAGTTACAGTTCTTAATTTTGCGATCATGCTGAACTTTCATCCCTTGATTGTACAATTTTGAGCTCTCATACACTTTTAGCCTAAACTAATCAAGCTCATTTGCTTGCATTAATTGAGATGTTGCTGCTCCATTCCAATCTAGATTTAGCTTATTCAATGCCCATAATGCCTTATGTTCAAGTTCAACTGGCAGATGGCATACTTTCCAAAACACCAATTGATATAGAGACATTCTGATTGGATTTCTGAAGGCCATACAATAGGCCCATAAGGCACTATCCAACTTCCTTGACCAATCAGTGCGATTCATATTCACCTTTTTAGATAAGAGTTGTGTAATCTCCTTGTTTGATACTTTCACTTGTCCACTCATTCGGGGATGGTATGGGGTTGCCACTCGGTGCTTCACACTATACCTTTCAAGGAGAGCTTTAAATAGTTGATTGCAAAAGTGAGAACCTTCATCACTAATAATTGCCCGAGGTATGCCAAACTTGGAGAAAATATTTCTTTGGAGAAACCCGATAACACTCCTGCCCTCATTGTTTGGTAAGGCTATGGACTCAACCAATTTAGAGACATAATTAACTGTAACCAAAATATACTTATTACCATGAGAGCTAACAAAGAGTCCCATAAGATCAATGCCCCAAACATCGAATAGTTCTATCACCAAAATAGGATTTAGAAGAAGTTTGTGCCTTCACAAAACCCCACCCTCTCTTTGGCATCTATGACAAGACTTAACATAATCATGTGTGGCTTGATGTATAGATGGCTAATAGTAGCCATGCTGTAACACCTTATAAGCAGTTTGAGCTCCACTGTGATAGCCACCCACCAATGATGAATGGCATGCTTCAAGAATACTCATCATCGCAACTTCTGGAACACATCTATGGATGATCTCATTAGCACAAATACAAAATAAATATGGCTTATCCCAGAAGAACTTCTTTTCATCATGTATAAACTTGTGACATTGATGGGTGTTCAAATCAGAAGGCACTATATCACTCACTAAGTAGTTAGCATAGTCTGCAAACCAAGGTATAAGATTATGTAAGGCCGCCCAAACTCTCTCATCAATGAATGAATCATTGAAGTCAAGTCCATCATCAAATTTCACCATAGCCTCATCTTTCAATCTAGAAATATGGTCGGCTATCTGATTTTCTGATCTTTTTCTGTCAAACACATCAAAATTGAATTCTTGCAATAGGAGTACCCATGTGATCAATCTTGATTTTGCATCCTTTTTAGCTATAAAATATTTGAATGCTGCATGGTTTGTGTATACTATCACTTTAGCTCCCAACAAACATGAATGAAATCTTTCAAAGGCAAAAACCAAGGCAAGCAATTCTTGTTCAGTGACTCTATAATTTTTCTGGGCCATATTAAGTGCTTTGCTATCATAATAGATAGGGCGCAGAATCCTATCCTTGCACTACCCCAAAACCACACCTAACGCAACTCCACTTGCATCACACATTAGTTCAAATGGTTTTATCCAATCCGGAGCCACAATAATGGGTGCCAAAGTCAACTTTAGTTTCAATTCTTCAAAGGCTTGCATGCATGCATCATTGAATACAAACTTGGAATCTTTCTCCCAAAACTTATACAAGGGTTATGAGACCTTTGAAAAATCCCTTATAAAGCATCAGCAGAACCCTACGTGACCTAAAAAACTCCTGATACCTTTCACAAAGATTGGTGGTGGCAGTTTCTTGATAACCTCTATTTTTGCTTTGTCTACCTCCATTCCCTTGCTTAAAATTCGAAGACCAAGCACGATTCCTTATTTGACAATAAAATGACATTGCTCCCAATTCAACACCAAATAACTCTCAACACACCCCTGCAACACATCACACAAATGTAGCAAACATTCTTCAAAAGACTGTTCAACCACACTAAAATCATCCATGAATACCTCTATAGAGATTTCAACCATGTCTGAAAAATAGACATCATACATCTTTAAAATGTGGCTAGAGCATTACAGAGTCCAAAAAGCATTCTCTTAAATGCTAAGATGCCATATGAACATGTGAAAGTTGTCTTCTCTTGATCCTCGAGTACAATAACAATTTGGTTATAACCCAGAGTATCCATCAAAGAAATAATACCATCCCTTCTATGCTAGTCTGTCAAGCATTTGGTCTATGAAGGTCATAGGAAAATGGTCTTTCTTGGTGAAAGCATTGAGTTTTCTGTAATCCATATATATTCTCCATTCAGTGATTGGTTGCATAGGAATCAACTCATTCTTTGCATTAGGTACCACTGTGATACCTCCCTTCTTTAGAACATATTGCACTGGACTAATCCTTTCACTATCAGCAATCGACTAGATTCCTACATCCAATCACTTGATGATTTCTTTTTGCACAACCTCTTACATTGAGGGGTTCAATCGTGTGTGATGTTAGATACTAGGTTTGTAATCCTTGACCAGTTGAATCTTATGAATGCATATCCCAGGGGGTATACCGATGATGTCTCCAATTGTACACCAATGGACTTTTTGAATTGTTTGAGAATGGAGATGAGGGCCTCTATTTGGAGTTCACTTAAATCGACCACAATTATGACTGCCAACATGATGTTTTCTCCCAGGCATGCATACTTCAGATGTGTTAGTAGTGCCTTCAATGCTAACTTAAGAAGGACTTCTATAGCAGGTTTGTAGGTGGCATTTCCCTATTGTGCAAATCCAACTCCAACCTAGCCTATCGCCTTGTCCCAAATGACACTCCGAAGGCATTTACCTTTTCCTCATAAACAAGAATACTTTCACCATCAAATTCATCAACACAGCTGCCAAAGGTTCAACTCCCAGCCTCAACTCAATTGGGATCTCTACTTCATCATCCTCGCTTATTTCAATTATTGAGACAACCTAACACTCATAGCTTTTCCTATATTATTGGCCCAGTTGAAACAGAATTGCTTGTTCACCAAACGTGAAAGTAAGCAGACTCTTTTCCATGTCCACCAATGCTCTACCTGTGGCTAAAAAAGGTCATCCCAAGATGATAGGGACTGCAAAATCAAACTCACAGTTAAGTATTACAAAATTTGCAAGAAATATAAATTTATGTACCTTGACTAACACATCATAAAGTATCCCTACAAGATTCTTGACTGTTCTATCTGCAATTAACAACAACTTCTTTATAGGAACAAGGTTTTCTAGACCATGTTTCTTAAATATGGCAAGAGGCATTAAGTTAATGTTGGCTCCCAAATCATATAGTCCTCTAGAAAATTCAAGTTCCCCAACTGTGCATAGTATGATTAATGCAACCGGATCTTCCCACTTTTGCATTAAACAGTTTTGTGGTGATAATACTGCAATGTTCAAAGTTTTGGGAGAGGTCTTGGCTAGCTTTTTGGTTTTTCTTAACTAGATCTTTCATCCATTTAGCATACACCGACATTCTCTCAGGAGCTTTAACTAAGGGAATGTCTAGTGATAACTTCTTGAGCATCCCCAAAAATTATTCAAACTTACCTTCTTCTTTTCTCTTCCCAAGCCTCTAGGGAAAAGGTAGAGGGGGACTTGGGAAGGTTTTATATTTCTTTGGTTGCTATTTGTGCTAGGAGCTTCGATCTCTTCATTCACTCTCTTCTTGCGACTTCCATCTATAACCTTTAGCATAGGGAGATCAACATGGCTTTTGCCACTTTGAGTCATGACTGCCATGCAATACCCTTCATTTTAGGACTTTGAATCGCATTACTTGTTAATGTGACCTTTTTGGTGTTGGTTTAATTGCGAAGAAACTTGTCAAATTATTATTCTAGTTGTTTAATCACCACCTAGTGAGACTCTATTTTTTGGTTAATACTTGAAGTATCTTCTTTCATTCCCTTCAAGGTCTTATCTTGGTGATCGGCTCTCTTCAATAACTTGTCAAACATCTCTTCAAGTCTTAAAATGCTCGACACTATATCAGATTATAGGATGGCACATAACGACCATTCCTGTGGCCATCTCTTCTACCCCATTCGACATCTAACATTTATATCCCTTTCATAGTAGCCACCTTGGTTATCTCAATAAGTACTATCATGATTGTAGTTCTGACTTTGATTCCCGGAACCTTACCTCTAATAGTCTGAGTTAGACCCTTGGGGGTCATTCCCAAAACTCGCCGCTTGATTGCCCATGAAGTAAGCATCTTCAGCAAAGAATCGATCTTCATATATGGGAGCCTTAGAAGTTTGGTGAGTTATCGCTTGGACACTTACTTGGTTTTGCTTCAAGATCAAGCACATACTTGTGCGAAGTTGAGCAAGTTTCTCCATGATCTCTTCTTTGACCTTTGCTTGCTCATTATTGGTGTTGACCGTACAAGAAGTCTTTATTGCACCTTGCTCTTATTGACCCCTACTCTATTGGTTTTAACAACTTGTTCCATCCTTGCGTCTATCAATGCAAAAGGTTGGTCAAGAAACATGCCTCCTATGATTGTGTCGATGCAAGCTTAACTATTCTCGTCAAGTGCCCGATAGAAAATCTCAACCAAGGCATCATCAACAATCTTGTGGTCGGGGACCATCCTAAAACATTTGGTAAATCTCTCCCATGTGCTACTAATAGAGTCACTTGGCAATTGCTCAAAGTTGTTAGTTTGATCTCTGAGCGTTAGCTTGTTTGATAAATCTTTCAAGAAGCACTTTCTGAAGCTCTGCCCAAGTTGTTATAGTACTCGGAGGAAGCTCAAACAACCACACCGTTGCATTCCCAGTTAGTGACAATGGATAGCCCAGCAAACCAATAACATCGAGAGACATATTTTGTGTCCCCATGATACTCTTACAGATAAAAACCACATTATAGAGATGACGATGAGGGTCCTTTGAAGGTAGCCTTGTGAATAACCCGTGGTTTTGGAGCATTTGATGTAACCTAATTGACACTGAGAACTTAGCATCTGATGGTAGTGGAGGAAACACTATAACACCAGTAAAGACTATGGCCACAGGGTTCAAACGATACTGATTCCAACCATAAGCGTTCTCCTTGAAATCCCTAATTTGTGGCCGGTCATCCCTCGGGGGTGGATTATCTTGTCTACTTATATCATCATTCATATTCATGTTTTCTTGAACTATGACTTCCTTATTCACATGAGCTATTCTTCTAAGGATCTAACGGATATCCAAATTAATCAGAACTAAGGGATTGCCTTGGCTCCTTCTGTTGGGTATACAAACTAGTACACGCTGTAGGTAAAATCAAACATCAAAAACAAAAACAAATTATAAATTAACACTTGAACTAACTAATAGTGAAATCGAGTTATAATGTAGTCGTATTCCCCGACAATGGCGCCATAATTTTTGATGATGTTTGTGCTCTAATAAGAAAGCAACTGTTGTCAGCAATTAACCTAATCGAAGGTTAGAGTGGAATCCACAGGGAATATAGGGTTTGACTGCAAGAATTCACTATCAATCATTTCTACTATCTATAACTAAAATCTCTAAATGAGGCATTTTTTGTGATTCAAAAACAAAAACAAAAATAAACACTAAACTTGTCACAACCCAACCCAGGGGCCATGATTAGTGCCGGTTGGGCACCCAGACAAACACTAAATCGGAGTTCCATTCACCATAACTAATGAATTTCATGAAATTTTAATAGAGTTTCCTTTGTTTTACTGACTAGCCTCACCTGCAAAAAACGAACCCAGCAATAGCAAACATCACCATATAAATATATACATATATATTTGCGGGCTGACAAGGTCATCGGTGCAGCAGAACCGCCACACAAACATATCATACAAATGAAATCATACCAACATAGTTCCTACACCCACATGTATCCATAAACCTCTATATATAGAAACTTGATCAAAAGATGGGACAGGGACCTGTCATACCCTCAAACATGTACAAATGCAAAATACAAAAAGTATGTGTACAAGTATATACCAAATGATCTGCTCCTGA
>JAOTQJ010000002.1:8304902-8341451 GCA_025642045.1 Solanum sejunctum | reverse complement strand
TTACCAAACCTCATAACCCCTTTCATTGGAGACACCTTTAAGAATACCCAATCTCCTACTGAAAATTCCAGCCCTCTTTTCCTAGCATCCTTATAGATATATGACGACTTTGGGCTGTTTCTAGACGCTGTTGTATCACCTTAACTTTTTCCATGGCTTAGTGTACTAGATCTGGCCCAAGTAAGGTAGTTTCACCTACTTCAAACCATCGAATTGGAGACCTACACTTCTTTCCATACAAAGATTCATAAGGTGCCATATTGATACTTGAATGATAACTATTATTATAAGAAAATTCAATAAGTGGCAAATGATCCACCCAACTACCTTTAAAGTCTAATGCAGAAGCTTGCAACATATCTTCGAGTGTCTGAATGGTGCGTTCTGCTTGACCATCTGTTTGAGGGTAGAATATTATGCTCAAATTTACTTGCGTTCCTAAACTCATTTGGAAAGACTTTCAAAACTTTGCAGTGAATTGAGCCCCTTGATTTGATATAATAGAGATTGGAACTCTATGTAGCCTGACTATCTCCTTGAGGTACAGTTTGGCATACTCCTTCGCTGTATAATCACTCCTGACAGGTAGAAAATGTGCTAACTTTGTGAGTGTGTCAACTATTACCCATATATACATGCGATTACACACTCATGCTAGATGCCATATCATATGCACACCTATGTAATTCATGTTCATGTAGATGTCAAGTATCACCCTCAAATTATGTCATAATAGTATTCAAACGCATATCATGCTCATGTTCATAGATTCATGCTCAATTCATGTTCATATACAATAATTCAAGACTGATCCAAACTTTCAATCATAGACCACACTCAACACATACCCACATTCTAGGTATATTTATGTTCATAACCAAATTCTCATAGATAAGCCTAGTTCATGCATGATCATGGAACAGGGGGAGAGAGTAAAGCATGGGCAATTAGAGTTCATAATTAAAGCAACATAATAAGAAGGAATCATATGAAATCCAATTGAAGTTTTTACTCATGCATAGATTCAATATTTAAAGAGACATGTATATTTTAGTTTTTCATAAACCCATATAAATTATAATAATCGGATCCAAATCATCATAAAATCAATAAATAAGTTAAATTCATAGTTCAATTTTTGTGATGAAATTCACTATTCCTTCCATCGAACCCTTCAAAGTGTCGACCTCTCTTCGTAATTCATGCATGCAAGTATTGTGATCACCCATGGAAATGGGTTAAAGGAGTTTTGACTCTAATACCAATAATAACACCCATAGAAAATTAGAAAGAGAGAGTTAGTTTTACCTAAAGAGCAAAAGTTCTGAATTGATTTTGAAGAGTTAAGCCTAGGAGAAGAACAAAAGATTAAGATAAAAGAGAAAGAGACTTCAGTTGAATTTTTCAACTGCCTTTACAATTAGAGCATCATTGCTTATAAAGAAAAAGAATGGAGTAATGGATTGAGGGAACTGGTCCTTCTAGAAGTTAGTTATAACTGACTAACTTCCTAACAACTTTCCAGCACATGTGCAAGTCACGTGCTAATCACTAGTTACAGCTTCCTAAGTTAATTAGGATGCATTGAATAGATGGAATAGATCTCAATCTACCTGACTCATTAAATCACACACCTTTAATGATAATAGAAATTATTACAACTCAATAACAATCTTATTATAGCATTGAACTAGATGAAGATAAAATAATCAACTAGTTCGCCTTTTTTTACTTCTACTTTAATAAACTTCTTCACTACTAGATTATTATTGTGTGAAAATCCTTTACTTTTTCTTGTGAAATAGTTGCCTCAATTTAGCCTTCAACAAATCCTTATATAGGTAGGAGTATTGCCGCCAACCTAGTTTTGCTTAAAAAACTTATAGTCCTTGCATGATTGAGCTTCCATAATTAGAGTCCTTGGGGGATTCCTTTATATGATTGAGCTTTCAACAAAAACAAACACAACAATAATAGTTCTTCTTCTTCTTCTTCTCCTCCTCCTTCTCCTCCTTCTTCTCCTCCTTCTTCTCCTCCCTCTTCCTCCTCCTCCTCTTCTTCTTCTTCTTCTTCTTCTTCTTCTTCTTCTCCTCCTCCTCCTCCTCCTCCTCCTCCTCCTCCTCCTCCTCCTCCTTACTTGTGGATCGAAAGGTAGACTAGACTGGACTTGCATGGCCCTCCTAATAATATCCATAAATGACTTATTTTTGGTAATAGATGAACATTACTATATGTAAATTGGGGTGCATGATAGATATCGGTACTCCAGTGCATTTCTCTATCTGAATCAGAATAAATATATTTTGAACCGTCTCTTTAAAATTCAAAGTGGATATTCCTGTGCGAATCTCAGTAATTACTTGTTCTAATTCTACATATTGATCGTTTTGAACTAAAAGCAAACTTTTGGCTGGAATATTCACATTATGTAGAATATCTTCATTCTCGATAGTTATATACAAGTCCATAGAATATAGAAAGGCCAGATGCCCATGACGTGTACGTGTCAGATGAACCAAGTCCTCATTGAATTTGGGATTGGTTGATCAAAAAGCTCAGGCAGGAGTAGGACATTGCATACAAATCTTTCTGATCTGCTAGCTGGTGGTCTTATGCTCCGGGTACTCTCAAGTAAGAATAGCGGCTGGAGATGAGACAAAGACTACTATCTTACTCGATATCGTCCCTTTTACTATCCATCGCATTTTGTATAAGGTAGTACTAAAAACAAACACCTTTTCCCATTGAAGGGTTGTTGACATTTTTGAAAGGTTATGACATTTTCAATGAGTTATGATCTTTCCGAAGGATTGTGACTTTTCTGATAAGGTACAATAATTACCTATTTATACTATTCTTTATTGTTTATAAATGGAGACATATCTTTATATATTTAAATTACATATTTTCTGAGTTTTTTATTCTTCTCTTCTTGAAAAACTCAAGTGTGATTTGTAGCCTGAGTTATTTTAAAGTTCAGTAGAATTTGCACAACTCATAACTTGAATCTTAACTTGCTATGATACCCCTGACTAAAGATACATAGTATATCTTTTATTATATTTATTTAGATTATTAAAGATAGGAAGTCCAACAATACAACAACAACTAAGCAATGAATTCTAGGGGAAAGAGGAGTAATTAAGAGGATTTAAGAGCAAATTTTTAATTTTTACGCATCATAATTATTTTTTAAAAGGAGAAAAAGTCAAAAAAGAAGGAGAAAAAAGATACATCTAATTTGAGGTCATTGAGAGGTGTCCCATCACCTTATCTATATTTAACTTTATAGTTAATAGATAGAAATAAATGTTTTCGGATATTGCTTTCACAACTTTCATAGTATGCACACAGTTAATAATCATAAAAAAGTTTACATCTATTATTCATAAGAACTTATATTTTATTATTCTATTTATAATCACTTTGAATTTTTAATTTAATAATATTGACATTATTTTTTAAAAAATATTGTATAACATAATTTGACATTCATGTGTAATGCACGTGCATCAATAATAATAATAATAATAATAATAATAATAATAATAATAATAATAATATATTCAAAAACTGAATGTAGCTTGACTATACATGAAATATACACCTTGGATAAATGATTGTACACGAAATAATCATTTTTTGATAATTGAAATGATCGACTTGTCAGATTTTTATGTAATGCTCTCTTTTTTTAAGGAATAATTACATTGCACGGTTGTTCGGTCAAAAATATTTACCAAAAAATAGTCATTCGTTGTATAGACATGTATAGTCGGTGTATATCCCATACATAATCAAGTTATATTCAGTTTTCAAGTGTATCGTAATGTGTATTCAGTGTATAGAGCATTGTATAAGTAATCCACATTGTATAGTCAATGTATACTTTCTATAACTTCTGGTAAATTATATTGTATAATCATGTTTATTTTCTACGATATTAGGTTATTGTTTATGTAATTAAAAAAAATTATATTTATCACAAATTAATTAATTTATTGTATATATTTGAAATTATGCATTTACTTTGAATCCGTTTAAATTGTGGTTGACAAGACAAAATTAAAGCCACAAGTCTACTGAGAATGAAGGGTTAAAATTGAGCTTGATATTGAGGAACCATGACATCCACAAAATGACTGGTGAATCTGTGTAGGTTGATAAAGTGATAAAGCTAGCCACAGCGTGTTGACACGTGGAAGATAGACTGCCATTACCCTTGTCCAGAGTACACTATATCCACAAGCCCCTCCCATGTTCAATCACCAGAGAAAACAAAGGAAAAAATGGCTAGTGTTACTGGTACCATGGTTAGCACTTGTTTCTTACCAAGAAAGCCTGCTGTGACTAGCCTCAAGGCCATACCAAATGTTGGGCAAGCTCTTTTTGGGCTTAAATCTGGTAGAAGTGATAGGATTAGTTGCAAGGCCACTTACAAAGTGAAGCTTATTACACCAGATGGACCTGTTGAATTTGATTGTCCAGATGACGAGTACATTCTTGACAAAGCTGAGGAAGAAGGGCACGGCCTTCCTTACTCATGCAGGTCTGGTTCTTGCTCATCTTGTGCTGGAAAAATTTCTGCTGGAACTGTTGATCAGTCTGATGGAAACTTCCTTCATGATGACCAAATAGCTGACGGATTTGTGCTCACTTGTGTTGCTTACCCACAGTCTGATGTTACCATTGAGACCCACAAAGAGGAGGAGCTTACTGCCTAACTGAAAAACACTTGATGAGCATTTACTTTTTCATATGTAACTTCTTTTTTTTTTCTTTCACAAAAGTAGCTATGTAGCTCTTTTAAGCCAATGACTTGTGATCAGTATTTCAACTGGTATGTCCTTGGAAGTTTTAATGAAATGTGATTGAAATTACACGCAAAGATGGTAAATCTAATCCATGTCCTACCAAGACAAATGGAGTTTTAAGTCATATTCTGTTTTGCTATATTAGAGAACCTCCTTGGTCTATATCTAAGATGATTCTTTATTCCATAGCCTTGGGGCTACTAAGAATTTATAAAGTTAATTCAAGCACTACATCCTTGATGCAGTCAGTGATTCACATAAGAGGCAACAATTGTTGCATGGAAAGATATTAATGACGAGGAACATTTTTCATAAATATTTGCTCTGTTATTTTGCCCAAGCAAGGTGGAAAAGACTTGTGGGACATAAAACAAAAACATCTTGAAGGTCTAATGTTATCAACTGAAAAATTCCCATGTAAAATTAGGCGATTCATCCATGTTCATCAGACTGTTACTTCACAAATCAATGTATGTTCATTTTTCTGAGTAACACAATAGAAGCCTAATCCAGCTTTAGTCATAGAAAAGTGGTCACCATTGCCAGATAGCATAGAAAACAATAAGGTAGTCATGTAAAAAGGGTTTAATCCCGTGCACAAATAAATAGGAGGGTGAGCATACAATGTACAAAATAAATACTCTGAAAAAATCACGTCTTCTGGAACAGCTCAAACAGAGTTTCTGTCTTGTCTGCATCATCATTATCCACATTCTCCAGAGGGTCAGATGAATGCCTCTCATCATCTGCAATCTCCTCTGTATCAGCAACCAAAGCTTCACATGAATATTCCCTGTTTCTGAAGGATATTTCATGACCTGGTTGATTTGAAGTTTCAATAGTGCAACCTTCTTGCTGATCATTCGACACATGATTCTCATCTAGGTGGTGAAATGAGCCTCTAGAGGAACATGGAGATAAAGTTACTGATGCTACTGTTGCTATCTCATCCCCCTCATCAATTGTTGATCCAAGGGAACATGTTGATCTTGTAGTTATAGATCGAGGAGCATCATGTTTAGACCTGTCCTTTACTCTCTTACACCAACTGTGGAGGGAGTCTCGAACACTTTCAGCTACGAGAGCCTTTCCACACTGTGAACCCATCTGCGAACCAGAAGTTTATGCAAAGATGGTTTATGCCTCTATGTGACTAGCTCAAGACTAGTTCAATTGGCAAATCAATACCTGCTATGTATTATTCTAGAGATACGAATGAGAAAGAAGGATCACCTGTGAGATAATCACATTTAAAGGAACAGTACTGTGGCTACACCAGAACTGTACAAGAACCCTGTTCAAAGAGTGAGTACCAAATAGGTTTACTAGGGGTCCACTATGAATAAATAATAAGACTAAATTACATAAAGTATCAATTAGAGATCCTCTATGCATCCTAAATAATATAGTATCTGAATTGCACAAGAACTATTTTCAATGAATCCAGTTTCTAGTTAACAAAAACATCTGCTTAGGGTCCACAGTGCATGATAACAGTACATGTTACAATATAAATAACAAAAACAAAACCAAGATATATGTGTTGATACTTAGTCTTCTTCTCAACTTTCATTCCATGCTTTACTCTAGAAAGACAGTCTAACAGCTCCTACTTCAGTTCAACAACTACTGAGAACAACCATCAATGCGTGGACCCAAATTCTGATGTAACACTGGGCAATTATATCTTTAGGTTTTCATGGCTATTGACACCTTATTGTGAAAGTATTGGACTTGGTAAGGATGGATTAACCAAGAAACTAACAGGACTGAAACTTGAACCTTTTAGCTTAACATACAAGGTGAAATGGACAAACCAGACAAAAACTTGTATAAAGACACGTAGTTAACAGCTTGGGTGGAAGGCTCGAGTTTTAGTAACTCCTCAGTTCTGCTCCTAATGTCTTAGCAGCTAATTTAAGTGGTTCTCACCAACTTTCCCCTATAAAAAATAAATTGAAGCATTCTCTCAATGTCATTGACAACTAATCATTAATGCATTATGTGTGTACTAGTTTTATGGAATAAGATATGATAAGAGAAGATTGAGGGGTGCAGTTACATATTAGAAAGAGAACCAATGGATAATCTCTAATTATAGAAGATGAAAGGTTTATATGTAGTTGAAAGAGGACTGCGAACAAATAGACAATGCAAGCAACCTTCACCAAAAGACCAATAGACAATGAAGGAGATATCTCGGCAACAATGGTAGTCACTTCACACTCTACAAGGTTTATACTAAACTATAACACAGTAGTGCTAAGAGAAACTTCCACAATCATTTAGATAAGGCATTTAATGTTTAACCCCTCATAATAAGACGACAGAAAACTGAGACCAGACGGTCCTATGGTGTCTATGTGAAAACAGTTCAGATAAATAGACTCAAATCTTATAGGAGAATCACATGATCAATGAAGATGTAACAACGGAACTCAGATAAGGATGACCCAAAATAGGGTACTACAGAAGTACTATATGATAAAATATACTTCACAAAGTAAAAGGCAAGAATGGACAAGAAGGGGATACAAAAATAAAGTTCTTCACAACTTGGACTATATTAAACGCAGAAGTGATTCCATGATAGTACTTCCCTTATGAAGGATAGTAGTCCTTAAGAACATAAGGGGGTGATTTCTTTTAACAGAGGTTTACTGGGACAAGTCAATATGGATTGATTTCATAATTTATGGTACGGCACGTATCTTCCATACTTATTCAAGGAGGAAGAAGCGAAGAAAGACATGAGAAGATAATGAATTGCTTCTTTTCAAACTCCTGGAGTTATCACATATGGAGGATTGAACAGTTTTACCGTAATTAGGAGTTATTTGGTTCTATATGGTTTCTGGAAGTTATCTGCTTTTATCCTAAATAGTTATGAAGTAGTTAAAGTTATCTATTACATATATTATATAATAATAGATCCAGTAATGTGTAGGTAGGTTGTAATATATCTTTTATATGCAGAAAGATTGTTCTAAGAGAAACAAAATACTATGAATTTTCTCTTGTTCATGTTAGAATAGGCATAGGAACAAGAATAATATCTACAATCCTAGTTAGAATAGGAGCAGGAATAGGAATAGTATTTAGAATCCTACTTTAATTAGGATTGTATTGTAGTGTCCCAGTTGGAAAAGGAGTCTAATGTAGTGTTTATAATAAGATCTCAATGTAATAATGTCGACACAATTCAATAATATATTTTTTCTCCAATATTTCTCACATGGTACCAAAGCTTCTACGATCTTGGAAGAAAATCAAAAGAAAACTTCCACTGCAGATCGGCAGTGATGACCCATATATGTCGCCCGAGTAGCCATTGGTTATGTTAATAAACATAGCGCCAATGTTATATGCATGAACCCCACATTCAAGGGAAGAAAACTTAGTTAAAGAGATAACCGGGCGTCAATTTTCAATGACTTTCTAGGGCCGTTTTGTGTCAACCCCGTATTCATCAGTGTTTGTGTAGCACTATACCATCTTTCCAGTGACTACTTTTTCATATTAATTTATGTAGCACTGTGTCATCTTTCTGGTGACTGCTTTTTCATATTTAATTTATATAGCACCTTGACATCTTTCCGGTGACCATTTTCTCAAATCTGGTTCGCGTAGGGTTGTGCCATCATTCCGACCTTACCTATATATTTCTTTCTTTGTAGGATTGTGTCATTATTCTGATCTTACCCATGTAATTTTATTTCTCAGATTGTGACCACTTTCAACCATCAAATCTATCAATCTGGCATATGAGCATGTTTTGGCCAGTTTTACAATGACTTTCTTGTTAAAGATCTAATCATCTCTTTATTTCGAAATGATCCACATATTTTATATTAGATTAGGAACACTTTTCAGTGACCATTGCATTGTTTCTAACAAATTTGAGTTTTCATGCAGTGTTTTCTTTGAGTTTCAAATTTACTGTTGCCAAAAAAAAGAAGAGAATATGCTCAAATATTTAGGTTGGATTACCATGATATTTTCTCTCCCCAGGCTAAAATTAGCATATGTCATCTTTTTCTATCTATGGTTGTCATTCTTCATTGGCATTTTAATTAGTTGGACATTAAGAAAGTTTTACTCCATGATCTCAAGGAAAGAGTCTATATAGAGCAACCACCTGAATTTTTGCTCAGGAGGAATCTTGATAGCCTTATATGTCGATTGTGTAAGTCACTCAATGGTCTGAAACAGTCTACTCGAGCTTGGTTGGAAGTTCAACACGACAATTCAGGAATTTATCACTCTGTGTTTTATCAACATTATGCATCAAATTCAACATTTCATAAGACTAAACACATTGAGATTGACTGTCCATTTTGTAAAGTTGAGTAATCAACTTACAAATATCTCACCAAGCCCCTCATCAATCCTCGTATTAATTACATTTATAGCAAGCTGTTAGAATAGAAATAGGATTACATAGTCCTATTTAGAATTGGAATAGGAATAGTATGTTGTTTCTTAGTTGGATTTATATTAGATTGTAGTGTCTATAAATAGGGTCTTTATGTAGCAATGTAAACACATGTAAATATACAATTCAATAATATATTTTTCCCATATTTCTCACATGGTCTCAGAGTAATGGTGAGAAATTTTTTTTTTTATGGTTGTTCACTGTTCCGGTGGCTGTTTTTAGTCACCTTCGTTTTTGTGGGTGTTGCGAAAAAAACCAACAACACCACTAGGCTCGGGAAGCCCGGGCGACCACATCCCAACAAGAACCCACCGGAAAATCCTTCACACACGCCTTCACGCGCCGCCGACAGTGAGTAATTTTCTGCTGAGATCGACTCACGCGCCAGCGCGTGACGAGTCTCCGGTGACTTTTTTTTCAATTTTTTTCTCCTAATTCCGACCAAACCCCAGTCATTTTTTTCAGATTCGATCACCGAAATTAGGGTTCCGGTGACTTTTTCAGTGTTCCAGGCAATTTTTCGGCCATCTTCGTTAGCAATTTTCCCTCAGTGAGATCGCCTCTGCATTCCAGGCAGACCACATATTTTTTTAAATTTTTTGACTAATTTCCCGTGACTAAAGTTTGAGTTTAAAGATGTCCTTTGGGATCGATATGTTTGGCTCCAAAAATATAAGAATAGGAAGTTCTAATTCTATGATTACTTCAGAACCATTAATGGGTAGTTCCAACTACTTAGCATGGGCTTCCTTTGTTGAATTATGGTGCAAAGGTCAAGGTGTTCACGACCACTTAATAACCAAGCTTATGTGGTAGATGAAAAGAAAAAGGCTACTGAGGAATCTACAATAGCCAAAGCACAATGGGAAAGGGTTGATGCTCAATTGTGTAGTCTCCTATGGCGTTCTATTGATTCCAAGTTGATACCCTTGTTTCGTCCATCTAGATATGTTATTCAGATTGAGAAAAGGCTCGTGTTTTATATACTAATGACATATCTCGATTTTATGATGTGGTATCTCGAATGACCAACTTAAAGAAACATGAATCTGATATATCTACATACTTGGGATAGGTGCAGGTAGTCATGGAGGAATTTCAAACGTTGATGCCAGTCATTGCGAACGTCACAACACAACAAGAGCACATGCAGACATTGTTTTTAGTCCTTACACTTGCTGGACTTCCTGTTGATCATGATTCTATGCGTGACCAGATCTTAGCTAGTCCTACCATTCCTACAATGGATGAATTATTCTCTCGTTTACTTAGTCTTGCTGCGTCGCCCAGTCATAAAGTAGTTTCTTCACCCACCATCGACTCCTTTATTCTTGCATCTCAAACTACTGATCAACGAACATCTACTATGGAGAAACGACGAGGAGGAGGTCGTTCTGGAAGATCTCGCTGTAAGTGTAGTTATTGTCACAAGTCTGGACACACTCGTGACATATGTTAAACTTTGCATGGTCCACCCCCCAGTTATGATCCTATTGTTATAAAGGAATATAACGAATCCCTTCGAAATCGAGCAATTAAGCAAACTGTTGCTCAGCCTAATATTTATGTTGCTCCACCTGATAGATCATCCAATAATGTTCATATTGCTCAGGCCGAGTATGATGAGTTCCTTCAGTATCGAGCAAGTAAGCAATTGTCTCCACAAGCAGCATCGGTTTCTCAACCTACTATTCCTATTGTGGGTAATCCTTTGCTTGTGTTTCACAGTCTAGTATTCTTGGATAATGGGTTATGGTCTCAGGCGCTTCTGATCATATTTCTGGTAACAAAACACTTTTGTCTGATATTGTTTATTCACAGTCCCTTCCTACTATTACTTTGGCCAATGGGATCCAGATAAAACCAAAAGGGATTGGAAAAGCCCAACCTTTACCTTCTGTCACCTTAGATTTTGTTCTTTATGTTCCTAGTTCTCCTTTTAATTTGGCATCTGTTGCGGGACTTACATTGTGCCATTTATTTTTTTGATAATTTTTTCCTTATGCAGGACCGCAGTACGGGACAGATGATTGGCACAGGACATGAATCACAAGGCCTTTACTATCCTACCTCTTCAAATTCCTTCACAACATGCTCCGTCAGAGATACTCCAAACCTAATTCACAAACGTTTGGGACATCCTAGTCTATCTAAACTGCAAAAGATGGTGCCCAAATTGTCTAGTTTATCCTCATTAGAGTGTGAGTCGTGTCAACTTGGGAAACACACTCGTGCTACATTTTCACGTAGTACTGAGGGTCGTTCCGAGTCTATTTTCTCTTTAGTTCATTCTAATATTTGGGGTCCTAGTCAAGTTAGTTCAACCTTAAGATTTCATTATTTTGTTAGTTTCATTGATGATTATTCAAGATGTACTATGGTTTTCTTAATGAAAGATCGTTCGGAGTTACTTTCTATATTTATAATTTTTTTGCTGAAATACAAAACCAGTTTGGTGTTTCCATTCGTACTCTTCATAGTGATAATGCGTTAGAATACATGTCCTCTCAATTTCAAGAGTTTGTGACTCACCAAGGAATTATTCACCAAACATCTTGTCCGTACACCCCTCAGCAGAATAGTGTAGCAGAAACGAAAGAATATGCATCTTATTGAAACTGCTCGCACTCTTCTCATTGAATCCCATGTTCCGCTGCGTTTTTGGGGCAATGTTGTCCTTGTATCTTGTTATTTAATTAATAGAATGCCCTCATCTTCTATTCAAAATCAGGTTCCACATTCCATACTGTTTCTTTTGTCACATCTCCATTCTATACCTCCTTGTGTCTTTGGGAGCACATGTTTTATTCATAACTTAACTCTAGGAAAAGATAAACTATCCCCTCGTGCTCTCAAATGTGTCTTTCTTGGTTACTCTCGAGTTCAAAAAGGGTATCGTTGTTATTCCCCTGACCTTAATTGATATCTTATGTCCTCTGATGTCACATTCTTTGAATCTCAACCTTACTATACATCATCTGACCGTCTTGATATCTCTGAGGTCTTACCTCTACCTCAGGTCCTACCTATACCGACTTTTGAGGAATCTCCAATTTTAGTGCCACCTCTAACAAAACCTACCAAACCTCAACCTCTCTTGACTTATCATCATCGTTCACGTCCAGCACCAGTTCCAGATGATTCATGTCATGCGCCAGAACCTACTCCTACTGTGAACTTGCCTGCTCCTAGCCAACCGAGTGCACTTGAAAAAGTTATACGGTCCACTCCAAATGCTAACCTACATTATACTTTCTAGAGTTATCATCGTCTGACATCATCCTATTATGCTTTTGTATCGTCTTTGTCCTCTATTTCCATCCCTAAGACTACAAGTGAAGCACTTTCTCATTCGGGATGGAGGCAGGCTATGGTTGATGAGATGTCTGCTTTACATACGAGTGGTACTTGGGAACTTGTCCTCCTTCCTACAGGTAAATCAACTGTTGGTTGCAGTTGGGTTTATGCAGTAAAAGTTGGTCCAGATGGTCAGGTTGATCGACTTAAGGCTCATCTTGTTGCCAAAGGATATACTTAGATATTTGGACTCGATTTTAGTGATACGTTTGCTCTAGTGGCTAAAATGGCATCTGTCCGTATTCTTCTATCTATGGATGCCATTCGTTATTGGCCTCTTCATCAGTTGGACATTAAGAATGCCTTTCTACATGGTGATCTTGCAGAAGAAGTCTATATGGAGCAACCACCTGGTTTTGTTGCTCAGCGGGAGTCTAGTAGACTTGTATGCCGATTGCGCAAGTCACTCTATGGTCTGAAACAGTCCCCTCGAGCCTAGTTTGGAAAGTTTAGCACAGTAATTCAGGAGTTTGGCATGACTCGTAGTGAAGCTGATCACTCTGTATTTTATCGGCATTCTGTACCAAATTTATGTATTAATTTGGTTGTTTATGTTGATGATATTGTTATCACTGGCAGTGATAAAGATGGTATCACTTGTTTAAAGCAACATTTCTTTAAGTATTTCCAAAATAAAGACCTTGGCAGATTAAAGTATTTTCTAGGTATTGAGGTTGCTCAGTCTGGATCAGGTATTGTTATTTCTCAACGCAAGTATGCCTTAGACATTCTTGAGGAGACAGGGATGATGGGATGTAGACTCATTGACACTCATATGGATCCGAATGTTAAACTGCTTCCAAGACAGGGGGAGCCACTTAGTAATCCTGAAAGGTATAAACGACTAGTGGGAAAGTTAAATTATCTCACAATGACAAGACCTGACATTTCGTTCCCTGTGATGTTGTAAGTTAGTTTATGACTTCCCCTTGTGATAGTCATTGGGATGCAGTTGTTCAAATATTGTTCATCCGTCTTTTGGTCCTTCTATTGAGCAACAATCGTGTATTGGGCCTTCATTACCTACTCCATCTGTTATAGCCAGATCAACTCAGGCTGAAACCCATAGGGGCCATACATAGACCATGTATTCCCTGGAACCATTTCTCTTCAGCAAATTCATATCAAACGTAAACCATTTTCTTTCGGCTCTTATCATATCTCGCCAGAACCATTTTCTTTTTGCATATTCTTATCTGGCTGGAACCATTTTCCTTTTGGCTTTTAAGTAACTTTGAATCTCAATTTGTTTTCAAAGCCAATGCAAATAAGCATATACATAGAATCTATATGAGTATATGATGAAATCCACAATACAATCTACTCAAGTCAACAATCATGGCAATTCTCTCATCATAGAAACCATATAGGCACATTTAATCACATTGGCATTTTATTACCCCATCTCATCTTATTAGATTATTTCATGAATAACACACTCCATAGCCAAGTCCTCATTACTCCCCAACATACATAGAAGGAAATACAAGGTTCTACATCCTCAATCAAGATTTAGAAATTCACTTGCCTCAAACCAATTCAGTCAATCACTCCAAAATGTTAGCTTTGTCCTTCGCAGGCCTCCGATTTCACAAAAGCCATGCAAATATGAAATCGTGATAAGAATGCAAGAATAATGACATCAAATCTATCGATTATGGAAATCAAATCAAAACAATCAAACAAATTACCAAGAAAGTTGGGGTAAATTTGAAAATCAACACATAATTATGTTATGCTAAGCATTTGAAAGTCATTGGTAAAATCACTTCTAAAATGAAGTTGAAATCGATCCATAATCCTCAATTTATCAAAAGTTTATGTTCATGAAAGAGTTTCCAAAATTTAAAATTCAAAATCAGAAATTAGATATTAAAGTCATGAAATAGTTGATGAAAATCAAATCTTCTAAGTTAAATTACTTACCAATAAATTAATCTTGAAAAATCACTTTAAAATTGCCACATTAGAGTTCCCAAAGCTCAAAAATGGAAAATGGGGAAGAAATCCTAAAATTAGTCCAAAAATGACCCTCTGATGTCGCTTAAACGGTCCATAGATTGTTTTTTTATGACACCCACTAAAGAACCGAGCACTGCTTAAGCGACAAACAACCACTTTTACAATCATTGGTTCGATTAAGTGGGTGGATCCCGCTCAAGAGACACCCCATGCACTTAAGCAATGGGGTGTCTGCTTAAGCAGTGGTCCCTTAAGCTACCAAGCCACCGGTTAAGCAGTACCTGCAACCCTGACATTAACAAGAATTTTAAACCAACACCAAAATTCAATATCGACCCTTGAAATTCGTTCAGAACCCTGTACATACAAACTATATACGTTACACTCCTGAATTTGATGCTCCAAACTTGATGAAACAATCAGAATTTGAATTCGAGGTCTCCTTGACTCAAATATGATTAGTTGCAACTTGAATAACTTAAGACCCTAAAAGGACCAAAACACCCTTGGAACTCTCAAAAATTATACTGAGGCTCATCCTAGACCTAAAATCACCTCTACAATTCAATAGAATCATCAAAAATTCAATTCGAGTATCCGATCTCCAAATTTTGATCAAAGTCAAACCTTAGTCCAAAAATAACTCAAACTTCCTACTTAAGACCTCGAATCCACAGACACTCCAAATTCGGAAACAATAACTCTCCTAGACCAAATTCCACATTCCAAAGTTGATGAAACTGACAGAATTATATTTCCACATTCTTAACTCCGTTTGATACCAAAAATTACTATTGAACAAGTTAACCATTCAAAACTCAAAAAGTTAAAAAAAATCCCTCGACTTTTTATTAAAATTCAAAAAATTAAGACCATAAACTGATCAAACATGACGTGGAACAACTGGCGGGAGGGCAAAATGATAATTTCCAAAAATTTTCAAAAAGGACTTTCAAGGTCATTACATAATAGCAACAAAATTGGGAACCATAGATGCTTTGGCTGCTGATGTGGCTGCACTAAAAGCGCAAAACAACCAAAATCAGCATGGAAAATCTGAAGTTTTATTGGAAGAGGGCGAGATTGCTAGCACTTGGAGGCATCAAGAAACTTATTGATGTTTGCACAAAGAAGGAATATTCAAGTATGAGGGAGGAGATCCTTGAGGTTGGATGCTGAAAATGGAGAAGTACTTTAAAACACCTGATGACTGCAAGGTAGATATGGTTCATTGTCTTTGGAAGGAGATGCATTGGTTCTTTTTTCTTGGATCAATAGTGAAAGAATCATTTATTACTAGGACCAGTTGGTGAAAGTTATGCAAGAAAATTACACCCCTGAGTTTCAAAATCCTAATGAATATTAGTGTAGTATCCAACAAACTAGATCAGTGTTCGAGTATAGGTAGGAATTTGCAAAATGAGGCGCGTGCAAATAAGGCCGACACATTGATAGCTTGGAGTTCTCCATAGAGGACTCAAATAAGACCTTTCTATAAACGTAAGGATTCACAAGCCTTGATATGTGTATAGGGCAATGAGCTTGGCTTTAGAATATGAAGGAAAACAGGGACCAACCGTTTGGCCTTCTGTATCACGAACTTCATCGATTTGGACCTCTCCTCCAGCGGCTCAAGAGTCCCTTCATTTTCAATCACCGGCCAACCAGTTACACACCCTTTTCAACATACATCTCTTCCAAACACTCGCCCACTGAATTTTGAACAACACATTTGGCGAGAAAAACACCTATGCTACCATTGTGGCATTGTGGAGAGAAGTTTGGACCTGGTTATCGCTGAAAACCTGAGACTTTTGCACATTTGGTGTTAGTGCACGAGGAGAATGATGAGCAAAGAGTTGATGGTAACCAGAATGAAAACATACCTCCTACCGATTTGGGGGAAAACTCTTTACATGCAATTTTGGGCAAAGATCTCATTCAACTTTGAAACTTCAAGGCACTGTTTGTGGGCGTAAAGTGTTGATGTTGGAGGACAGTGGTTTGACACATAATTTTGTAGTAGAAGAAATTGTCAAGAAACTTGGGTTGGCAGTCCAATATAGCCCTACCTTCGGTGTCCAGATAGGCAAAGATGAAATTATCAAATGCAACAAAGTTTGTCACGATCTGTCCATAGAGGCTTCTAACTTGGTTTTAAAGCAGATTTCTTCCTATATTCCTTTGGGCGGCCTAGATATAGTGTTGGGTATATAATGGATGGCATCCCTGAATACAATACAAGCCAATTGGAATGAGATGTTCCTAATCTTCCAATTGAACGAGAAAATCTATAAACTGCAAGGTGTTCCTTAGAAAACACTCGCAACATCTTTCCAATCAGACCTGGAAGAACAGATGTTGACTAGATATGTTATGCTGAAACTTATAAAGACCCACTCAAGGATGAAAGCACAGACAGATTATAAGAACATAGACCTCTCTTCTAATGTTGATGATGCTGCCCTTTTAAATCTCCAGCCAGACTTTCCCAAGTTTCACCTTGAGGACAAGTCACTTCTCAGGAGGGGTGTACTGATACAGAGCATATATTCCATATGTATTCAAGGAGGAAGAAGCAAACCGTAAGATAGGAGAAGATAATGATTTGCATCTTCTCAAATTCCTGGAGTTCTTATACAAGGAGGATTGAGCAGCTTCTTATGGTTATAGGAGTCATATGGCAGTTCCTTATGATTACTGGAAGTTAACTTTATCCTAAATAGTTATGAAGTAGTTAAACTTATCTATTTTATAATAATAGATCCAGCAATGTGCAGGTAGGTTGTAATATATATGTAATATTCAGAAATATTGTTCTAATAGATACGACATACTTGTTTCTCCTTGTATTTTCTGTTGCTCTGAGATATAAGAGAGACTTGTTTCTCTCTTTGTATTTTCTATTGCTTTATCCAGTATAAAACTTCAGTTTCCATCAATTTTTTTGGCCTACTAACTTTAACTTCTAGGAGGATGGGTAGGTGGTTAAGGCATATAATACATACCCTGAAATCAATCTGATGACAACCATTGCATGGTTCTTCATGAAGCACGACCGTTGCTTCAATCCCCACTGCACAATTGGATTAATACTGATATGAAGTGAATCATCATTGATCTAAAAGAACAGAACCTCATCTTGAGAAAAAAGCAATTCTAAGCTAATAAAAAGTACATGGTTTGAGAATGAAAACAGCCCATATGAGTAGCTAAATCTCCAAATGACCAAAGGTGCAAATATCACTTATCACATGCTTTTCATATCTATATCAGTCAATAAAAAGGGTATCTTTCAATTTAGACCTATAATGTTGGAAAGAGCGTGCAAACTGAACTCGTTCATTATCTCAGAAAAAAGAAAAAGATATATAGTTCACCAAATATAGAAAGAAGTGCTGTGCGTTTTCATTCCTAAACCATCAAACAAAATTGAAAAATAAATACGGTAATAGCATGGGAATGAATCCTTAACCACCTGAAAAGAATGTAGTATTAATGACTAATTTAAGGTCGATCGTATTACACTTGTTTAAGTGTCCAATATTGATTGAAGTGATGTTTTGCCGTCTCCTAATATGATCTTTGCGATCCTCACCTCATGTGCTAGCTTAGGAAGTAGATTAGGCTCAATGTCTATCTTAATATGGTATCAGACTCGGAGTGACACGCACTCTTATTCTTGATTTACCCAATGTTGGGCCCCATCTCATATTGTCCATATTCCAGGTGCCTAACCCTCCACTATTGGTTGAGCAAAGGGTGCTTGTCTCCTTATATGATCTTAGGAGTCCTCACTTCATGATCTAACTTTCCGGATTGAGTTAGACAAAGATCCATTTTCATACAAGAACTTTGTCATAAGAAACAAGTGATGCCAGCTTCATGCAACCTCTGTGTGATGGTTTGAGATGTCAAAAGAATGGAAGCAAGTATAGAAGCGTGTAGATATCTGCTAGAAAGAAAACAAAGAAGAATTTTAAAGCTATATGGAAGACCAGTAAAGAAATTGTAGCTGTAGATTGCTACAACTTTTTGAAGATGAAGCAGAAGGCTGAAATTTTTTAGTTCGACTTTTTTCATATCATAAGTTTTTTAACATATAAAGTGTGGGAATAATAAACTACATAATAAGCAAAATATCTCACACTAAACTATCTGCATACGTGTCTCACTAACCACCACTCATTTTAATCCAAAAGACTGGACTACTATAAAACACATAAATATCTACTAATCTTGGAGTTTCTACAGAAACCTTAATTTTCTAACATTCCGGCTCAAGATTTTTTATCGAAACTCCTCTCAACATTCTTTGTAACTTAAACTTGATAGTGGGAAGAGCCTTGGTCAGAATATCAACTTCTTGTTCTTCACTGCTGCAATGCACCAGCTTAACTTTACCATTCTTCTCCTCGTCTCTTAAAGCATGAAATCTGGTGTTGAGATGCTTCATTCTTCCATGTTGCACTGGATTTTGAGCCATTGCAATGGTTGACTTATTGTCCACATAGATCATTATTTGTTATTTTGGCAACATATCCAAAATTCCTTGATTTGTAGCAGACGCAACAATCACACAATCAACTTCTGCTGAAGATTAAGCTACAATATCTTGCTTCTTTTTGATCCAAGGAAAAATGCCCAAAACCAAATGAAAATGAGTAACCAGATGTACTTCTGTAATCATCAAAATATCCACCAAATCATTATTAGAATAGCCTGTAAGGGCTCCATTCTATACCAAATTCCATAATCAGTGGTCCCTTTAATGTGACTTAACACCCTTTTAGCGGCTCCGAAAGTACTTAGTGATAAGTGTTGGTGTAATATACCACATATATAAAAGATTACAGTTAAATAAATAAAATGACAAAATTGAATAAAATTCATTCAGGCTGAGGCGCGAATATCTCGCTCTCTTTAAGGAGATTCACGCCCATTGTAGCATAATCTACACTGATCCAGCAGTACATCTTTAGACTTGTCACCTCCAGGATACAACAGTCCAACAACATTGTATAATTCAAACAACTCTGGATTAGTTAAAGAGTCCAAAGCTCCACAAAAAGAACACCTTCCTTCAACATATAATTACTCTCTTTTTTGTACAGTGAATATAGTTAAAGACTTAGAATATTTTCTTTGTCTCAACTCTCTCTTTCACTATTGCACACTTCACAACACACTACAATATTTTATCCACACTTCACATTTTTTTCTCTCCTCTTATTACACCTTCAAAAAGGAAGAAACAACACTATTTATAGGTGAGAATTCATCCTTGTCTTGAATAGGATTAATGTGAATAGTAATGTAGATAAATAAATAGAGGAATTATGCCTTGAAGGTTACATGAGTACAAGGCATAATGAGGTAGAACATGGGTTAGTGGTTGCATGAGTTATAAGCCACTAATAATCATATAAGTTACAAGAAATTAATGGTCATAAGAGTTACAAGAACTAATGGTCATATAAGTTACAAGAACTAATAACCATTTCTACCACAATTTATACCACTAATACATGCACTTAATATTTTATTTTAATAATAAAATACATATACACCAACATTCCCATACTCATTTTAAATATTAAAATAAGAGAATTCTTCATCAATTTAGTTGAAGGTAGACTATCATGCATAATGAAGATATGCTCTGCACTGAACCTCCACTTAGTAAAGCAGTAATCTCTACTCCAGATCAGTAGTGGTCTCAAATTTGAACTATGACTGCTTAAGGGAAATAAAGTATTACTGCTTACACATAACAATCAAGGTATTGACATAAGCTTTAATAGCAGGCACATTACGGCCTTGTGCTATCCCGATTTTCATGAGTGATTTGATAACGAAGCCCATACACATAGAAAGCAGCCTACTTTCGCACTCGCATAGGTAAAATCTGTCAAGGGTGCTTCTATAATTTGGCATCCCACTCATACGAGATATAGGCTTTCATTAAGAGTTCATAGACTCAACCTCCACAAACCATTATAGGATAAATGCACTAACATCAAAGGGATTGAATAAAATTAATTTTTGTGCAATTCACAACAAGTCATCATATGATTCGTTTTTCCCATTAAACCTGGTTATAGGATCTCTACTCTCTAAGTTGGGTTTCCTCATATATGACTCAAGATTTATAGGCTTCAACTTCATCCCCCTCGATGTGCTTCAGACCCTTATCTTGCTAAGGCCTTAGACTATGAATCAACAAGATTTAACCCAATTAGTAAATGGTATACCACTGAGCAATATGATCTCATAACATTGTGTTTTTCTCATGGGTCTGAATTTATCGTTATAATTATGATTTTTGTACTGTACCAAATTTTTTGGCGCTATCACAATTAATCAAAATGAGAAAAATTAATTTCTCAAAATAAAATGTTTGATATAATAAAATCAATTTACTTTTTCACTAGTTGAAGTTATTATTTTTTTTACTTCAACCTCCATGGTAGAGTTAGCAAATGATATAATTTGTTTTTCTCATTTCCACAAATATCACCAAATTTTCTCATCTAGTTTACTTGTACCTGCCAAGTACTTTTACTGTAAACGCAATCAAATTAAGTTGTCAGTCACATATCTCATATTTTTAGGCTAGCAAACTCCTTTATTTGTTAAACCTTCTTCACACAATTGAATCAAAAGAGTTGCAAGGCCCATACAACCAACAAAGTTGTTTTTCACGATTTTTTCAACATAACGTGACTTGATAACAAAAATTCCATCACATTTTTTATGGTATTTTTCGTTCCAAGAATGAAATTTATCTCACCCAAATATTTCATATCAATATGGCTACTTAACATTCTTTCTTATCATTTCTTTAATAACATGTTGGAGCCAAAATTCACCAAATCATATGCAAAAAATAAGATGTGATTTATTCCAAATAAATATATGCACTTATAATACTCTTTTTTAAAGCATTTCTCAAAGAGCAAAAATCACAATTTCACAATGATTTTTCTCATTTCATGAATCCCCACTATTTTTAGAATTTACATATCATTTTGTGTTCATGAAAAGAAATATCACTTTGTTCACAAAAAATATTAGGTAAAAGGTTTTCTTCTTTACCTTTTCTCCGCTTGAATTGAGCAAGTAGAAATATACTTTACCTTACATCTCTTCTCTTCCATCTCTTAAGGAGAGTAATGTTGAAGCGGAATGATGTTGAAATCTCCTATCTTGATATTCGCACTTTTTCAAACTGTAACAAAAATATGAATCTCCTTAAAATTAGTGGTATAAATTGTGGTAGAAATGGTAATTAGTTCTTGTTACTTATATGACCATTAGTTCTTGTAACTCTTATGGTCATTAGCTTCTTGTAACTTATATGACCATTAGTGGCTTCTAACTCATGTAACCACTAATCTATGTTCTACCTCATTATGCATTGTAACTCATGTAACCTTCAAGGCATAATTCCTCCATTCATTTACCTACATTACTATCCATATTAATCCTATTCAAGACAAGGATGAATTCTCACTTATAAATAGTGATGTTTCTTCCTTTGTGAAGGTGTAATAAGAGGAGAGAAAAAAGTGAAGTGTGGATAAGATATTGTAGTGTGTAGTGAAGTGTGCAATAGTGAAAGAGAGAGTTGAGACAAAGAAAATATTCTAAGTGTTTAACTATATTCACCATACAAAAGAGAGTAATTATATGTTGAAGGAAGGTGTTCCTTTTGTGGAGCTTTGGACTCTTCAACTAATCCGGAGTTGTTTGAGTCATACAATGTTGTTGGACTGTTCTATCCTGAAGGGGAAAAGTCAAGAGATTTGCTGCTGGATCGGTATAGATTATGCCGCAGTGGGCTTGAATCTCCTCAATGAGAGCGAGATATCCGCGCCTCAGGCTGAATGAAGTTTAGTCAATTCTGTCATTTTATTTTTTCAACTGTAATCTATTATATATGTGGTATATTACACCAACAATAAGATTTTGCATGTAAGGGAACAACAAACTGGCAGCGAACATTGTGTCTGGACTAGCAGCAGTCACATACAATAGGCTCCCAATAAGACTTCTATAAAGTTTTGGATCTACCCTCTCTTTGTCATTATCCTTCATCAATTTTTTAATCAAAACAAATAAAGTTGCAATGCCACATGTTTGCACTTGTCAACCTTGAACTTTTTAACAGATTCAAGGCATGCCTCTTTCAACATTTTGAGCAATCTACATTCCCAAGAAAAACATCAACTCTTCTAGATCAGACATCTCAAAAACTTTTAACATTCATTTTTAACTTCTTGAATCACAGGAGAAATTTCACCTATGATCATCAAATAATCAACATAAACTAATAGCACAATCAAGTTCCCATCAACTTGGCTTTTGAAGTACAAAGTAGGCTTATGTAGGCTTCTATTGAAACCTTGAGACAGCAAATGAGTATCACGCATACTATACCAAGCTCTTCAAGCTTGTTTAAGACCACAGAAAGAGCTTTAAATACATCCTGTATTTCTTAACCTGCAACTACAAAATCTTCAGGTTGTTCAACATAAATGCCTTCTTCAAGCAATCCATTGAGAAATGCAGATTTGACATCCAAATGGAAGATAATCCTCTTGTGTTGTGCTGCAAGAGCGACTAGAAATCTTACTGTCTCATGCCTCACAATAGGAGCAAACGTATCTCATGTCCACTACAGGCTATTGAAAATAGCCTTTAACAATAAATCTAGCTTTATGCTTGAAAAGGAGCCATCTGGATTAAATTTTGTTCTGTAGATCCATTTGACACCGATAACGCTCTTCTGTTCTCGCCAATCAACCAACTCCCAAGTGTCATCTTTATAAATCATGGCAAGCTCCTCTTCTATTGCTGAAATGCAAACTTCGTGACTTGCTGCTTCTTCATTGGAGGATGGTTCAACATGAGCGAAATTGCATTTCTCATAAACTTCAACTGGTATCTGGCCTTCAAAACAGGAGAATTTGTAGTCAATTCAACATCGCAATTGTGTTTCATTCCAGTAATAGAACTAGAGGAAGCATCACTCTTCTGCAGTTTTGGGGTTGCAACTGAAGTCTCGCCTCAATTCTTTGCAACGACATATCAATCTCAAACATAGTGGCTAGACTCGTCCACTCCAAGATCTCTCCAGACAAACACCTTCTTGCTACTAACAACGTACACTTCATACCCTTTTGCCACTGTGTTAAACCTAACAGAATACAGAATTCTGCCTTGCTATCTAATTTGCCTTGTTAAGCATCAGGAACATATGCATAGCACAACGACCAAATACCTTCAAGTGTCTTGCAAACAGCATCATATCGTTCCACACTTCAAATGGTGCCATGCATTGGAATGCTCTAGTTGGTAATCTACTAAGCCAATAGTTATGGTATTGACTGCTTCGACAGAAAAGTATTCAGGCATCTTCTTTTCTGCCAATATGCATCTCACCATCTCCATCACTATTTTGTTCTTCCTCTCGGAATTCCCCTTCTATTCCAGAGTGTAGTTAACAGTGAAAGGTTGTTGAATACCCAAATCATTACAATACTTGCTGAACTAATGGCGATATATTTTCATTTTCATTATCTGACCAGAAATACTTCCAACGACAACCACTCTCCCTTTCATCCATGACCTTGAATTATTTGGAAACAGGGAACACTTGGAATTTGCTACTCAGAAAATAGACCCACGTCATTCCAATTAGATCATCCACAAAGAGTATAAAGTATTTGTTTCCACTAAAGACTTCCTTTAAGGAAAGGATCATCTATGCATTTTACAAAATTGACACAACTCGAACATTTCTGCACGTGTCAATTTTGGGTACATCAAGACTATATCCTTTAACTGCATATACACCAATGAACTAAGATTGTAATGACTGAACCTTTTGTGCCAAAGCCAAGTATCATCCGTTCAACATTGAAAGAGAAATTATCAATAGAGTAGCATGATATTGGGAAGGAATTGTTGGCATGCTAATTTTAGCTGCTTCACATCCTTTATAGAGTCATAAATGACACATTATTTGTCCTTATATTTAGAGAATGATTTTTATAAAGCAACTGACCAACACTCAACAGGTTTTGAGGCAAATTTGGCACATAAAGAACATCATTAATGACCTTCATACCTTTCATCAGTAGGAAATTTTACTAATCCTCTACCTTGACCTTGCATGTATGCACCATTTCCAAGCTTCGGTTTAGTTATATAAGATATATACAAGGTAACAAACAGATTGTCATTAATCGCCATGTGTATTGTGCAACTGCTATCAACATACCAATTACATTGATCAACATGTGATGTGTGCAAGGCATTGGAAACCTCCTCCGCTGATTTTCTAATCTGATGATCATATGCAGAATTCACTCACTGGGAAGACTAACTATTTTGATTTTTTCTGCAATACATCTCAATGTGCCCATACTTCTTACAATATCTATATTGAATTTCAGACCTCTTTGATTTCTGCCAACAATTCTTTTATAAGTGGTTTGTCTGCTTACAAATACCACAAGGTGAAATCTTTCCTTTTCTCAGTGAATCATCTTGATTTTCACCAGATTTTACCTCTCCAGAGTTATCTGAGGAAATTTTACTGCCTTCCTTTCGTTGCTTGAATTTATGCCTCATTTTAAAGGCATCTTCTATTATCTCTTCACTTCTTATAGTAAACATTTGATCTTGGACTTGCAATTTGGACATTAGTTCATCTATTGTAAGAGTAGTCAAGTTGCAGGACTCTTTTATAGTTATGAATTTATTTTTTTCAAACTTGTCTAGAAGGATGACTAAGATCTTATCTACAACTTTCTGATCTAGCAATTTTTCACCAAGTATTCTTATCTGGTTCGCAATCTCCACTAGCTTGGAAAAGCATTCTTTCATACTATGAGTCCTTCATCTTAAGGAGCTCAAACTCCCTATTCAATGTTAAGACTCTGACTGACTTTACTTTGTTGTTGTCTTCACGAACTTCTCCTTTAACTTATCCCAGGCTTGTTTAGCTATTTCACACAAACCATAATTCTTGTAAACATTACTTCTATAAGACTTGAATGTATGCAAGTGAGAGATCTTGTCACCAACTCATCATACTTTTTAATTTCATTGAGAGTTGCATTAACTCTTAAGGTTGGACTGCAGGTTCTCTATCAACGACTTCCCGTAAGTTGAGAGTCTTTAGACAAGCCTTCATCTTGATGACCCAAATGTAAAAATTCTTGCTTGTGGAAATCAGAGGACCCGTCAGTGGCTGATTTTCAAATGCCATGACTTCACCCAGCAAATTAATTAAAAAAAAAACAGGACTCAGATGAGCCAAACAGAAAGATTTGATTCAGATCCATTCAAAAATAAGCTTTGATACCATGTTAGAAAGAAAAGAAGAATGTTAAAGCTACAAGGAAGAAGAGTAAAGAAATTTCAGCTGTAAATTGCTACAACAATCTTAAGATGATGAAGGAGAAGGCTGAAATTTTTGAAGTTCTATTTTTTGCTATTTTTTTTTCATATCAGAAGCTATTGTAAATATACAGTGTGATAATTACAAACCACATAATAAGCAAAATATTTCACTCTAAACTATGTGCATATGGCTCACTCGCCACCACTCATTTCAATCCAAAAGACTTCGTTCGTTTAAGTATTATGGAATTGATTTAATAATAACAATTAACAAGGAACTAAATTGCATGTGCAGGCAAGGAAGCAACAAAGGAAGAAGTTAAAGGAACAGCAACAAAGGAAGAGATATCATCCAGAAGGTAGGAAAAATAATTTGTGGTCAATTAAAAGATTAACCTCTGAAAAAGGAAAGAGGATCAATCCACAGCAAATCAAGGAATCTAGAATGAAGCACAAAGGAAAGAAGATTAATCTAAGCAAAAAGGACATCCATATTAGGTACTCCTCTCTCAAATCAAAAATCTGGAAGGAATGTCAAGACACAAAGAAAATCAAATAGTCTATACAAGGCAGAGTCAGAAGACAAAATTACTCTGCAAGATTGAAGATCAAAAAGGAAAGAAGATCTCACCCTCACGGGAACATATTTGATATGGACACGTAGGCTCAATCATGTAATCAATACAAATTCTTGATTGAATGAAATACCCTAGGGTTCTCCTTTTAGAAATTAGAGCCTAAAGCAGCTTTACAACAGGCAATTATAAAAGTCAGCCATACCAAACAAAAAAAAGTCACTCCCTTCACTGAACTTATAATGTTGTGTTTCTTTTGTCTTTCAGTGAACATTGCACTCTCTCAAGTTTACAATTGTAAAAGAGAGAAAAAAGAAAGAGCATTGTAGGTTATATAGATAGGTTGTGTTAAAGTTGTATATCTGATTTGATATCAGATAGAGTATTTTAGGACCATCCATTCTGTACTTACAAGTTCTCCAAGAAGTTATAAAGGAAAACCTTGTACCCAAGGATACTAGACTAGGCACTACATTGGCGATCCGAATTAGTATAAATTTACATTTCACTCTTTAGATTTATCTATCATCTGCTATAGTAACCTGTAGGAAAGTCGACTACCAGCCTTTGACAGTCGACTAGAGACAGAATTTCAATTTCCCCACTTTCAGACTTGTCTACTATAGACCATAAAAATATTACTAATCTTGGAGTTTTTGGAGAAATATTTAATTTCCTATCAATGTCATCTTGGAGAAGGAATTCCTTGCATAGTGATTATCCACTCCACAATCATTCATTTTTTTGCTAGAAGAGAAATTTATTTATACATATATTGACCTAAGAAAAAATAGTAATCTTTAAACAAGAAGATGCTCCATGAGTTATAGTAAAGAAGAAAGGTGATGAATCTCACCAAGGACCAGATAAAGGTTGCCATTTCAAAAGCATTCTGTGCACACAAAAATATCGATGTTAGGACATTTAACCATGCAAAACCTTTTTATCTTTTCACTTGTTTTGCTTGAACTTAACATTGAACAGTAAATCGAGCATCAGAGCTTTTGAAATTTGACCTGAAATGATATAAACTGTATCAATCGTAACAGTATCTTTGGTTTTCCAAACCAAAACAATTCATCGCGTGGCTTTACTTGTAATCCAATAAGTGGACCCTTTGGTTCTGCAATTTCAAGTGCCAACGAGGAGACTACATGTTGTAGTTTTGTTCCAACCACCATGACGAGCTTTGGCACAAGTTATTGTTGGGCATCAGATACACATATCATTTCAGTCAGGTAATGGACCAAAGAAGGTAAGCTGACTTACAATGGCAGGAATAAAAGAGAGCCAGAAGTAGATATTAAGACCTGCAATATAAGTAACATCATTTCGAATTCAACAAGCCAGAAAATGATATTTTCATGGTACAAAAATTTCATTACCATGAATGTTGATGAAGATGCATATGATGGCATAACCCCAAAGTAGCCAGCTGCAAAGTCCCAGAATAAGTCAGCACAAATATGCAACTATCAAGACACCTATTTCCTGAAGAATTTAAGAACAAAATTAGACAAATTTCCAAATTGTAATAGAACTACAGCTCATTAGCTATACAAATAAAGGTTTTCGCCTGCTCTTTATTTGATGCTGGAAAAAAATGATCCCACCATATTCCCTACTTTGCACATGCTTTCGCCAAATTCTATATAGAAGCACCTAGAAACATTCATAAAAAACACTCAAGGAGGACCTCAAGTTTTTGGTTGATGGCTATATCACAAACACTAAGTATAATTATTACTGAGCCAAAATATTCTCCCACATGCTGTGTACTAAAATGATCTAAACCGATAACAACATACCTGATCCCTACAATTTCATAAAATTCATCTTCCATGCTACGAACCATGTACTTATGGAAATTGTAAGTAAGTGGAAGCTTGTGATTCTGCACGTTATAGAAGCAAGGGTCAGGCAATGAAAATAAATATGTGAAATTTGAGAACAGTCACTGCTTCTTGATATGGATAAGTAATAAACCTGCTACAAAAGTGTCTCTTATCCCTGGCATTACTTGTAATGGAGTACTAAGTATGACCAACAAAATTAAACACCCTATTCCACAAAAACCTCTGAGCAACAAAATTGTACAAGAATAAGACATTCAACTTAAGTGCTTCAGCGATTATGTCCAGATATATATTACTCCCTCCGTCCCATTTTATCTAGCATCATTAGACTTGCCATAGTGTTTAATAAAAAAAAGAAAGACTTTTGAAACTTATGGTCTAAACAATCCTTAGATATTTGTGTGGTTGTAAATCATTTCATTAAGGGTAAATAGGGAATTTTAAAGTTAAATTGTTTCTAATTATAGTAAAGTGAGATTCTTTTGGAACAAACTTGAAAAAAAATGTGTCACATAAAATGGGACGGAAGAGTATAACGTAACATCAACATCTTTAAAATATCCTTCCCTCTTGCATAATGTTTTCCATAATAGGACACTTTCCAATGCGAATGCAGCTGCTTAAGCATGTCGAGAATGATGCACACGAATTTTAACCATGGAAGAGAATACTGAGCATTTCCACCTCTTCACTTACCTTCCACACTAACAGAGGAGCTGAGATATCATTCCTAAGTGGAATACTATTTAGGAATTACCAAAAGAAACTGAATACCTACAGTGATAAAGCCCAGTCTCAGTGCCAAGTAATCTGACTTGTGAATTGAAGTCCTAAACTGCCTAAGAAAGCAAAGCTGCAAGATTGCAAAACAAATCAACGTCACAGATTTTACACATGCATGGTAATCCAGAACAAATTGTTGAGATAAAACTCGATGCAAAAATGTATAGGAACTGTGTCATATTTCTAAGTAAAGCTGACAAGTGTTAGTCAAAGTGCTAGAATTTGCTAGGCATGTTATTGGTTGTGTTACACTAAATAATACATGCACTTAGAACTTGACAACAGATTAAATTAAGAGCAAATTACACTGAGGGACACTAAACTTTAAAAATTACAAAAGAAATAGCCTCGTTGTATAGGCATGTATAGTCAGTGTATATTTGTGTATCATAATGTATATTTAGTGTATAGCTCATATATAAGTAATATACATTGTATAGGAGTGTATACTTTCTATAACTTTTGACAAACTAAATTGTATAGTTTCGCTGATTTTGGATTTTTTATGAAAATAAAATATGGGCTACTTTTTTTGTAAACTTTTTACTTTTTTTTATATATATGTAATTTCCCCTTAAATTAAAGAAACAGCTAATCTCTATACAATATTTAATTTCTATAGATTTTTAATTCTAGAGTATTTACATTAGTCATTAGCTACCAAAAGAAACTAACAGTTTGAATTTAGCATTTTAAAAACAACAGAAGATATTGATTGAACATTTGAATCCATTTAGAAAAAGAAGCATAGATAAACTTTCCATAAATCATACATTTTGCCTCTAGTTAAGAACTGTGAGAAATAAAGAAGGTAGATACTGAGACCATGGATTTGTTTACATGGGGCATTTGCCCATCTTCTAGCTACTGATAGTGTGACCATTTCTGCGGAGGTTTTGGAGAAGCATCCCACCAAGCATCTTCTCAGCACTTCATTTTGAAGGCCAGACCCTTCTTCAATGCTTATAACTCCTCCCTTTCTTAACTCGACGTCTTTAAGGCCTTCATTATCTTCCCTATTCAACCGCTTAAAACTCTTAACAGCTTCAGAGTATGGTGGGCTTTTCTCGGTCATTCTTGGTATAGGCCTAGTAGGAGGGTCTTGTTTTTTCAAGAAACCTTCTATTTTATCAGGGATAAGAATTCCATCCTGCGTTAAATGCCAGTTCTAGAATACTTACCACTGACCTTTTCCTTCCCATTAAGCTAACAATGCTTATACATCTGCCAAACCTGTTAAAGTTTCTTGAGTAGAAGTTTCTGAAAAAATATCTCCTCTATTCCATCTTCTGACAAAGTTGCCATGGACTTTTGATGCTTCTCTCATACATGAGAAGATCCATTCCCTTGTTATCCTATTTAGAGTCGATCTCCTTATAGAGTTCCTGCTCCTCTCCGTCCAATCGTACCATGTTTCAGCTATTCCATTTGAGCTAGTTATATCAAAGGACTTGAAACCTACAACAAAGTACATGTTTTCCATCGGACCAAAGAAGAAAATAGTACCAGAGAAAGTGGCAAGTTAGAGATGGAGGTGATTGTTAGAAAACCCTTTCCGCCTAAAGGCGCGTGAGGGCGCATGAGAGCTCCTGGGGTAATTTATGGGGATGGGTTTTCTGGGTAGGGTCGCGGGTTATCGAGGTGGCTATGGTGAACAGATTTTGAGAAAGGGAGAAAGGTAAGGGGAGATTTTGGTGTTATGGCTATGTATAGGTTTGAAATTTACATCAGGATTAGTGCCTGGGAGAATATTCTAGTTTTTCAAATTTGTACCACATTGTTAGATGCTCATTCCTTCTGTCTACACCCATGTAGGTGGTGAGCCTGCACATGATATCTCTTCTTCCATACTTGGTGCAAGCTTCAAGATTTACTTGAAAGGTAGTGACTAGTCTCTTCGCGGACCCTCAATATTCCTTTATTATATTGTTTTTTGTTCTGTTTGAGAACCAAAGACATTTGAGACTTGTAACTTCTTTCATTTCCTTGTTCGTATTAGAGGCTTGTAAATGTGACACCAAGTCTTCGGGGTGGTTTTAGAGTTGTGGTTTATTTACCTTGCTTTAACTATTATAAAACTTTTATATTCCGCTTTATTTTTCTCTTGTTCTACTTCAAGTTGTTGACTTAGGCTGACTTGTTATAGTGGGTTAATTCAAGTGCCATTACACCTGAGCGCAGGTCAAACAACCTTCTCCCATTATGATTTGGTTTTTGCATCTTCCTCGCTAGCTTTTGTCTTTTCATCTACCACTCAACACATTATTTTTTAAGTGGTTTTAGATACCTTGATCCGTGCACCACACTACAAATTCAATTGAGGAAACCCAGCTAAATAGTTTTAACTTCCCATTAATTGTTCTTGAAGTGACCAATAGAGCTTGAACTTCCAATTCTTGTATTTTAGGAGCCAAAAATATTAATGTTGATTGACATCTTGTGAAATCAAAATCTTTTAGCCAAAATGCTAGAAATATGTTCCTAACAAGTCACTAGAATTTGGAAAAGAGAGTGTCAGAATCTAGAAAAAAATTAGTCTTCAATGTGAAATTATAGCAAATAACAAAAAATTTGTCGGAATAAGGAAATAGTTATATGGACAGCCATAGACTAAAGAGGCAATCCTACTAGAAAATAAAATTGTCGGAAAGTGGCCAGAGCAAGGCTCACGAGCTGGGCACATGGTCAGATTTCAGTTGAATAGTCGCATCTCTTATCAGTGCATGAAGGCACGTAAGGTGGTCTTTTCCGGTTGGTTTGGCTAGGATTTTGTTGGTGGATAATGGGGGGCCAATGGTGGTGTTGGTTTTCACACAATACTGACAGAAATAAATGATGACACATATCATCACTGACAATCACCGAAAAACTGACGCAACGGTGACTTGTCTGACTGAGTTTTCTTCTCCAAAAGTTCTCACCAATGCTCTGATATCATGTGAGAAAAGAAGGAGAATATTATTGAATTACGTATGCATATTACACTAAGACACTATTTATAGGTTATGTTGCTTAGACTCTTCAAAAATGTCAATGGGTGCGTGTCGAATTCTTTAAAATAAGGTATTTTTGGAGAATCCGACATGAGTGTGGCATTGAAAGTGAAGAATCCGCGCAATTTAATTTGTATACTCCATTACAATCTTTTTGTAAGTAGGATTCTATTTACAATAAATGTATCTTTTCCTATTCTAACAAGAACTATCATCTTTCTATCACATTCATTGTCCCCCTTCAGACCCTCTGCTGCAGAAAATCGTATACTAGTCTTATAGTTATGTCCACATTTTTGAGTGCTCTCAGCTCTTGTTTACTTTGTTCACAAAACACAATTAACCAGGCTTCTTTGTGGTCTATAAGGAAATGACCTATTTACACACCAAATTCAGAGGTAGAGGCATATTAAACCTCAAGGAAAAAGGTTTGTAACTTGAGCAAATCTTTCGGTTATGCCATACTTTTTCTATCTAATATTCCAAACCAGAAGGAGGCGTTCATTAAATCCAGCTGAGTTATAAGTAGAAGCAACATGCACAAGAAGAATAAACAAAAATAGTGACACAAAGATCAAAGGAATTAATATCATCCCCAGGAAACACTTCCCTATTTTGCTCTGGCAGTTTTGCTATTTTAGTTCATCCAAAAGAATTGACTCCTTTCCCTAAACGGAAAGTCAGTAACCTTTTGGAAATAATACTAATATTAACTAACTCAATTGCTTATCAAAAAAAAATTAATTGGGGTTGGTTGTATGAACTGTTCTCTATCCGTTCTGCCCTATTTAAGCCGACGTCATTTCAATACTAAATATTTTGTCATTTAAGGCCATTGACCAAACGAGGAATTTAGATAATCTCTATATTTCACGCTAATCCTACATGGACATGCATGTTTTTAACTACTCTCAAGAAACAAAGGACAATATATAAGTGTAACGACAACACTAACCATTTCTAAAGCTCAACATATCCGTTCCTGTGCTTTCGTTCTATTTTGTTCTTTTTTAATTATCGTTTTAGCAAATCAAGGGATCAGTTGAAGTTGGATGAAGGGAACAATTGTGACTCATACAATAGTTTAATCTAATACAGGTAGAAAATTTAGAGTAGAAGTTAATACTTCAATTCAAACTTGGTTAAAAGAAAAAGAAAGAAGTTAAGTGGCGTCGAGATCCATCTATAGTTCATTAGCTTATTCGGTGATAAACATTTGCCCCTTTTTTGTTAAAAACATAAATCCTCCTCAAACTTTAGACCATAGATACTCTTTTGTTCCTTCCTCAAGATCTAACAGTTGACTTATATGCAATTCTATTCTGTTCTCCAGAAAATATCCGAAGTGATGAAATGCATATGAACCAGGTTCACCCATACAACAGTATGCGCAAGTAACAGATCAATGTAGATGTGTCAAATTACAAGGTACAGAAAATGCAAGAAAATACTAGATAGAGAAAATAGAACTCTAACTATGGAATAGTTTAACTTATATGAGTCAATTAGGGTTGTTATACAACACAAGGTGTACTAACTATATAAGGAAAATTATGAGGCTCATAGAAGACTGCCATTTCTCTATGAGGTAGTTGTAAGGTCTGTGTACACCACTTGTGGAATTTCATTGGGTATGTTGTTGTTGTTGTTGTTGTTGTTGTATAGAACACGGCCATAGCACAAGCAGAAAAGGTATGCCAGCAAAGGCAATATGCAGCAGTTGAGCAGAGGAACGACCAAGAAAGAAGAATAGTGTACGATGTCTTAAGATTAAGGCAATAGCTATTACCATCCATATAAGAATCCGACTCCTACTCCATGGATGAGAAGCATGATGCAGAGCAAAGGTGGACTGTCGCCTCATCTCTTTATTCTTTGGCACTACATAACAAAAAAAAAGATCAGAACACATATTTAATATTTAAGAAAATTCGTGCAATTAAATTACATACTTGTTCAGTTTATCTAGGATAAGTTTCCTTTGTATTTTGTACAAGTATTACTTATATGGAAGAAGGTGAATTCATACTGAGAGCACATAATTTATTTTCTTTAATTCCACGCACCTTGTAAGTTGTTCTCTTCCCCAGAGCTCACTTGGTTTTCCCACTTCCTCCAACTGTATATCTACAATCAAAATACATTCAAAACCAGCAAGGAAGAGCATGAACCCAGTGGCATCAAATGATATAGGAGTGGCATCCCCACCCCATTCATTGAAGAACTTCTCAAAAGAAATATTTACATATATATAACATTCTCTTTTAGAACATGTATTATGCATAATAGCCTGGCACTACTTGAAAATAATGCAAAGTGGATAACAATTTGGTACAATAAGTAAGGCTTTAGAACATCTACATCCCTAGAACCAAATGCACATACAAGCTGAGTTGTGATAATGGGCTGACACCACTTGCGTAGAATAGGCTAATAATGGAAATCACTGTAAGTAGTAGCATAGTGACTTTGGATGAAAGCATTAAAGATATAGAATAATTCCACCCTGATTTAGAAAATTTTGATTCTACCTTGGTCATGGCCAAGCCCACAACAATACAACTGTATAGAACATGAGTGATACCAAGAACAAACAGGAAGCGGTGAAGCTGCTCAAGACCTTCATAGGAGACAAAAGGTTCACGTCCCTGTCAAATTGTTAATACCAAACATTTGTCCTTATTAGTAGAGTAGCAGAAAGAATCACTTTGTGTAATATGAAGATAGAAAACAATTTACCTCACCACATTGATGTGAGGGTTGATAAATAGCCTTGGGAGGAATATCAGTATGATTAGAGAGAATGGAGAAGCTTGACAAATGGATTGTCTCACTGGTAGCGTCATAATCTTGTTGAGAACAAAGGAAAAATTTACTACTGAAAAGGGATGAATTGACACAAATTTGAGAAATCTGCCTTGCACATTGTCCCAACAACAAAGAAATAAGGCCAAGCAGCATCAACTCTGTGTGAAGATACAAAAGAGAAAAAGGATATCAGCTGGCCTATATAGATCAGAAGTATTATAAGTGAGCATCGACTATGTTTGAATGGAATTGATCACCTTCCTTTATCTTCTCGACAGAAGCAAATAGAGCTTTTCTTCTAGTCTTTTTCAACCACTGCAGATGCATATGAAGACGAGCTGTGAGCTTAGTAAGAAAAGATAGGTGTTGGTATAACAAGTCCAATATTGACAACTCTCTCACCCTTCCAAATCGGTAAATGGAGCGTTCGACAAACAAGCAAACAAAAACCATAACAGTGGTGACTGTTGCCACTGACCAGGTTGGTGTTTCCTCCAATGACCTTCCTTCCCTCAAAACGCCTTCCATATTACCTTCAATCAACATCCACCAAGTCGTGTTTTTGCGTTGACCCTATATTCAAACTAAAATATCAAATCTATTCACTGCAACCCCACAAACAAAGAAAAGTGAGAGCTCCTGCGTCATGTGGTTTCCAAACCCATGGGTCCCCAAATCCTTTGCTTTTTCCGAAAAAATAATACTCTCTCTCCGTCCCAGCACCATTTGACTTAAAAAAATTTTATGGTTAAAATTATTTTATTAAAAAAAGTTAAATTATTTTTTAATTTAAGTGAAATGATATTTTTTAAAATGGATTAAAAAAAGGGAACAAATAAAATCATACTAATCTAAAAATAAAATTAAACTAAAAAAAGACTAATCTCTACTCTTTGTGTGCTTTGACCTCTTAGAGGTCATTTGGTTGACAATATGTTATAAGTAATTTTTGAATAAGTTATTTCATCCTAAAATAGATGGATATATAATTCAAAGATTATTTAATACTTCCAACTAAATATGGAATAAAATAATTATATATTTTATCCTAAGATTATAATACTTTATACCTCACACCAAACGTCTCCTTAGGATATATCGATTTTGTAAATTAAAAAAAATAAAAAATAATTTTTTATAAATTTGAATAAAAAAACAGAAAATTAATAATTGAAAAAAAAATCGAAAGTAGTGTTGTTCTCTAAAATGACTATTAGTTTCTACTTATACACTTAATAAAGCTTTAAAATCAAATTTGTTTTCAAAAATTAGGGATCTTGATCTCGTTGTTATCGTTCGACCCCTACTCTTTGGTATGTATATTTACTTTCTCATCTCCTTTTTTATTTTTCTAATTTATTTTTAAACAGTATAATAATCTATTCAAAAATCAAAATTTAATTTTTATCTCTACTTCTAAAGGTTATTTCGTATATTAATAACAGAATATATTATAATTATTATTGTTTTTTTTAATAATTTTGTGCCCTAAAATATTAATGGTGAATTTAATAATTTTAATTTCACTTAGAACAATATTGAAGATTA
>JAOTQJ010000002.1:8228438-8295510 GCA_025642045.1 Solanum sejunctum | reverse complement strand
GTTTGAAGGTACTATATATGGAATCATATGAACATGTACATAAGGGGGTACATGGTTAATAATTGGGTCGGAGTTGGTGAATGCCTTTATGTACCAAGGAGAGATCTATTTCATGCCATGTGATAGGAAATCGAGTAACCTTACATACCTCATTGTATGACCTCATTAGTACCTCGAGATAACCTTCCCTTCCTCAAAATACTTATCTACAACACAGTAGAGGATAAAACTAGCTTTAGAAGCCAATGAATACAACTTGACATCTCAATTACATAAGAAAATGATACACGGGCAGCAAGCGGGTGTCTATATACCCGGGTGTATTCCTTTAAACTTTTCTCTCCTAATCATATTTTGTAACACACATTAGCATGTACACATCATGTACAGCCTATTTTATGTTCATAACAGCCTTACAACAGCCCACAAGGCACAACATATCACAATTCCATACAATCTAAAAATGGACAGCATAACAATACCTTCTTTCGCTATATTTCGACATCGACAACTCCAAACCTATTCCAACTTTAACCAAATGTTCCAGCAACATTTATACATACTACCAGATATGAACCAATTTCATAATAGCAATAAATTAGTTATTAAGAATGTGAAGCAACAACTTGCTCTCCAACAGTCCACTAGTTCATACAAAGCACATAATTGTGATATCACATAATGACTCACTTTTGTGGACTGTAAGAGTAGTTAATTAGCCTTTTTACACTTCTGTAAAACCAAGATTTGCTTCATAATTAAGTACTAATACATAATAAAGCCATCCAACAGGATAAAAATCTCTTAACTAACAAGAAAAGTACACAAGAATCCTTAGTATACAATCTGTCCAGAAATTCCAGAACCAACTTATTAACATATACTTCTTGTTTTCCATTAGAGAACTATACTAAACACATGTGTAAACTTACTTTACATTTACTTCAAGGTGTAAGTCTTCTCCAATAATCCTAGGTGAGTTATTTAACTGCTTTGCAAGGTAAAGAAAGGTTGAGAGAACTTCGAAGACAAAGCTGTTTTTGTTTTGTGAGTTCAATCGAACGATGGCTTTGTGGGAGTTTCTTTGACACTCTTTTAAAATGATTCTTGACCGACTTACTAAGGCTACTTAATCCTTACATCACCAATTAGGTGATGCAGCTCCTTCCTCATGTCTCTTGGGCCTTTTGGAGCTCCAAATACATGGACTTGGGCTGCCCATTTTTCAGATCTCTTCTTCACTAGTTGGGCCTAACTTGGTAAGAATATTGTAATGGTCTTGGGATCTCTTTATATCCTTCTTGGGATGGTCATATAGTCTATTTTAGGATGCTAAAATATGGGTCCAAGTTACACCCTTAACATAGACTTTATTCATAATTGAACTTGGACAATTTCAACGTCGAGCCTCGTCTCCGTTTAACTAGCGATTTTAAGCTAAACAAGTAGCTGACTAACCTGCTATCTTCTAAGTCCTACAAGCACCTCAATTCTCTCACTTCATTCTAAGGCCGTAATCTCCTCAATAAGACATATATTCACTCAACTCTCTTAAGTGCTAGATACACATATATCCCATTAACGCGAGATTCGAGCACTTTTGAAAATTAGCATTAATTTTTCCAAACCATGATATGTTTCATTTGACTTATGCTAGTATTGTAAGGTGTGGGGTGTTACATCCTCTCCCCCTTAGGAATATTCATCCTCGAATGCTAGGACAATTGGATAGCATAACCAAGTTTAAATCTTTACTTACACAAGCTATTTGACAACACATTTAGCATTCAATACAATGTACCTATTAGTGTCCCAAGTTTATACATTAAACTTTCGCTTTCGCTTCAAATAAATGAGGATATTTCAATTTCATCGTATCCTCAGCTTCCTATGTATCTCTTCTGCTTGCTGGTTCCTCCAAAGTACTTTAACTGAAGTTATTTCTTTGTTCCTTAGCTTCTTAACCTAACGATCTAGAATAACAACAAGTATCTCTTCATAGGTGAGATCTTCTGTAACCTGTACATCCTCAATAGGAGTGATACGGGATGGGTTATCTATGTATTTTTGAAGCATTGATATGTGAAAATCTGGATGAACCATTGAAAGCTCTTTGGGTAACTCTAGTTCATATGCAACTTGCCCAACCTTCTTAATAATCTGATATGGCCCTATGTAACGTGGACTCAATTTTTCCTTCTTACCAAATTTCATAACCCCTTTCATTGGAGACACCTTTAGGAATACCCAATCGCCTACTGAAAATTCTAGTCCTCTACTCCTGGTATCTATATATGATTTGTGATAGCTTTGGGCAATTTCTAGTCGCAACTGTTTCACTTTAACTTTTTCTATTTCTTGTTGCATTAGATTTGGCCCAAGTAAGGTGGTTTTACCCACTTCAAACCATCCAATTGGTGATCTGCGTTTTCTTCCATACAAAGCTTCATAAGGTGCCATTTTGATACTCGCGTGGTAGCTGTTATTATAGGCGAATTCAATAAGTGGAAAATGGTCCATCCAACTACTTTAAAGTCCAATACAGAAACTCGCAACATATGTTCAAGTGTCTGAATGGTACATTCTGCTTGCCCATCTGTTTGAGGGTGGATTACCGTACTCAAACTCACTTGTGTTCCTAAACTCCTTTGGAACGACTTCCAAAACTTTGTAGTGAATTGGGGTCCTCAATCAGATATAATGGAGATTGGGACTCCATTTAGCCTGACTATCTCTTTTAGGTATAACTTGGCATACTCTTCAGCTGTATAATCACTCCTGACTGGTAAGAAGTTTGCTGAGTTTGTGAGTCTATCAACTATTATCCATATGGAGTCAAACTTCTAAGATGAGTGAGGCTAACCATTTCGTATGAAGTAACCTTTCATACAGTAATTCGACTCAATTTAAAAAAGGATTTAAGACCCCACTATAGGAACATAACGCAATTTCGAAAAGGATTTTAAGAGATAGTTCACTAGATGGATCTACTATTATAATAATGGCATAACATTATCCTATAGTGGCACAAGGTTTTGGAACTTGGGAACTCGCCTCTAGTCCACTTGGTGCTAAATCTAATCCCACGAAATATATAAGATAATCACAGCTTTAATAACTTGCAACAACATAAACTACATGGCACGAGTAACTCATAACATCATTGACCTCAAATGGTGAACCTAACTTCAATCATAAGAATAGATCATCATCAACCTTACCCTTGCATTAACATTAACATTAACATTAAAGGGGCTCACAAGAGGTGAAATCTTAAGAAAGGGCTCAAACCGGGCTTTACAGCATCATCAACATTTTCATGAATTAGACATATCTTAAAATCATCATGAAGTCTTTCAACTCATAAGACATGCATTAAACCTCCAATTCCTCAAGAAATCATAACCAGACATTTTATCAAACACTTGGTTGGTGTGTAGTGCTAGTGTAAAACCATGCAATCCAAGAGTGAAAACATGCAAGTTAATCCTATGCAAAACCATTAATCAGCACTTTGTAACACCCTCAAACAATATGCATCAAGATCCTTCATCAAATCCAACCTTAGATCCAAGATTTAGAGCTCAAAAACATGCTAAACAATCATACTTTCATGAACTCAAATCACTGTGCAGTAAATTTCTTAATATACAAAACCCACATGTAAAATCAACTTTAAATCATGCAATTTAAGTAGAAAAGAGGATTGGGTACCATGGGTGAAAGGACCTAATGGTTGAAACCCATATACCTTAGTTTTGGAGAAGCTCTTGATGAAGATTGAAATAGAGTCTTGAAGCTTGAAGGAAATTCCTAGATCCGGATGAGGGTTTTGGGACTTAAATATTGAGAGAAAAATTAGTCTAAGTGTTTAAGTGAGTATTGAGGAATGTTTAGGATGATATGAGGGTGAAATAAGGATAAGTATAGGTATTTTCAAGTATGGGAACCCTTAGGCCCAAGACTTGAAAGTCTTGGACTTAAGTAAAAAAAATAGGACTAAAATAACACTGCTTCCATTTTCAATACACGGATTACTCACTGGACTTTGCATTTCTACACATATGAGTTCTATGAAAATGGGTGTAGATTCTTTATCCGAACTCGAAATGAGGTGAAACCAAGTGCGTTGGAAAGCTAATTCAAAGAGCTTTAATTTGATTTGTCGTGGATCACACCCAATTTTTCGTGTGCTAATAGATATGCCTCTTTAAAGTTGACCCTCCTAAATCGCATTTTTGCGATTTTTAGATTTTGATACGGTTGCTCTAAAATTTGGGTTAGACCTGTTTCCCACTCAGTTTTGCCCCCTGAACAAGAATATGAAGTCGAATTTTCAAAATTACAAATAAATTTTTAGATATATATAAATATGATTTTGGACACTTTCGAGGCTTTTTTTCGAGCACTTTTTGGGGTAGTTTCATTTAATTAAAAAAGTGTCAATACATTTTTGAACTACTTAAAAGTATGATAATTTTTTTCACATTTTATTTTGTATATTTTCCGCCACTTGACAAAGTTTGGCAATTATTATGTCAAAAACAAAATGGGGTATATAATTTCTTATTTCATATAATATAAGAAGAACTTTGCAGATTGAATACCACCACTCATTATTTTAATATTTTTTTAAAAAAATATAGTTAGCTGTTATTAAAAAGATTAGTTATCTTCTTAAATATTTTTATGACACTTGTAGAACCTCATTCTATTTTCTCTTTTACCCCAAAAAATAATTCTTCTAAATGATAAAACTAAAAAATTATATGCAGGATAATAAAAATACTTAAAAAATTTCATTGATAATGAGACATAAATATTGTATGCCTCAAAAATAAAGTTGATGAACGTTGAACTTCTCACGCTCTTGCCAGAAGATAATGCAGTGAATAAATTCTTATGACTATTCTCATAAACTTCGACAAATATATGTACTATCTTTTCTCCCAAATATTTATCCTGCAAATACTATTAAAAAATGTACAAAATCGATAGAAAAAAGTGATGGAGTGTGTCACTTTTTTGGCCAAAATTGACAGAAAAGCAATGCAGTCGATTATGTTATTTTTTTGCTCAACACTTTTTTAAAAGCGATGGACTGTGTCACCTAGTATATTTTTATATACTTTGTTGGAATAAAACGAGGGACTAATTTATTTTTTTAAAACAAATTTAGAAAAGTGATGGACTTTGGATCCTTATTTGTCGGTTTTGTTTTTCATTCTTAGTAATTTCTAGAAAAACGACGGACTTATGACCCTTGTTTGTCCCTACATTGTCAGATCATGAAGGCAAAAAAGTATGTGTTAGTACGTGGATTGTACTAAGTATGTAGGTATGTCATGTATCAAGGAACATCATAACATAATATCAATATGTATAATCATAACAATAGAATAAGGGCGCAATATGTATGAGCAGCGCATGTTTAAAACCATGAATGGAAGCATCATCAAAATCTTCCATAACCTAGCATATATATGTGAGAATAAGACTATAACTAAGAACTAGACCATGCAGACTATTACATGGAATCTTGATGTTCCCCCTACACTGAGCGAAAAAGGAGTCTACTTTGCCAGGGTAGTGATGTGCTATCAAAATACCACCCTTTTGATTCTTAAAACTGGAAATTTTATCTGTTCTCAATAGGATGTTAGTAGATTTGATGTGCTCTTATGTTTGTTATGCAGAATTATAGGGTTGACACAAAGTTTAGGCAAAAGATGTAGAATTTGATGCAGCAGAGGTTCCACGACACCCTTTACGGGTTATAGACAATTTTACAGACCATAAAGATGGTTTCGTCTATAATTCCAGTGAAGGGTGATTTTTGTGAATATATATGATCTAGGTTCCTACATTAATCTAATGTCCCTTGTAGTGTTCAAGAAGCTAGGATTGGGAGCCCCTACTCCGATCAACATGCGATTGTTGATATAAGACTACACAGTGAAGAAGCCTCTGGGGATACTATATGATATGCTTGCCAAAGTGGATAAGTTAATATTCCCTGCAGACTTTGTGATCCTAGATTGCGTGGTTAACTTTAATGTCCCTATCATCTTGAGGAGGCTCTTCTTAGTCACTGCACACACTTTGGTATACATAGAGAAGGGCTAAATCAAGTTCAGGCTGGGAAAAGATGTGGTCGTGTTCAACATCTGCCAACATGCAACAAAAGAGGATGATTTGAGGGTGATATCTGTTATTAAAAGTGTTGACGATGCTGAGCCAGAAGTACCATTTAAGGTGAGACTAGGTGTTGACATGTTGGAAGCTGTGTTGATGAACTTCAATAGTGATGGAATCCTAGATTATAAGGAGACAATGAATGCGTTGGGGGTGTCCTATGGCCCTAGGCACCAAACTAAGTTGGCGATAGACTTGTAAAATCGAGAGTCACCGCCCACCAAGCCATCCATTGAAGAACCACTAGTGCTAGAATTAAAGTCCCTTCCAACACATCTGAGATATACACTTTTAGGCACCAACAACATCTTGCCAGTCATAGTTACTATGGATCTGAAGGTGAATAGGTGAACGCCCTAGACATGGTACTTAAATAATTAATGTGCTGCCAAAATACAATACTTTTGATGATTAAAACTTAGAATTTTGTGTGTTCTCAATGCGGTGTTAATTGGCTTTATGTGTTTTTGTGTGATGTTTGTAGGATTAAAGGTTTGTCCTTGATGTTAGGAAAAAGTGCAAAAATTGCTAGTTTTGATGCTATATAAGACCCTTAATGGGCCGTATATCATTCTATGGGTCGTGAAGTGGTTTCATGAATAATTCCAGTGAGGGGCTATTTTTTAAAGTTGATTCTACGAATATACAGATAAGTCGTAGATGGTTTTACGAGTAGTAAAAGATGGTTCATGCTTAGACAATTAGAGTTTCTGAAGATTCGTCAGACAAAACCCCTTTACAGGTCGTAAACCATTTTATGAGTCATAGAGTGGTGTCGTAGAGTTAAAGTCAAAATTTCTAGCAGCTGTGTATGAGACCTCGATTATAGGCTGTGGAATGCAATGCAGCCGAAAACCTCTTTTGTATGGCGTGTCAACTAGTTTTTGTATGTTGTTTAGGAATTGTATTGTACTTATTATAAATAGGTTTTTTAGGTTATTTTTCAGAAGTTTTTCACCTAGCACTTAGAGAACTCAGTACTTAGAGAGAGAGAGACTATTGTGAGATCACAATGGAAAGTCTTTGAGAACACTTGCGTTTGAATTTCATCTTTAAGCTTGTGATTCTTATTGAAGTTTCTATTTTCTTGTTCTTAATTCTATTCTGTAAGTGTTCAATTATGCTTTCTCAATCCATAATTCTTGTATCTATATAATGCATGGGTAGCTAAATCTATAACTAGGGTTGTGGGAACCATGAAGAATTAACAAAGTAAAACCGGATAATTCATAATTCTTGGAAGGTGTGTATCCATTTATTAACTAACTTTCTTCATTTTTGAATGTTTTCTCATGGTGGCTATCATTAGAACCCACCTAGTGTTACTGACTGGACCAAGGTAGTAATGAATAGGAAAGAGATTAATTAATAGGATTCGATTGATGTGTTCTCGTCTAATCAACCAAACTGGGCCAAGGGGAGGTGGTATTGGGATTAATAGGTAAGGGTTATTAATGTCACACTTTGGAGATGGGCCAAGTCACGTAGTGAAATTCAGCTCCAACCTTTTACCAAAGGGCTTGGTGAACTTAACTTACCATCTTGCATTCTGCACACTAACAAAGATTTAAGTTACCCGGTGATTCTGAGTTGGGGAATCATGGGGAACACAATACCCTAGTTTCTCTGCATATTTATTCCTCCCTTGTGTTTGTTAGTTTAGTTTTATTTTCCATTAATTATTGCAATCCCCCTCCCCGAGGAAGTAAGTTGTTAACCACTCGAATTGTAATCAATGAATTCTCTTGAATCTACGTATTCACTATGCGTTCTACGCTAACCTTTATTAGGTTCTATTTCTTGACAATAATCGTTTTATTCTCTAAAAGGAGGTGTAACCTAGGTGAAATAAAGATTTTGGCGCCATTGCTGGGAAATATGGCTAGACTTAGTTAATACATTAAAATTTGGGTGCTAATCCTTATTTCCCATTTTTACTTTTGTTTATTTTTGTTCTTTTTTAGGGTGTAAGTGTAGTGTATGCCCAATACCCAGAGGCAATCCCTTAACTCAGTTTGACCCACAGATCCATAAAACCTGAGGAGAATGGCCTAAGATAATGCTAATTACACGGCTAATACAGCTCTAAACAGGAAAAACAATAAGAATACTGATAATTTGAACCCACCTCCTCTTGACGACATCGCTCCACAACCTTAGGATTTCAATGCCAATGCTTACCACTGGAATCAATATAGGCTGAATCCTATGGCTCTAGAGGTGACTAGATCTATTGTGTTGCCAGCACTACCGACAGACACAAAGTTCACTGTCTTGAGTGGTCTACTTCAGATGCTATAGACTGTTGGCTATTTGCGGGCTTACCATAGGAGAATTTTCAAGTCGTCTACACAATGTAACATTCGTCTGCAAGAGTGTGATGGGAACACAAAATCTGTCTATGGATGCTGTGGGACTTTATGTCTTCCCATTGTCTCTTACAATTAATGCAACATTATGGCTATCTGAGCTCCTGCAAAGTTCGATCACCAGTTAGGAAAACTTGCAAAAGGCCTTATTGGAAAGGTATTACCCTAGATCGAAGAAGCTTAAATTAAAGGACCAAATCAATAACTTTGAGCAACTTCCTGGTGATTCAATCAGTAATACTTAGAAATGATTCACCAAATGTTTGAGAAGTGTCCCAGACTACACAATAGTTGATGATGCCTTGGTAGAGATATTCTACCATGCCCTTGATTAGAACAGTCAGGCTTGTGCGAACACTATCATGGGGGGAATGTTCTTGGATCAGGTATTTGCAAGGATTGTAGAGTGAATGGAAAGAGTGGTCAAGACTAATCATGTATGGGGGCAGAGAAACTGAGCATCTACCAAAAGTTCATATGCTGTTAGTGTTGGTCCAGAGCAAGCAAAGATCAATAAAGAAATCATGCAACAACTTGCCCATATTCGAATAGGTATGGAGGTGATAATGAAGCAGAAGCAAGAACGAGTAAATGCAGTGGTTAATCAACCTCCATATGCTCCCATGTATAATAAGCCATATTATGATGAGGACGTGTGTTTTGTTGCTGATCAGATGGGGGATTTCTGGACCATTGCCTAAGGGTCCAATCAGGACTATTAGCACCAAGGTCAAGGAAATCAAGGTCGAAACTTCAACAGAGATGGAGCTTACAAAGACAATAATAGAGGATACTATGATAGGACCAGGGGTCCAGATAGAGATGCAGAGTGGGGTCATAGAGAAGTCTTCAGAAATGGACCTTATGTTCCACCACATAACTGTGACGTAGGTCCAACCAGTTCTAGAATTGAGGAGATGTTTGATTGCCTGTTAAAAGGATGACACTTTGAGGGGTATGAATTAGAGATTTCTAGTATAAATTAGAAAATTGAGTCTCATTCTGTGGCTATCAAATAGTTGGAACAATAGTTTGGTCAAGTGTCAACTTAACTCAATTAGCGTCAGAGGGTACACTGCCTTGAAACACAGTTTAGAATCCTAAAAATTAAAGGCAGTGTATGGCGTTTACTATTCGAGATGGCAAACGCAGTATTGATCCTCTCATGCTGATTGATGAGGAAGATATCCAAGAGGAGATGGTTGCATTCAAAGATATGGAGATAGGAGATGATCGTGGCAAGGATGGGGTGAGTGAATCTGTTGATGGGCAACAGAAGTTGAAGCCTATTCCTAGGCCTCCTCATCTATTCCCTCAAAGAATCAAAAAGATGGAGGAGAAAGATAAATTCAAGCACTTTCTCTCTATGCTGAAATAACTTTCCATCAACGTCCCTCTCATTGAGACTTTGGAGAAGATGCCAGGGTATGCTAAGTACATGAAGACTTGGTCACTAAAAAGCGCACTGAGAGTCAGGAGCTTTCCCAAGAGCGATAAGATCTGGCTGCTTTCACCATACTCTACACCATTGGAGATGTAGAGTTTGCAAGGGCACTATATGATCTACGTGCCAGCATTAATCTAATGCCCCTTGTGGTCTACAAGAAACTTGTATTGGAAGCCCCTACTCTATCGAGCATGTGGTTATTGATGGCGGATCGTACGATGAAGAAGCCTTTGGGGATATTATATGATGTACTAGTCAAAGTTAAGAAGTTCATATTCCCTGTAGACTTTGTGATCCTAGACTGTAAAGTCGACTTTGAGGTCCTAATTATCTTGGAAAGACTGGTCCTAGCCACTAGGTGAGCACTAGTAGATATGAAAGTCGGCCAACTCAAGTTTAGATTGAACGATGAAGAGATTATCTTCAATATCTGTCAGTCTATGAATCATCCAAATGATTTGAAGAACAAAGTCTGAGTGATTGGTGAAGTCTAAGTAACTAATTTGTCCAAGTCGTGCCCGCGATAATAAATCAGGTGCTACTTAGGAGGCAACCCTAGTTTTTTAATGTAATAGTGTAGTTATAAGTTTATTTTTAGTTTTTGGATTCATAGGTAGTTTATTTTCTTGTATTTTGATTGTTATTTTGGTCATTGGGCTAGTTGCATATAGGATAACAGTGTGTTCTATGAAGAATATGTAGGTATAGGGCTACGTCAACCGTTTTTGGCTGAAAAGAGCACGGAAGAGTCTCTACGACTAGTTTTATGAACTGTAAAATAGTTTACGACCCATACACCATCTCATAGAGATTTCCAGTGAACATAAAAATTGTGCACTTCTATCCATGAGCCAACTTTATGTTCCGTAGATAAATCTATGAGTCGTGAATGGGGCTTGTGGATGTAGGTAAGTTTCCTGATATTTTTCTAAGTATTGAGGTCTCCACAACCAACTCTACAAGCCATAAATCTCTTTATGACTCATAAACTGGTCTGTGAAACCACACTTCTTAAATCTAGGTTTTGGATGTTCTATGAAACCATGGTTTATGGGCAGTGAAAGACTTTACGACTCATAATTAGGGTTTTGTAGAGTCTAGGCCCATTAACTTTCAGTTGACCTGGTCAAGGTATAAATAATGGGATCAAATTATTTTGACCCCATTCTTAACCTAATTTACAAAAACAAAATGAACAACCTCTCGCCCTCGTGAATCCAACCACCGACGACAACAAGATCCTATTTTTCGGGAACTTTGCAATAACATAGGGTTTAGTGCCCATTCACATCCTTTGTCTTCTATAACTTAAATCACATATCTTGGTAAGTCTCCGATTAATTTAAAGCCCTTAATTTGCCTTTCCTTGTGTGATTGACTTGAAAAATCATGATGGGAATGGTAATTTGAACACAAAACTATTGTTTAATGTTAATATATGTTAATCAAAATTAGGTTGCCCAAGTATGAATGTTTTTCTAAATCCAAAATTGAGTACTTTTGCCATGTGTGAATGTTTTGAATAGTTTTTGGTGCCTAATAAATCACCTCCATGTGTGTTGATTGATATTGTGTGAAAATTGGTGGGTGACGACATAGGTACGTAGATTTTGTTGAATTGTTTTTTGACATATAGGGTTCAAATAGGTGGATGAACATGCATGATCACTTTAGCTAGGGTATATGTGTTGTAGAACATGTTGGGGATATTGGTTGTGGTATAAAAATCTTGTGGGTGTGTGTTTTGCTTCGATGTTGGTAGAATACATGTTGAAAAAGTCATTTCGGTCTATTGTGATGGGCTTAGAATCTTAGGTAACTGAGTTTTCTCATTTATGAGTGGCATTTATGACCTATGGATTATTCAATAAGTCATCATTACCTCTCGTACAAGATTTCAGATACTTAAAGTTTCTGAGTATTCATCAGATGTGACCTTCTATGAGTTGTAGATCACTTTACGACTCATAGATAAGTCTCGTTGATCCTTTCCTAGAATAGATTTACTCACTGGAAATCTCTACGATCTAGTCATCCACAAATAAACCACTTTATGAGTAATACCTGGTCACGTAGACTTTTCCAATGACAAAAATCATTTGAACTACTGCTTTATGAAAGCTCTTTATGGCTCGTAGTATCAACTACAACCTGTAAAGGTGCTTTCGTAGAACCCTTCTGCACCTTAATTCAAATTATTCTAATTTTTGATTTGTAGGGCTAAGATGGTGCGTATATGTCTATGTTTTAGGTACTATGGCCCCGTAAGCCAAATGTGATGAGATCCTAGCCTTACGGAGGAGGCTTAAAGATGAGTATTCAGATGATGAGCTGACCCTAACTCTAAGCGAATTAGTAGAGGAGCTACGCCTCAGCCCGGACCTAGAGATGGTTAGACCACAAACTAGAGCTACTGCCAGGGCTGGGCAGACTCAGGCAATCTTAGTTCGTACTCCCCAGTCTGATGAAAGAAACCATGAGGAGCAATTCACCACAGATGACTCCATCCAAAGAAGAGTCCGGCTGTGAGGGAGGCTCTAAGGACAGATCAGAGACAGAGTCGATCATCATACCTCGATCATCTCCACTCGATGCCCTTTCAAGTTGGTGGTGTGTCACGGTTATGTGAGAGAGATATGCAGAGGGCTAACAGTAGAAAAAGTGGGGCTAGCCAAACTGCTCTATTTATGAGGAGCCCCGATTCATCTCTGACAGACTTGACAGTTTCTTCATTCTCTAGGTCACGATGATTTGCTATGGGCTTTAGTGGCTCAGGCACTCTCTTGGATGATACTCCCCAACCATGGCAAGGGAGTTTTATGCCTCATATGCTGCCACAGTATAGAGCACTGGGGAAAAAGTCCCTCGCTCAGCCCAGACTAATCGAGATGAGAGTGGGTTGATAACAGGTGGATATATTGGAGTCACTTATCCCCCAAATGCTTTTTGGACTAGAGTTCATTACCCCCAAAATCCACCATAGAGTTTGACTACAGGGTGGGGCAGATGAGGGACCCGCTAGTTATGAGAGATCCAAAGTGATGAGCCAGCTTGATGAGATTGATGGCTGGTTATATTGCTGAGCACGGTCCGAAATATATTTGGATCATCACACACTTTTAGACTATTATCAAGGCTTCGCTCAGTTTCTTGCTAAGTTCTGGTGTGTGGTTGTTCGTTCACACATTCGACCTACACTTGTCGATAATACATTGACATTAGAGCGTATAGTTTTGGTTGGCAGCATCTTAGCTAGTTACGATATTGATTGGACCCACGTCATAACAGACCAATGCATGAAGTTGTCCTGAAGAGGTCTACCTCTATCCTATTCCCTTGTTTGATATACAGGCTCTATCTAGAGTTTGTACCAATTAGACTAGTTGATTGAGGCGCAATATACATTAGATCCCAGCTTGATCAAGGCTAATGAGAACTCAATAGCACACTGGCGAGCACAACCTCCTCCTATTCCTGAAGAGTTCACCCCAGTGCTACCACCTGAGGGTTCATAGACTACCACTTCTACTGCTACTACTATTGAGAAGAGGCCCTCGCAGCTTGAGGCAGTTGAGGATAGGCGGTTTACTATTTTTGTTCCTATACCAAAGACCATGAAATGATAGGTTACTCCTGTGGGCATGGTTTATGTGTTTGCCACATCTATATAGGCCCTGGAATAGAGGTTATCTCATGCTGAGTCACAGTTGACTCAGTTTGTTTATCTGATTAGGCCATGGTCCGCTAGGCCATTTCAGACTCGAAGGGTCGTCTGTAGGCATTCATGGTCGATGCTATCTAGGACTGTACTATCAATTCTCATATTGATGACTTTGAGCAGAGGGTACAACAGAGCCTGCGCACTCCCCGACCATCAGACTTAACGACCCTACAGATAGAGATGCAACAACTCCAGGCCTGCATTACAGTAGCATTGGCAGCACCGGTTGCATTACTATCAACTACTTCTTCGATGTCGATGGTCGATCTTTTTACTCTTGATGAGCCTATCCAGCCTTCTCATAGAAATAGGCCCCACCAGGATGAGGATCCCAATGCTATACAATTTTAGGTGGGGATGACTGAGCATGAGGAGCTTGATCTTGCCTTGAGAACATTGAGATGAGAGGTAGAGATATGATGAGCTTGTGAGATATATTAGGAGAGTGGTGCTGGCCTCATCGGACGGAGCATTACTGCTGAGGAGACTACCTCATAGGAAGAGGGTGGCCAAACTCAGCCACATACTAGTCCTTAGGCACCCAGGTATGTTTTTTGACCCTTTTACGTTTGATTATGTTTTGATTTTGTGTATTGGGGAAAATATACATCTTTTTCCATGGGTTATGGGTAATTATGGGTCTCAGTGAAGTCTGAGTAGCTTGGGTCCATAACTACCCCAATTTTTGATCCTTAGGTTTCTTGCCCATGTTCGTTTTCCTCGTGGATATTTACTTTTTGTTGAACCGACATGTTTAGGATGTTTAGATAGTATTTGCAGCATATAGTACTAACACTTGTGACATATAGCATTTTTTAATGTTTTGTTTGAAAAATGATACCCACCATAAATTTTGATTAGTAGTTAGTTAGCAACCATGCATGTTTAGGTGTTTGACAATGTTTTTCTGTTAAGTGAGGATAAATTGAGATAAATAGTATTATCTGAGAGTCTTTTGTCGATAATGTAATTTATGCCATGTGATGTGAGCTTAATTTGCTAGATTTATGTGTTTTGTTCTAATTCAGAACTTGCCTTGTTACTCTAAGTTAGATTGTAGATTAATTTGATTACGAAAAGATCTTAGGCCATTGTTCTTAATAATCCTCTTCGCCTAAAATGACCAACAAAAACTACAATATATCCCTTGTTCCTAATGTTTGAGCCTAACATATACCTATTCTTTGAAAATACCTGATTAACCTAGCCTTATTAGTTGTTAATCCTAAAATTAGTGAGTGTCAGATATAGGACTTCTTTCTGAGAGGGCACTTACATTGCATTGTTAGCACTAGATTTGTTCAGTGATTATGGATTGTTGATAGTACCTCACGTGTAATAGTTGTATTGTCACATGCACTAGTCTATATTGGCTTGCTAGATGGCTATATGATCCTATTTTGAACAGTTGGTGTGGGTATTTGATTTTGAGATTTATGTGATGTACGCCATTAGGTTGAGGTCTGTGTATTACTGTATTATCTATATAGATTCACTCAATCACTTGAGGACAAGCAATAATTTTAAATTGAGGGTGTTGATATGCTGCCAAAATACGACACTTTAGATGCTTAAAACTTAGAATTTTGTGTGTTGTCAATGCGATGTTAGATGGTTTTATGTGTTTTTATATTATGTTTGTAGGATTACAAGTTTTTCCTTGATATTGGGAAAAAGTGCAGACATTGCTGGTTTTTGCTGCTATACGAGACACTTTACAGGCTGTAGATCATTCTATAGGTTATGAAGTGGTTTCGTAAACAATTCCAGTGAAAGGCTATTCTTTGAAGATGATTCTACGAACATACAAATGAGTTATAGATTGTTTAACGAGTCATAGAAGATGGTTCATGCTTGGAGGATCAAGGATTAGGACTTTCTAAAGATTTAGCAGACAAACCCATTCACGGGTAAACCATTTTACGAGTCATAGAGGATATCATAGAGTAGAAGTCTAATTTCTAGCAGTTTTGTACGAGGTCTCGATTATGAGCCATGGAATTCAATATGACCCATAAACCCCTTCCATATGACGTCCCAATGAGTTCTCCTATTTTGTTTAGGACTTGCATTTTATTTATTATAAATAGGTTTTTAGGTTATTTTTCAGAAGCTTTTCATCTAGTACTCAGAAAACTCAGTAATTAGAGAGAGAAAATTGTGAGATCATATTGGAGCGTCTTTGAGAACACTTATGTTTGAATTTTATCTTTAAGCTTAGGATTCTTATTGACATTGGATTTCTTGTTCTTAATCTATTGTGTAAGTGTTCAATTATGTTATCTCAATTCATGATTCTTTTATCCACACAAAACATGAGTAGCTAAATCCACAATTAGGGTTGTGGGAACCATGAAGAAATAATAAAATAAAATTGGATCATTCATAATTCTTGGAAGGTGTTTATGCATGTATTAATTAACTCTATTCATTTTTGCATATTTTCTCATGGTGGTCAACATTAAAACTCGCCTAGTGTTACTGACTAGAAAGTTATTAATGAATAGGAAAAGAGATTAATTAACAGGATTCCATTAATGTGCTCTTATCTAATCAACCAAACTAGGCCAAGGGGAAATTGTACTGGGACTAATAAGTAAGGGTTAGTAATGCATACCATGGAGGTGGCCAAAGTCACATAGTGAAATTCACCTCTAACCTTTGACCAAAGGGCTTAGTGAACTTAACTTACTGTCTTGCATGTTACATACCCAAAAAGAGTTAGGTTATCCAGTGATACTAATTTGGGGAATCATGGGGAAGACAGTACCCCTGTTTTTCTCCATATTGATTTCTCTGTTGTGTTTGTTAGTTTAGTTTTATTTTTCATTGATTATTGCAAAACCCCCATTTGGGGAAGTAAGCTGGTTAACCACTCGAGTTGCTATCATTGAATCCTCTTGATTCTACATATTCCCTGTGAGTTTGATCGTAACCTTTATTAGATTCTATTTCTTGACAACGACCACTTTATCCTCTAAAAGATAGTATATGACATCAACAGTTCAAGAGGGCCATTGGGTGGATGACTACAGATATCGTTAGTATCCCTCCACGCATATATGCACATAAAATCTAGTTGGTCAAGGAATAGAAGCTGAGCATTGAGCATCAAAGGCATCTCAACCCCCTTGTACAAGAGGTCATGTACAAAGAAACCATCAAGTGGTTAGATACAAGAGTGCTCTATTTGATTACCAGTAGTGAATGGGTGAGCCCAGTTCAGTGAGTTCCAAAGAAAGGAGGTATCACTGTGGTACCAAATGCCACCAACAAGTTGATCCCTATACGGCCAGTTATTGGATTGAGAGTGTGCATGGACTACAGGAAGCTCAATGCATCGATAGAGAAAGAATGTTTTCCCATGCCATTCATGGATTATATGTTAGACCAATTAGCTAGAAAAGGCTGGTACTGCTTTCTTGATGGATAGTCAAGCTACAATCAGATCACCGTTGCTCCATAAGATCAAGGGAAGATGACATTTATATGCCTTTATGGCACCTTCCCATTCAAGGGGATGTCATTTGGGTTGTGTAACACCCTAGTAACATTTCAAAGATGCATGATATCCATATTTTTAGGCATGGTAAAGGACACTATTGAAGTCTTCGTGGAAGACTTTAATGTGGTTGGAGACGCATTTGAGGATTGCTTGAAGCATTTGCAGGTTGTGCTAAGAAGGTGTGGGGAATGCCATCTGGTGCTGAATTGGAAAAAAATGTCACTTTAATGGTAAAAAAGGGTATTGTGTTGGGGCAAAAAATCTCCATCAAAAGGATCGAGGTTGATAGAGTAAAGTAGAAATTGAGAAGCTTCCCCCACCCATCTCAGTCAAGGGTGTAAGGCAGGGTCTGATCCACGTGGCACCCGACTGGGTGCTCGTGCACCCATTGACCCTGAAATTGTTTTTGTGTATTTATATAGAACATATGCAACAATTGTATAAATATAAAGATATGCACCTAGTGAACAAGAAATCCAATGGGTGTTTTGGTTCTCACTACTCTCATAAGGATCAAAGCAATCCCTTAGATGAGGGATTGAATTCCATTGACAACATAATTTTTGTACTTTAAAATACACTTGTCAGATGAGCACCCACAGTCTTTAAACCCTGAATCTGCCATTGGTGTAAGGAGTTTCCTAAGGCATGCAGGGTTCTACCAGAGGTTCACAAAAGACTTCTCTAAAATTGCACATCTATTGTGTAAGTTGCTTGAGAAGGATGCTAAGTTTGTGTTCGATAATGCATGCCTCAAAGACTTTGAAGGATTAAAGTAGAAGCTGATTTCAGGACCAATCATTGTAGCTCCAAACTGGTTAAAGCCCTTTGAAATCATGTGCGATGCAAGTGGGGTTGTGCTAGGTGCAGTATTGGGACAACCCTAAGAGAAGATATTATGTCCCATATATTATGCTAGCAAGGCCCTAAACACTGCCCAAAATAACTACACTATCACTAAGCATGAGTTACTTGAGGTGGTCTTTACGTTCGAGCAATTCAGGTAATATCTATTGGGGGCCAAAATGATGGTGCACACAGACCACTTAGCGTTGCGGTACTTGATAGTAAAGAAGGATGCAAAGCCAAGGTTGGTGAGATGGATACTTCTCCCTCAATAATTTGATTTATATGCCACCGACAGAAAAGGGATAGAAAATCAAGTCGTAGATCACCTTTCTAGGCTGAAAAATAGGGCAATGGAATATTTTGATGATGTATTGGAGATCAATGACTCATTCCCATATGAGAAAGTGTTGGAAGCGTCCCATGATTTAATCATAGTTTGTAGACTATGAAAATTTCTTTGTAAGTGATATTATGCCGCCCGATCTAAAAACACACCAATGTCGAAAATTCATTTCTGATGTGAGAAAGTTCTCTTGGGATGACTCATACTTGTTTCGTGTATGGGCGAATGGGATTATTTATCGCTGTGTTCTTAAGATAAAGATGATGAGTATCCTTAAGGCATGTCACTCATCATTGGTAGGTGGGCATAATAGTGGAGTTTGAATAGTACACAAGATCTTACAGTGTGTGTATTACTAGCCCACCATCCACTTGGATGCTCACGACTACGCCAAAGCTTGTGATAGGTGCCAAAGAGAAGATGGTTTTTCCTCTAAGAATCAACTCCCTCTAAACCCCATTATGGTGATTGAGTTATTTGATGTGTTGGGAATAGATTTCATGCATCCCTTTATTAGCTCACATAGAAACAAATACATCTTGGTCGCGTGGATTAGATATCAAAATGGGTGGAGGCAGTTGCTCTACCCAACAAGGAAGGCAAAAATGTCACAACATTTCTGAAAAGGAACATTCTCTCAAGGTTTGGCACCTCTTAGGCGATCACTAGTGATAGAGGTTCTCACTTCTGTAATAGAATATTCAAGGCTCTACTTAAGAAGCATAGGCTGAAACATGGGGTGGCAACCTCATACCATCCTGAGACAAGCGAGCAAGTGGAGGTGTCTAATAGAAAAATTAAACAAATTCTATCCAAGCTAGCTAGATTGGTTGCGGAAGCTTGATGATGCATTATGGGCATATCAGACAACATTCAAGACCCCTATAGGCATGTCTCCCTACCAACTTATCTTTGGGAAAGAATGTCATTTGTCGATGGAGCTTGAGCATAAGGCAGTGTGGATGCTAAAGAAGTTGAATTTGGACTGGAATGATGCGACAAACTCTAGGCTGAGCCAACTCAATGAGCTTGATGAATTTTAACTTGAAGGCATATGAGAACTCAACTTTGTACAAACAAAGAATGAAGCTACAACATGATCATCACATAGAGAATCGTCAATTTGCACCAGGGGACTTGGTGCTACTATACAATTCTAGAGTAAGGTTGTTCCTTGGGAAGCTCAAATCTAGATGGTTGAGACCCTTTCAAGTAGCATATGCCTTTGATCATGGAGCCACTGAGTTAGAAAGAAAAATGGAGTAACATTCAATGTAAATGGCCAAAGAGTCAAGTCGTACCCTGGAAATGTGGAAGAAATTAAAATAGTGGAAGAATGGTAGCTTGAAGAAGTCTTAGTACTCAAGTCATCTATGTCTGCCGCAATAATAAATTAGGTGTTGCTTGGAAGATAACCTTAGGTAGACACTAGTGCTTAGGTGCCCAGGTATATATTTTTGACCCCAATGCTTTATTTTTGCTTTGATTGTGTGCATTGATGACAATGCACCTCTTTTTCGATGGGGTGTGGATAGTTATAGGCCTTAGTGAAGTCTGAGTAGCTCAGGTCCATAACTATCCCAATTTTTCAATTTTAGGGGTTTTCTTTCCTACGTTATTGTTCCCCATGGATATTTATCTATTGAACTGGCATTAGGATGTTAAAGTAGTATTTGCTGCATATAGTATTGAAACCTATGGCATATGTATGCTTGTGTTTTTTTTTTTGTGAAAAAAGATACCCATCAAATTCTGAGTAGTAAGTCTAGATAGTAACCATATATGTCTAAGTGTATTGACAATGCTTGTTCTAATAAGTGAGGATAAATTGAGATAAGAAGTGAAACAACCACAAAAAGTTCCTGAAATTATGCCTCAAAAGTGCCAGAAATTGTAATTTCTATATATCTCAAAATTCATGTGCGATATTGAAAATCCAACTTTATATTCTTGTTCAGGAAGTCAAATTGAGTGGAAAATGGATTTAACCATGATTTTGGAGCAAATGAATTGCAATTTCAATTTCCCAAAAATCAAATTCCAGTGAGGTTTCTACGCCCCCGGTGCGACGCACCAAGGGCGCGTCTCAGTACAATTTTTGTCCAGTTTTTCTTTGGTCCAAGGCTTTTGGGTCTTGGGCCTAAGTCTACTCATGCATGAAAATGCCTATACTTATCCATATTTCAGCCTCATATCATGCAAGACATTCCTAAATATACTCCCAAACACTTAGACAATATTTCATCTCCAAATTTCAAGTCTCAAAACTCATCCGGATTCTAAGGTTCTCATTCAAGCTTCAAGTCTTCATCCCCAATATTCATCAAGCTATTCTCCAAAGCTAAGGTATGTGAGTTTCTTTCATGAGTTCCTTTCACCCATGATACCCAAGCTTTCGTTTACTTAAATTGCATGATTTAAAGTTGATTTTCTCATGGGTCTTAATTATTATGAATTTCACTACACACTATGTTGGGGGTTCATGAAATTATGGTTGTTTTGGCATGTTTTGAGCTATGAATCTAAGATCCATTGTGAGATTTGATGAGGGGTTTGGATGTATATTGGTTGAGGGTGTTAAAAAGTATTTATTGATGGTTTTACATTAGATTTTCTAGCATGATTATACTCTTGAATTATATAATTTTACACTAGGACTACACTTCATCAAGTGTTTGATAAAATATCCGGTTATGAGTAAGGTCCAATGTATGTCTTATGAGTTGAATGACTATATGATGATGAAAGGAATGAATGTATACGATATTATATCAATAGTGTTGGAAACTGACCAAGCCTCACTCGGGGGGGTTGTAGGCTCGGGTAACCTTGTTAAGGGATTTGTATCTCGATCACCTCACTTGGGAGGTGGTAGGCCCATGCAACCATGTCAAAGGGTTTGTACCTTGATAACCATATTGGGGGTTTGTACTCTATCAATCATGTTGTGGGGTTTGTACCTTATCAACCTTTTAAGGGGTTCGTACCTTATTCGCCTCTTCAAGGGGGTGGTAAGCCTTGGATATGCACTAAAAGTGGTCTCTCCTTACACATGTATTATGTTCTATAGAAGCATAATTTTACTTCAAGTATCATTTATACATGCGATATTGCTATATGCTTATTCATATGCCTATATTATGCATTTTGTTTATGGTGCTTATCTCTTGTTGTATTGGATCCTACATACTTAGTACATTCAAATGTACTACGCATACTCTATGCCTACATGATGTCACCATGGAAGAACTGGATCCCCAATTGATCATCCTTCTCCACGTAGCTATTACGACATCTCTCAAACTATTTGGTGAGTCCTCCATTTCAGAGATAACGCTTATGATCTCATGCTATGTTCTAAGGCTATCTTTCTTTATGTAAATGTTGAATATGAGGGTGAGCTTGGTATCTTGTCTTGGCCCCCGCTAAGTATATAAGTTTTAGAGGTCTTGTTGGATATTCTTGTATTATGCCTGAGCTTTGTCTCTCTCTTGGCTTTTGATGTTTATGATATGAAGGTTTTCTCTTAGTCCTGTGTGTCCCCATGTACTATCTCTTATTGTACTTTATTGCTTTTGCGACCAAGGATGTGTAATGATATGATAAGAGGCTTGCTTGGGGTCTCTTCAGGTTCCTATCTGCCCTATCACGTCTAGGCCCTAGACTTGAGTCATGACAAAAAGTATGATCTGAGAGTCTTTTGTTGATAATGTAATTAGTGACATGTGAGTATGAGCTTAATTTTCTAAATTCATGTGTTCTATGTCAATCTAAAACTTGCCCTCTCACTCTTATTTAGACTGTAGATTAATTGGATTAGGAAAGGATCTTAGGCCATTATTCTTAAAGGTCCACTTAGCCAAAATGACCAACCAAATTTGCAGAATATCCCTTGATCCTAATGTGCAAACCTGACATGTACCTATTTTTTGTAAAACCCTCAATGACCTAGCCTTATAAGTTGTAGAATCCTGAAATTGGCCTTGGTCCTTCCTTGAACATTGTGCACCTTCAATGAGGCAAAAAAGCTAAGTTGAGGGTGGCTACCAAAAGTGGCCATGGTTTTGAGGATGGATATTATGCACCTCAATTCTGGCCAAAAGCCTAAGTTGAGGGTGGCTGGTGTAAGGGTAAAACAAAAAATTAAGGGGAAAAGTTAGTGATATGTGGAAAAGGAGAAAAATCATGTACTAGGTTCAAGTTAAATAAGCAATGCCATGGTTATGAGCTAAAAATAAAAACAAAGTGTAAAAGCAAGGCAAAAAGCTAAAAAAAAGAAAAGAAAGCACCTAGAAAAGCTTAAAATATGAGAAAAGGGAGAACGAAGTGAAAATAGCAGTATTGGTAGGGCAGAAGAATAGAAAAAAACAGTGTCATAGAGTGCCTTTAGTCACTATGTTCCCAAAATATCACATCAAAGTCCTCTGAGTCTACGTTACAAGCCTATAAAGTTCTAAACTAATCCTAGTCCAAGTAGTCAAAGGTCTTAGTCATGAGTATGGGGGCAAGCCCATGTTATTGGGCATGATACATGAATATCTTTTGTGAGGGTGTGTGAGTTTTCACAGTCCCGAGATTACACATGAAAACATCATTGGGAGTGAGATAGGGACTAATTTCTATGAGGGTACTTGCATTGCATTGTTAATATTAGACTTTTCAATTATTTTGGCTTGTTGATAGTACCTCACTTGTCATAATTGTATTGTCGCATTCATTAGTCGGTATTGGTTTGCTGCAGAGTTATCTGATTATGTTTTGAAAAGTAGGTGTGGGTATCTGTGCTTAAGTTTGATGCGGTATATGCCATTAGGTTGAGGTCTGTGTGTTATTGTGCTACTTATATAAGATTGACTCTGTCATTTGAGGACAAGCAATAATTTTAAGTTGAGGATGTTGATGTACTATCAAAATACAAAACTTTTGATGCTTAAAACTTGGAATTTTGTGTGTTCTCAATGCGATGCTAGTGGGTTTTATGTGGTTTTCTATTTAGTTTACAGAATTTCAGGGTTGGCATTGATTTTGGTAAGAACATGCAGAAGTTGCTGATTTTGCGGATGTACGAGACCCTTTACAGGCCTTGGAGCATTTTATGGGCCATAGAGCATTTTACGAGCCATGAGTTGGTTTTGTGTGCAATTTTAGTAAGGGGTAGATTTCTGAAGTTTGTTCCATGAACATGTAGATGGGTTGTGAAACATTTTACAACTCGTAGATCAAGTCTCGTGCCATGAGGATTAGAGAAGGAGGACTTTCTGAAATTTCATCAGACGAAACCCCCTACGGGTCGTAGAGGGGTGTCATAGAAGACTAGTTCATATTTGCAACAATAGAGTACAAAATCCCAACTACTAGCTGTAAATCACAATACGACCCGTAAAGCAGCTCAGAAGGTATGCCGACCCAGTTATCCTATTTTTGTTAGGACTTATATTTTAAATATTATAAATAGTTTTTTTAAGTTATTTTCTTGAGGAGTTTGAAGAGTTAGCAGAAAAATAGTGAGATAGTGTAGAGGAAACATTAGAGAGTTTTGAGAAACACTTGTACACTTTGATTTGATCTTCTAATAATAATTTTGTGATTCTTGTTGAAGCTTGGGTTTACTTTTGCTTAATTCAATTGTGTAAGTTCTCTATTATACTATTCAAATCCATAAGTCTTGCATCTATACAAATCTTGAGTAGCTAAATCCACGACTAGGGTTATGGGAACCATGAAAAACTAACAAGGTAAAACCAGACAATTCATAATTCTTGAAAAGTGTGCATGTATGTATTAATTCACTCTCTTTGTTTTGTATGTGTTCTAGTGGTGGCCAATGTTAAAACCTGCCTAATGTTACTGATTGGACCAAAGTAGTAATAAATAGAAAAAAAATTAATTAACAAGATTCAATTGATGTGTTCTCATCTAATCAACCGAATTGGGCCAAGGGGAGGTTGTACTAGGACAATAGGTAAGGGTTAGTAATGTCACACTGTGGAGATAGACCAAGTCATGTTGTGAAATTTGCCTCTCCCCTGGGCTAAATGGTTTGTGGTGAACTTACCATTTTGCATGCTACACACTAGAAAAAATTAGGTTATCTATTGATATTGAGTTAGGGAATCTTGGGGAACATAATACTCTAGTTTCTCTCCATATTAGTTTAAACACTTGTGTTAGTTAGGATTACTTTTTACTTGTTATTATCAACCCCTCCCCCTTGGGGAGATAAGTTGGTTAATAATGCAAATTCATAATTAAATTCTTCTAAGTCTACAATATTCGATTGGGTTAGACCCTAACCTTGGTTAGGTTCTATTTCTTGACAACGATTGCTTTATCATAAAAAAAGGAAGTGTAGCTTAGGCAACATCAGCCGATAGATGATAATGATGCACGATAGGAGATAGTTGAGGTCAAGGATACTGATATCAAAGATGATCGTGTCAAGGATTGGCTGAGTGATGCTGTAGAGGCACCATAGAAGCTAAAGCCTATTCCTAGACCTCCTCCCCTTTCCCTCAAAGAATCAAAAAGGAGGAGGATGTAAAGTTCAAACACCTTCTCTCCATGCTGAAATAACTCTCCTCATTGAAGTATTGAATAAGATGCTTGGATATGCAAAGGTTATGAAGGACCTGGTTACAAAGAAACACACTGTGAGTCAGGAGCTCTCCCAAGAGCTTCAACATTACAATTCAATTGCCACAAGGTACTTGGTGCAAAAGCGAGAAGATAGCGATGCTTTCACCATACCCTACACTATTGGAGATGTGGAGTTTACAAGGACATTGTGTGATCTTATTGCTAACATAATTCTTATGCCCCTTGCGGTCTTAAGAAGCTAGGACTAGGAGCCCCTACTTCGAGGAACATGTGGTGTTTGATGGTTGGCCGCACAATGAAAAAGCCTGTGGGGATACTTTATGACATACTTGTCAAAGTTGAGAAATTCATATTACCAGCAAATTTTGTGAACTTAGATTACAATGTCGACTTTAAAGTCCCAATCATCTTTGGAAGGTCCTTCCTAGCCACTAGTCGAGCACTAGTGGGTATGAAAGCCGTCCAACTCAAGTTTAGGTTGAATGACGAAGACATTGTCTTCAATATTTGTTAGTCAATGAAGTGACAAGATGACCTGAAGAAGGATATTTGAGCACTTGCTGAAGTTTGATTAACCAAGTTGTCCATGTCTTGCCGCAATAATAAATCAGGCGCTACTTGGGACACATCCCAAGATGTTTGATGTAATAGTTGTAGTTGTGTTTTGTTTTTAGCTTTTGGACTTATAGATAATTTAATTTTTTGCATTTTGGATATAATTTATGAAACTGGACTATTTGCATATAGGATAATAGTGTGCTCTATGAAGAATGTAGAGGTACATGACTGAGTCAGCCATCCTTGGCTGAAAAGACATCAAGAAGTGCGTCTACGACTGGTTTTATGGGCCATGTGTCAATATACTACTTATACACTATCTTGTAAGAACACTTGCAGTGAGCAAAAAGTTATACACTCCACTTCACGAGCCAACTTTATGGTCCGTAGATAAAACTACAAGCCCTGAATGGGGCTCGTGAACCCAAGTAAGTTTTCTGATTAACTAACTGTTGAAGTTTCACCAACTCTACGATTCACATCAAATTCTATGACTTTTGGATTAGTTTATGAAACGCATTACCCAAAACTAGGGTTTGGACATTCTATGTAACCATGATTTACGGGTTGTAAAATTTTCTATGGCCCATAATCAAGGTTTCGTAGAGTTTGGGCCCATTAGATTTGACCGACCCGATCAACATATAAATATTGGGGTCAAATTATTTTGACCCTATTCTTCCCCAGAATTACAAGTCAAACTCGGAGACCCTTTCCCTTGTTCCTCCGACCATCGACAACCAACCAACCCACCATTTTTTGACCAACTTTCTGGTAACCCTAGAGTTCCACTTTTTTGATTCCTCCTTCAATTTCTATATCTTGGTCATTCAATTTGGTAAGTTCTCGGTCTTAAAAATCCTTTTAATTATTAGAAATTGTATAATTAGGTGGGTATGGCAATTCGATAAATAAATCTATGTATGCCATTGTTGTGTTTAAAAATTGAATTAAGGAGAAATGTGTTAATGTGTGAATATATGTAAATATCAAAAAATGGTGTGAAATGACCTTGTCTCTATGTTTGAATGATGTGTTTGAAATCCATGTAGTCACAAACCATTTGAATGGAATTGACTATCTGTATGTAAATTTGGTTTGAGATGGCATGTGTGTGTAGAATTCGTTGCTAAATCATTCAAACGGGGTCAGTTGGCTTGAGAAGACATGTAAAATGATATTCAATGGGGGTGTATGACAAACTTTGCATATAGGGTACTGGGTGTTTGATTTAAGTTATGTGGGGGTTTGTGCATATTGATTCAATATTGAAATTATTATTGAAAATGTCGTATGGGGTCCATGTTCATAGGCTTAGAAATTCAGGTCACTTGGTTTTCCAATCAACGGGAATCTTTTATGGCCTGTGGAAATTTACAAGAGCCTCAGTTGCTCCTCGTATGAAAATAAAAAATGTAAAGTTTTTCAGAATCTATCAGATGAGACCTTTTATGAGTAGTAGAATATGTTATGACTCGTAGACAGGTCTCGTAGATCCCTTCCTACAAATGTTTAAACACTAGAACACCTCCACAACTCAGTCTATGACTCGTAGATTCTTCTATGAGTCGTATCTAGTCTCGTAGATGCCATTCCAGTAAGAAACATTTATGGACAGTATTTCTACAAGAGCCTTCTATGGCTTGTAGTTTTCACTACGGTCTGTAGAAGTGCCTTCATAGTTCCTTATGTGACCAAGTCTGATTTAATCTTGCTTTTGGTTTCTTGACTTGTGGGGCTAACCATGTTGGTTAAATATGCATGTTTCAGGTACTATACCCCTAAAGCAGAGACATGATGAGATTTAAGACATGCAGAGGGGGCTTAGGGATGAGACCTCATGGGAGAATGATGTCCCCGATGCCAGTGGATCAGTTGAGGAGCTCAACATTCGACCTGACCCGGATACTAATAGACCACAAATATGGGCTGCCACCAGACTTGGGCAGGTGAAAACCCAAGCCACTGTTGTTTGCACTCCTAGTCTGACAAGGAAGGGAACAATAGTACTAGGTCTATTTAGATAACTCCATCTATAGAAGAGTCAAAGTCAGAGTCAGGATCCGACGATGAGTCAGTGACAGAATCCTCTACCGTACCACCTTAGACTTTACCATCACCTCTAGATGCTCTCACTAGTCGATGGTGTATTGAGGACACGAGGATATCTACATAGAGGGCGTACAGAGGAATGAGAGAGGCAAACCAGCCCGCTCCATTTTTGAGGAGTCCAAATCATCCCCCTTAGATTAGACAATGTTTTAGATCTCTACGATACCATCAACAAATACATGCTTAAGTGGCTGGCCAGAGCACCTTAGGAAGTACTCCCCAACTATGGATTGGGAGTCCTATGCATCCTAGGCAACCATAGTACTCAGCACTCTTCCCAAGGGAAAGAAGCCCCTCGCTCAGGCCAGGTTGATACCCAATAGAGTGAGGGGCCAACAAATGGACATTTTAGGGACTATCATATGCCATATATTGTTCGGACCAGAGTTCTCACCCTCAGATCCATAGCAGAGTATGACCATCAGTTGGGGCAGACTAGGGATAAAGATCTAATGAGAGACCAGATCGCAGAGCTAGCTTAATGAGATAGTTACAACATAGATAGCAATGCAGGGCCCAGAACCTATATGGATTGCCACCTCATCAATGCCTATTATGAAGGCCTCCCTTATCTTCCCCACTAAATTTTGGTTAGCCATTGCAAAGTCACGAATCTGTTCAATGCTTACAAATAACACCTTAATGTTGGACTTTGCTGTTCTGGTTGCCAACATCTTGGATGGCTATGAGATTGATTGGGTCAGCCTCATCATAGATCAAATCCACGAGGCGTCCTTGAAGAGGTCTACCTCTATCCTCTTTTCTTGCTTGATCTATAAACTTTGTTTAAAGTCGAGGGTAGAGACTCTATATTACCTGGACTCGCATATTAAGGTCCAGCACACTTTAGATTCTAGCGTGATCAAGGTTAAGGAAAACTTGGTGGCACTTTAGCGAGCACTGCATTAGCCATCTCAAATACTAGAGATGTTTACGACAGAGCCACCTCCTGAGGTTATACCCACCACCTGTTGCTGCTACTTTAGAGGAGAGGCCCTCATAAACTGAGACAGATATTGAGAGGGGCCCCACTATTACTACTTTTGTACCACAAGCCATCTCTACACAGACAATACCTGCTGGCATGGTTTATGTGTTAGCAGTGTCTATTCAGGCCATGGCACAACCATTGGCCCATACTGGGTCCTAATTTAATCAGTTACTCTAGCAGATCAGGCCCTAGGTCTGATCTGCTAGGAGATTACAGAGTCTGTGGGACAGATGCAGGCATTCATGGTCACTACTATTAGGACCGACTTATAGTCGTGGATACCCACATTGATGCTTTTGAGTTGCGGGTCTATTAGAACTTTAGTACAACACGACCAGTAAATATGACAGCCCTACAAATAGAGATCCAATAGCTCTAAGCTGATATAACAACAACTTTCGCCATACTGATGGCATTCCCACACACTACGTCCCCCGTTCTAGTGGTGGATTTGTTTGCTCCTAAGGAGCCTTCGTAGCCTTCCCATGAGAAGTCTGTACTGATGATGATCCAAATGTAGTGAGGTTGCATACGGTGCTAATAGACCAAAAGGATCTAGAGCTTGTCATGATGTAGCCGAGGAAGGAAGAGATGTTGGTAGACTAGAGAGATTGAGATAGTGAGGCGTGTTGGCACCTCCGAACATGCTTCTACCAATAAGAAGGCACCGTGCAGGTTGAGGATGGCCAAACTCAGCGAGACATCGATGCTTAGGCTCCTAGGTATGTTTTTTTGACCCTTATGCTTTACTTTGCATTTTTGGTGTCCATTGAGGACAATGCACCTCTTTTTTTAATGGGTATAAGTAGTTATAGGCCTCAGTGAAGTTTGGAGTAACCTTGGCCCATAACTACCCAAAATTTTGAATCTTAGGGTTTTTCTTGCTTATGTTCTCTTTCTCCATGGATATTTAATTTCTGTTGAACTGTCATGTTTAGGATGTCGAGGTAGTATTGGTAGCATATAGAACTATTATCTATGACATATATGTGTTTTTGTGCTTTTGTGTGAAAATTGATACCTACCGAATTTTGTCAGTTAGTCTACATGGCAACCATGTATGTTTTTAATTGTGTTGACAGTACTTATACTAATAAGTTAGGACAAATTGAGATGAAAAGTATGATATGAGAGTCTGTCTTGATAGTGTAATCAGTGCCATATGAGTGTGAGCTTACTTTGCTAAATTCAGGTATTGTGTTTCGATTCAGAACTTGTCCTATTACTTTGGCTTAGATTGTAGGCAAGTTGGTTAGGAAAGGATCTTAGGCCTTTTTTCATAATAATCCACTTAGCCTAAATGACCACCCAAATGTGTGAAATATCCCTTAATCCTAATGTTTGAGCCTTACATATAACTTTTCTTTATAAAAACCTAAATGACCTAGCCTTATTAGATGTAAAATCCTAAAATTGGCCCTGGTCCTTTCTTGAGAATTATGCACCTTGACTGAGGTAAGAAGCCCAAGTTGAGGGTGGCTACAAAAGCGGCCCTGACTCCTAGGTTGAAAATTGTGCACCTCGACTCAGGCCGAAGCCTAAGTTGAGGGTGACTGGTGTATAGGTAAACATAAAATGAGGGTAGCGTTAGTGACACATGGAAAAGGAGAGAAAAATATGTACTGGGTGCAAGAAAAATGAGTGATGCCTAAGCAATTAACTAAAAAGAAAAATACTATGAAAATATAAGGCAAAAAGCTGAAAAAATGAGAATAAAGCACCCAAAATAGCTTGAAATTGAAGAAAGGGAGAATAAAATGAAAAATAACATTGTTGGTAGGGCTAAAGTCTAGAAAAATGCAGTGTCAAGAAGGGCCTTTAGTCACTATGTTCCCAAAATATCATACCAAAGCCCACTGAGCCTATGCTACAAGCTAGTGAAGTCCTAAAGTAATCCTAGTCCAAGTAGCTAAAGATCATAGTCATGAGTATAGGGGTAGGCATATGGTATTAATCATGGTATTTGAATGTTGTTTTATGAGAGTGAGTGATTTTGTATAGTTCCAATATTATACCTGAAAATATCATTATGAGAGATAGATAAGACTTCTTTATGTGAGGGCACTTGCATTGTATCGTTATCATTGGATTAACTCAATTAATATAGCTTGTTGATGATTTCCTTGCTTGTCATAGTTGCATTGTCACATGTGTTGATCTTTATTGGTTTCCTGGATAGCTGTCTCAAGTGCTTTTAAAGTGGTGCGAGTATTTGTGCTTGAGTTTGATGTGATGTATGTCATTAGATTGAGGTCTATGTGTTACTGTGCTACTTATGTAGATTGAGTCTGTCATTTGAGGACAAGCAATAATTTTAAGTTGAGGGTGTTGATGTGCTGTCAAAATATAGCACTTTTGATGCTTAAAACTTGAAATTTTCTATATTCTCAATGTGATGATAGTAGATTTGATGTAGTTTTATATTTGTTTTGCAGGATTACAGAGTTGACACAATTTTTGGACAAAGTATGCAAAATTTACTGAAGTAGAGGTTCCAAGAGACCTTTTACGGGTCATACATAATTATATGGGTCATAAAGATGGTTTTGTGTATGATTCCAATGAAGGGTGATTTTTTGAAGTTAATCTATGATCATGCAAATGAGCCATAGAAGATTTTATGAGCTATAGACTTGGTGACATGCCCTGAGGATCAAAAAGTGCGGCGATGCTGAAAAGTCATTCGATGAAACCTCCTACGGGCCGTAGAACTTTATATAGGCCATAGAAAGGTGTTGTAGAAGTCAGCCAAAGTCTTGAAGCAACAATTCACGAAAGCCCATTTTACAGGCCGTAAAATATTATACGGCCCGTAAAATCTGCCGTAGAGTCTATCGACCCAGTTATCCTATTTCATTCTGGTTTTGTATTTTAAATACTATAAATAGGTTTTTTAGGTTATTTTTCATAAGAAATAGTAGAGGGATGTGATAGAACATTAGAGAGCTTGAGAAACACTTGTAAAACTTTATTTTAGATTTTGATTTTAATCTTGTGATCCTTGGTGAAGAGTTTGGATTTCTTGTGCTTAATTCTCTTGTGTAGGTACTCAATTATATTATTCAAATACATAAGCCTGGCATTTACACTGAATATGAGTAGCTAAATCTACAACTAGGGTTATGGGAACCATGAAGAACTAATAAGGTAAAACTGTATAATTCATAATTCTTGAAAAATGTGAATGTATGTACTAATTAATTCTCTTCATATTGAATGCTTTCTAATGATGGTCAACATTAGAACTCGCCTAGTGTTACTGACTAGATCAAGGTAGTAATAAATAGGAAAAGAGATTAATTAACAATATTTGATTGATGTTTCTCATCTAATCAATTGAACTGGGCCAAGGGGAGATTGTACTGAAATAATAGATAAGGGTTAGTAATGTCATACTGCGGGGATGGCCCAAATCACGTAGTGAGATTCGCCTCTTGCCTGGGCCAAAGGATTTGGTAAACTTAACTTACCGTTCTGCATGCTACACACTGGAAAATAATTGGATTATCTAGTAATCTTGAGTTATAGAATCATGGGGAACACAATACCCTAGTTACTCTTCATACTGATTTAATATTTGTCTTAGTTTAGAATTATTTTTCATAGTTGTCACAAAACTCCCTTTTTGGGGAGATAAGTTGGTTAATCAACTCGAATTGCATTGAATTCTTCTAATTCTACCATATTCCCTGTGGGATTTGACCCTAACATTGGTTAGGTTATATATCTTGACAACGATCACTTTAGCCTCAAAAAAGCGATTCAGCTTGGGTGACATCAGGTAGACTTGACCCTCACCCTATAATCTCTATCCTAACATAATGAGAATCACATATACATAAATACCTCAACCTATAGGCTCTATCATAGTACAATGAGTATCACATGAACATGAATCTAATGGATCCAATAACTTGCCTTATAGGCACATAATCATCAACCTATGGTGGCACGTAGTTATAAGACTTGAACATTTATGTAAGGATCCTTGGGAATAGTTCTCCTCACACAATCTCATTCGGTACTAAGTCATATCCCATGGAATACATAATCATGCTTATACATAACTTTCAACATAATTCATACTTTGCCAAAATCATACTCTCATAACTTGTAAAATAGACATCATAGTTTCATTGAAACATCTCATATCATAGGAATAGTCCATCTACATAACTTCTATTTAGTGTGGTATACTCCCCATCCTATCATCCTATCATCCTATCATCAACATTTAGGATCTTTAGTTACCCTCATCATCATATCATCTTAATCATCATCGTAACATCATGATCATCATTATTAAAATATATTTTTTATACTTAGAATCATAATTCATGAAAATCATAATTTTGTTATAGAAAAGTAGGGCCATGAGTTTATGAGCAATTGAGCTAAAATCATGCCATTAGATGGAAATCATGTACGAATCATGCAATTGAAATTAATTTGGATCATTAGCAAAGGAATCCACATACTTGAAATCACTTTATTTCACTAGGAAATGATTAAAATCATGTTATCCTTTATAATTCATGCATAAATAGGTATAATAATTACGTAGGAATTATAATCCTACCATTTGGAATGCCATCATAAAAACCAATAGAAATTCATGCTTAAACTTTGAGAAAAAGGAAAAACTGAGTTGGGCGTCATGGATGAATCTAGTCCATGAATGAACCCTTGTATACCTTAAGTGAGAATCCTATATTTGAAGAAGAAAATGCTGGAAATTCCTTAGTCTAACCTTCAAACCCTTACTTCAATGGAGAGAATCCTTAGAGAGAGAATTTTTGAGAACTTTGCAGAGGATTATGAGAGTGTATGAGATATAAAGAATTAGGAATAGTTTTAGCAGGAGTTAGGTTAGTTCAGTTAGTTAGAACGATCAAAACAACATCGTTTAGGAGTTAAATATATTATAAATGACCAAAAATCCCTTCATTTTAAATATGTCGAATCCATCCACGAACCCCGTTCACCACCCATAAGCCATTCCATGGGTCATGCTTTGACTTATGCTTTGCATGTTCCTTAAAATTGAGCTATTGAAAATTTTACCTTAAAACCACGAAACCTCATGGTTCATAGTTCTATTTACAGACCGTAGAACTCTTTCGTAGAATGCTTTTAGACGTAGAAAAGATTGTCTCTTTCAAGATCCCATCCACAATTCAAAATACGAGTCGTATAAAGGAGTATGACCCATCATGTTCTTCATAGAGAGAATTCCAGTGACCAAAATTTTTACCAAATTTCTAGACTTCAATCCACAAGACCTTTCTACGACCCATGGTCCAATCCACAAGCCATAGATTGGCTCATAAAACCAGGTTAGTTCAAAATTCTTCAGCTTTTTCATTTTCCAAGATTTTCAACATGCAAGGTGTTGCATATTTTCACCTAAGCTATCAATATTTTTGAAATCTACTAAGCCTAAATTTTCTAGTTCAAGTAATTTAGTCTTTCGATCAATAACAAGTTTGAGGTATCTTGACATGCTTTACTTCTACACATACAGGACATTTAGAAAAATTATCAATTTTTATCTTAAGAATTAATTTCATTTTTCTTAGCCTTTTGGTAAAAGCAATATTAACATGATATAGTCTATCATGCCACAAATTAATAGATTCAACAATATAAGAAGAATTTGAAACACTTACATTATTGACAATCTCTTGAACACTTTTCAATACAAATAAAATTTCACTAAGATATTTCTTCCCAATAAAGTCTCTTCCATGAGAAATAATTATTTTATCAGATTCAAAAATAAGTTTAAGGCATCTTTTGTTGAGAAGTGCTTTACAAACTAAGTTTCTAGGAGGGAGGGTATATACAAAATATTGTTCAAGGCTAAAGTTTTTTCAAAAGTTAATCTAAGTAAAATTTTTTCTTTACTCATAATTTTAGTAGTAATGAAGTTACCCATATAGATACATTAGTCATCATTGAACTTTTCAAAATTATGAAATAACTCCTTCTTGACACAAAAATGCCTTGAAGCATCTGCGTCTACCACCAAGCCTATTTTATCAGCCATTAAATTTTTGTCAGCAACTATAACAACAATCACTTCATTACCCTTAGTAAGATGAGCTTAGACATCACTGTGGCCTTCTTGATTTGAGTTTTTCCCTTTTCTTTGATAGCATTGGGTATCCTTATGACCAAGTTTGCCATAAACAAAATAGAATCCTTTGACTTTTTTGAATTTGTTTCTCCAGTTTGCTGAAGCAATTTTTCTTCTCTACTTGTCTTTGAACCTATCTTTAATAATAGTATAAGAAGATTCCATAAGATTAGCTTTAGAAGAGTTAAGAGAAAGTGCTTCCATCTTATGTTTGAGATGATTTGCCTCCTCAGTTCTTATGTGACTAAAAAGTTCTTGAAAAGTTAAATTCTTTTTCTTATATTTTAACTGATTTCTTTAATCACATCAAGATGGTGAAAAATTTTCAAGCAAAACATTAACAACAACAACATACCTAGTATGATCCCACAAGTGGGGTCTGGGGAGGATAAAATGTACGTAGACCTTACCACTACCTCATAGAGATAGACTATTTCCTGGAAATCCTTGTATCAAGAATCAAGCCCCATAAGCAGAAAATACTAGATATGAGAAAAAAGAGAAAGAACAGAAAAAGGAAGAATGACTAATAATGAAAAGCAAATGATAGTATATAAATAAGAAAAGTGACAGTAACACAATTAACAAATATAAGACAGATAATAGCAACATACGATAAAATTGACTATTCCAACTAACCTACTATATCGCTAGGCCATATATTATTCTACCTCACTAACCTATTAGCTTTGTACCTTAATACACAACCTTCACTCCTTTCTGTCTAAGTTTATGTCCACGGTGAGATAAAGTTTCACCATATCTTGTCTAATCACCTTCCCCCTATACTTTTTTGGTCTACCTCTATCCCTCCGAGTAACCCTTAACTCCAACCTTTTGTACCTCCTAATAAGAGCATCGACTTATTCTTTGCATATCTCTAAAAAAATCTAGTCTTGCTCTCCTCATCTTATCAGCCTCAGGGGCTACCTCCAACTTCTCCTGAATAACCTGATATGTATGCACATTCATCTCAACATCCTCATCTTTGCAACCTATATCTTCTAAACAAGTGAGTTTTTGCTTGGCCAGTACTCTTCCCTATACAGTAAAGATGGTCTAACTATGATTGTGTAAAATTTATTTTTAAGTTTAGGTGGTACCTTCTTATCACACAGAACACCATAGGCAAGCCATTATTTCGTCCATGTTGCCCAATACGGTATATGGCATTATTATCAATAATACCACTACTCTGGATAATGGACCCAAGATATTTAAAGATTTCTCTCTTGGGAATAGATTGAGTGTCAAGGCTCATTTCAAAGTCTGTTTCATCCCTTATAATACTGAATTTGCACTCCAAGTATTCTGTTTTGCTCCTACTCAGTTTAAACCCTTTATATTCCAAAGCCTATCTCTAAACCTCCAATATATCATTAACTTTAGTCCAAATCTTATCAATCAATATATGTCATCTACAAATAACATACACCATAGAACCTCTTCACAAATAGATCATGTCAGCTTATCTATTACTAAGGGAAAAAAAAAACTAGGCTCAACATAAATCTTTGATGAAACCCATCTCAATAGGAAAATACTCTGAGTCTCCTCCCACCATCTTACTCAAGTTTTGGATCTATCGTACATGTCTTTCTTGCCCTAATATACTCCATTGGAACACCCTTTATCTCTAAACATCTCCATAGGACATCTCTTGGGACTTTATTATACGCCTTCTCAAGATCTATGAATACCATATAAAGGTCTTTATTTATTTCCCTATATTTCTCCACTAATCTCTGAACAAGATGGATTGCATCAGTAGTTGACCATCCTGGCATGAATCCAAACTGATTCTCTGAAATAGACACTATTTTTATCACCCTTATCTCTACTATTCTCTCCCAGATATTCATAGTGTGGCTTAACAACTTGATACCCCTATAGTTGGTACAGTTTTGAATATCATCCTTGTTCTTGTAAAATAGGACCATTGTACTCCTCCTCCATTCATCGGGTATCTTAGCAGTCTTCACAATAGCATTAAATAGCCTCCTCAACCACTTTATACCATCTGTAACTATGCTTTTCTAAAAATCCATCAGAATCTCATCAGGACTGATCACTCTCCCTCTCTTCATTCTACTAGTAGCACATCTAGCCTCCTCAGCTCTAAAACGCTTGCAATAATCAGAATCTCAATGATCATCGGAGTGTGACAATTTGCGTAGCTCAATATCCTAATTTCCTTTTTTGTTTAAGAGTTTATGAAAGTAGGCTTGCCACCTTAGCTTAATGGAGGTATTATCTACCAACACCTCACCCTCCTCATCCTTAATGCACTTCACTTGGTCCAAATTGAGAGCTTTTCTCTCTCTCTTTAGCAAGCCTATACAATATCTTGTCCCCATCTTTATCACTTAGCTCCATATATAGGCGTTCAAACATTGTTGTCTTATCATATGTCATAGCTGTGGTCGCCATCTTAGCTTATAGGTATCCTTTAACTTTCACTTTTCATCCTCATCCCTATACTCCAACTACTCCATATAAGTAGCCTTCTTAGCTTCACTTTGCTTTGAACTTTTTCATTTCACCACCAATCACCCTGACGTCCACTGAAGGTCCCTCCTAAAACCCATAGTAAATCGATGGCTACTTTTCTAATGCAACAGTAGTAGTGTGCCACATACTGTTCACACCACCACTATTTTCCAAGCTCCTAAACTACTCAACTTGTCTCCCATCTCTCGAGAAAAAGCAGGAGTCAGGCCTCCTCATCTAATCCTTAGTTGGGCATAAATAATCTTCTTCTTTTTTTTCTCCTAATTGATAAGTCCATCACTAGGAGCCTACGTTAAGTGTAAATATTTTCATTCGGAATAACCTTACAATTCTTACAAAAGCTTCTATTGGCATTCTGGAGGAGTAAGTAATCAATCTGAGTCTTAGCTACTGTACTATGAAAAGTAATCAACTGATTCTCCCTCTTCGGAAAGCATGAGTTAGCAATAACTAACTCAAAGGCTTTGGCAAATTCCAGGAGAGACGTCGCTCCTCCATTCCTCTCCCCAAAACCAAAGCCTCCATGAACATCTTCAAACCCACTAGAAGTTGCGCCGATATGCCCGTTAAAATCTTTGCAATGAAGATTTTTTTTGTAACAGGTTTACCTCTCACAACCTCATCCAACTCTTTCCAAAAGAGCTTTTTGACTACCTCATCCAGGCCCACTTAGGGTGCATAAAAACTAACTACATTCACTATTTGACTATAGACCACAAGTTAAATAAAGATTATCCTATCATTAATTCTCCTAACCTCAACTATATACTCCCTAAGGTCTTTATCTACTAGAATACCTACTCCATTTCTATCCTTAAAATCACTTGAGTACTATAATTTAAATCCGTCTACGTCTTGGGCTTTGATTCCTAACCATCTTTTCTCTTGAACACAGACTATATTAATTTGTCTCCTCTTAAGACATTTCACTAGCTCTATGGACTTCTCTGTAAGTGATCCTATATTCCACGACCCTACTCTTAACTTAAGTAAGCCTATTCCCCTTTTACCAGCACTACCCCTTGCATCCAATCCCAATCGATGATACAACCTTAATCTACTATCAGATCCCAACACCACTAAACTAAAAACTAGTAACCCAACATACTACAAATGATCAAGACAACAATAATCCAATAGTACAGTACAAACAATAAATATAGAGTATATTTAACAGTAATCAAAGAATCATATTCAAATCTCAAGATGGATAAATGGGATATTAACTATACAATATATGGTAAAGGACAACCCAATATGATAAGTAAGCTCACAAGATATAATAAATGATAAGTATAGAACTATATGATAAATCCATAAATATATACGATGAGGAGAAGCACAACAAACATGAATCCACAACACAATATATACAAGGCAAGAGATATGGAGTATGAAAATGGAAGATACAATTAATTAAATAGTAGATAGAATGATATCACTTGGAAATTTTTGAATGTCTATGAAAAATGTTAGAAAGAGACTGTATCTTCACCAATTACCTCACCGAAAAATTGTATCTTGAGAGATTCTCACTAGATTCTGGAATATGACGTTGCCAGAGATGCGTGATTCTATCTTTAGACTAAAAAGTCAACCAAAAAAGAAAAGAAATCTTCACCAAAAATCTTGTCAGAATATAGAATATGATGTCAGCAGAATCTAAGATTGATATCATCAAAATCTAGGATAGGAGCGTAATTTTATCTTCGAACAAAAAAGTCAGCCAGAAAGTGTACTCGAAACTCTTCCATTCTTTTCCAGGAGAGGAAAGAAAAGAGAATCAGAAAATCTCAAAAACAAGGATAAATCTGGTGAAAAACTAATAGATCTGAAACTCTAACCTCAGAATTTGATTTCCTCACCATAGCAGGAAAAAGAAATTCTTAATGAAAAAATTTTACCAAAAAAGGATAGTCGCTAGAAATCATACTTTCACGACACCGATGAAGTCAGCGGCGATGAGAAAGAGGGGCTCCGATGTCTGGAAACAAACGTGAGCTAAGGGTGGAAGAGAAGTAGAGAGAGAAAGTCCACATGGACTCAAACAAGTGTTGCAGGTAGGATTTGAACATGCTATATCTGGATGGGATTCACATAATTCATGTCCTCGTTGAGAACATCAGCAGTCAAATTCTCATATTCGTGTACTTATTTCATGATTGGTTTATCGTCAATCATTTGAAATTTAATTCGTTGATCAACAACATATTTTTCCTTTCCTGCATTGTCAGCACTATATTTCTTTCTAGATTATCCCATATTTTCTTAGCAAATTTATATATATCAAATAAAGGATTAATCATATCATTCAACAAGTGTCCTCTAACAGTTTTGGTATCTTTTTCAAACTTCTTTTTGCAGTAGCATCAACAGTTAAAACATTACTAGAACCAATAAATTATTAGTACCATCTAAAGGAGTCTCATTAAATAAAACACAATCAACTTCTAATTGTTAAAAAAAATCAAAAAATTTTGTGATAAACATTTAAAATTGTGACCATCCAAAGACTCAAGCTTTGATAGATCAAGAAAAGTTTGTTCAAAGAAATGGTCATTTATCAATATAGTATGTAAGAAAATTGCTTTTAAATGGTTGAAAAAATAACTACAAGATTGATATTGGACTAGAATTAAACAACTTATTATAAACACTTTGTCGTGGTAAGTCTCTGCCTTGAAAATAATTTCGACCTGACAGGAATGCAAATCATTGTAGCTAATTGCTCCCTAAGGTTTCATAGTTACTTTCAAACACGTGCGCCCATAGAGAAAAGTTGGAAGTTGCTCAAACATCAATTGCCTAAAACTATTCAAGAAGAAAAAATGAGGAAGTCGGTTTCTTTTCTTTTCTTTTTTAGTTAGTTTGTCGTATAATGTTCACAAAAGCCTGCTTATATAGAATTTTTCAAGAGGTGTTATTATAAAGAAAAATATTAATTTTGACGCATTGTGGTTATAATTGACAATAAAGGCCACTACATCATATTCTTTAGAAACTCTTCTAATTGTTTTAAAACGAAAATATTTTTCCTTTGTAGTATATCTTGTTTTATCTTCTTTGTTACACAAAATTAATAAATGTAAAATTAATTATACACATGCAAGGCGCACACTTTGGAGGAATATTATAAATTGATAGAAATGAACATAGTTTGAATGTGACACTTCCACCGTGAAACATGAATTCGCATAAAATGATAAGTCTTCAAATTAAATTAATATATACTAGAATATTATGCATACACAGTTGATAATACATATACAAATCTAATTGTATGTTTCAAAATATTTTGACTTATGTAACAAATCTATCGTAGGTACATACCAACATTTATACAATTATTCATACTATATGTAATACAAAATAACATAAAAATAATCTATACACTGCATTTGCTATGTCACACTTAACGTATACAATAAATTTTAAATCAAAATAAATGAGCATACATCAACAAAATCAAGATGCTAAATAAATGTATACAACAATAATTGCAATTTAATTAATGTATACATAAAAAGAATTATAGTGCTACATATTTTCGTAAAATATCATTTCTAATTTTCAGAAATATAAAGACGATTATTATTCTTATATTACCACAGGGAGTGGGATATCCCTAAAATTATATTGAATAAAAAAGTAAATGAAAAATACTATCATAAAAAGTGTGCTTTTTAATCTTTGACTAATGTTTGCCAATAATTTATAATGCTAAAATTTGCATACCTCGAGTTCCATTCCTTGGCAATAATTAAAAAATGTAGGATTAAGCGTCCAAAATTATCAAATGAGAGTTTGAAAAGCTATCTTTGAATCCCTTAAACTATCTAATCTTTCTAATTGTAAGTACAAGAGAAAAGAAAAAATCTCTTACAGGCCAAATGAGATAGGAAAACTTTTAGGCTCCGATGATTTCTAGCAGAGGCACCTATCATCAGTTGACTAAATAACCCCATGAAGATATATGATTCTTGTACTCTTTTTGACCTCATAGCCAGTCACCAGGAAATGGGAGGACATTATCAGTATCTCCTTCAAGAGAATATCAATCACATTTGTTGTTTCAATAAACCCTCCTCACGAATAGATTAGAGCCCAAAAATCTAACAGCTTCTGAGCATTGACGATATTATCAAGTGATTGATTAGAATAACATAAAACAAAATAAAAGGCCACGGTAGTTCCTCACAAGCAACACAAAAAAAACTTATTAATAGATGCATCCTTGTTCGGAGCGATGAGACAGACAGAAAAGTAAACATAATCATCACTAACGTAAATTCCTAAAAATGAAAGTAGATCCTAGTCAAACATTATCGCATGAATGGTCTTCAAAATGGAGCTAATACACTCACTGTAGAGAATTCCTAATCCAAGACAAAACATCAGTGTGTAGCCAAAGTAGAAGCTGGTCTGGAAGAACCCTGACATCTTAGTCTTCATATAATAATAATAATAAAATGAGTATAGGTATACACTGACAGTGATAGAGGCAGTTGAGGAAAATGAAGTCCACTGCCAATGATAATTTTCAGCATTTAGTAGGAAATATGATCCCACAATAGTCACACAGACAGTAACAATAATGAGGACCAGAAAGATCAAAAGCATAAATCCATACACATAGTTAACCTGCAAAAGACAACAATAGAAGAGATTAGCAATGACTTTAAATATTGCAAAAGCCTAGCAGTTTCAAAGAAAACTATATACGTGTGATATGAGAAATTTAAAAAATAGCCATGTGCAAATTAAAAGGCATTACTTCATATATTCTTCTTCAATTTTAAAAAAAGTGAACAGATGCAAACTACAATATATCATGATATAAAAGAATTATGTTGAAGTCCCTTAGCTGTCCTCTTTCCATACTAGCCAAGGATAAAAAAATTATATTCCTCTCTCCCCTGATTCTGCAAGTAAAATAAAATAAACTGAATAGGCCTAAAGGGATAAAAGATCTGTCTGTCCAAAAACAATGCCCTTCACATTAACCTATGTAGTCTTTTCCAGTTAATCTCCAACACATTTTAATTGACATAAAAAATGAAAGGAAAAGAATATATTTTTGATAATGAGGAAAAGAGATAAATTTGCCCCTCTACTCTAATATATTGTTTGCATCTATCCTCCATTATACTATGTGACAAAAAATTACTCCAACAATAAGAAAGTCCTCAATATACCCTTAATTTGATGGATTTCCCTTCCAATTACCCAATTTCACTTGATTAGCCATTAACCCATTATCCAAATAACTAATTCGAAATTAATTATATTTACTATATTTTTTTACCAGTGGTATTTCTATGTCATCTACTGCCATTTCAATGTTAAGTTTCATAGTGAAAGTAATAATCTATGATAGAAAAACTTTGCCACTGATTAGACTTTGTGTCAGTTCAGTTCTGTTTTTTTACTAGACAATCCTATGTAATGAATTTTGTTTCAAAAGAAAAAATAGATACTTGGATACTTTAACGTTTAAAAGAAAATCTGAAATATATTTTATTTTATGTGCAGACTGTAGAGATCGTTGAATTAATTTCTTGCCTTTTGTTTACAGACATAAAATAAAAGTATTTTTTTAATTTAATAAAAAAGTATAGAGAGATCTTTTAAGAGCCCTAAAAAAATCACAAAAATAGATTATCATACAGAACATATATGGATCTCCAACCAAGCAGCGAGAAATGAGAATCAATAATTTAAGATTTAAGTTATCATTAACGAGGGAAAATGTTTAATTATAACAATCAAGTGATTATATTTTCTATGATAATCAAGTTCTTAATAAACTATATAAACACTCAATTTATTTGGGATGCAGTAAATAAAAGGGATGTTGAATTATATGAGGTAACGATAACTGTAACAGGTAAATACGTAATCAAGTGAAATTGCGTAAATAAAGAAAAATTTGGGAAATCCATTAAACTGAGGGTAACATTTGATAACTTTCTTACGGGTGGGTTAATTTTGGCCACAAATTATAAAAGAGGATATATGTAATCATTATATTATAGTTGAGGGGTACCTTTGGCCTTTTTCCCTAAAATGAAGCAGCATCGTACAAACGCAATTGACCATTTGACACAAACAAAATAGCATACATTCCCATTGCCATGCATCGTGACCCTCAACCTCCAATCGTATCTAAGAAGTGGCAGATGAAACACTACAAACTAGCCTTAAAAAAAAAAAAGCAAATTGTTCGATCAATAGGAGGACCCCTAATTGTATTTTAAATCCATGCATCATTTCACATTCATATTAATAGAAAGGATTTCCAAGCAATTGAAGGATATTCAAGTTCTTTGTATCTACATCTATCAACTTTTCTCCTTCAGTTTGTTATTCAAAGTAACTTAGTATTTATAAACCTAATAGAAGGTGAAACTACTCCAAAAAGTGCCTAAAAACGTGTCTCGAAAGTGTTCAAAATCTTTTTTTTATATATCTAAAAATTCGTTGATTATTTTGAAAATCTAACTTCATATTCTTGTTTAGGGGGTTCAAATTAGGGTGACAAGGGTCTAACCTCGAATTTAAAACAAAGGAATCAAATTATGAAATTTCACTTGGTGCAATTTCCCTAGAGCCTCCGCATCCTCGCCGCGACGCGAAGGTGCGTATTTTCTGCATAGTTTTTGTTAGTCATCCAGATTTTTCAAAGTGTTGGGCATAAATTTTCCCAAACATATTTTTACCTATACCTAGCCAAATTTCACCCTTATATCCCCAAAATATTTCTCAACACTCACTCAAACACAGTCATATTTTCACTCTCAAATTCTAGGCCCAAAACCCTCATCCAAGGTTAAGGATTCTCTTCAAGCTTCAAGACTCCATCTTCAACCTTCACCAAGAACTTCTCCAAAGCTAAGGTATGTGGTGTTGAACCATTGGGTCCTTTCACCCATGGTGCCTAGGTCTCCTTTTTACTAATATTGCATGATTTAAAGTTGTTTTTATATGTAGGTCTTGTATATTGAGAAATTTACTGCACAGTGATTTTTAGTTCATGCAAGTATGGTTGTTTTAGCATGTTTTGAGCTTCAAATCTTGGATCTACTATTGGATTTGATGAGGAGTTTTAATGTGAATGTCTTAGGGGTGTTGCAAGGTGTTGATTGATGGTTTTACAATGGATTTTCTTGCATGATTTCATCTTTAAATTGTATGATCTTTTACTCCATTACACCCCCCCAAGGTGTTTGATAAAATGTCCTGTTATGGTTTCATGAGGAAATGAATGTCCAAAGCATGAGATATGATGTGAACTATGTTATGATGATGAAATGAGCTTATGTATATGATTATTCATATATGAAATGTTACACGAGAGACTATGATGAATCCTTTATAAAGTATTGCATTAGACTAGGCCCAATCCGAGGGGACAAGAGCTTGGGTAACCATGTTGGGGTTTATACTCATCATCCATGCAAGGGGTTTATACTTTGTCACCATGTTAGTAAGGTGTGATTAGCATCAACCATGTGAGGGGTTTAAACCACACAGCCACCAAGGGGTTTATACCTTGAATAGTTAGCTTGGTATCTTTTACACATATGATGTTCTATATGAGTATGGATTACTTAAGCATGTTTTACTTATGCATTGATCATACATGTCATATTGCTATATTATGCCTATTGCCTATTGTTATGCATGTTGACTGTGAAGCTTATCTCTTGTTGCACTGTATCCTACATACTTAGTACATTCAAATGTACTAACGTATACTCTTACCTACATGATATCACCATATAGGTACTGATGCCCAAGTTGATCCTCCTCCTCCTCCATGTGACTAGACGACGCTATTCCAATCTTATTGGTGAATGCTCCATTTCAGAGACTTTGGTTTATGTTTTTCTTCTTATCTATGTATTGAGATACTATCCTATGTTCTATTTGATTATGAGAGTGAGCCCAGTTACTTTGTCTTTGCAACCACTCTATCTATATATATAGAGGTGTTTGTTGGATAAGTTATGTATTTATGATATGAGCTATGATTCCTTGCTTCTTGATGTTGATGCATTGCAAAGCTTTCCTTTAGCCCCAATGCCCCATTCCATTTTACATGTCTTTTATATGCTTTCACGACCAAGGATGTGTAATGATAAGTTAAGAGGCTTGTTTGGGTTCCTTCGGGTTCCCCATTCATTGTGTCATGTCTAGGCCCTAGGCTTGGGTCATAAAAAACTTGTATCAGAGCACTAGGTTGTTAGATCCTTGGAGTCCAATACACTGCATTGATTAGAGTCCTATTCATGGTTGTGAAGTGCGCCATGAGCATGAATAGTAGCCTATGAGGCATTTTAGGGAACGTTTCCCTTTTCCATATTCTAAGTCATGCTATAGAGTTATGATAAGTTCTTCCCCCTAATGATTGTTCCTTACTATGCTAGATCATGCCAAACACTAGAGAAAGACATGCCCAAACTCCCGAGGAGCAATCTATCAATAGTGAGCTCCGGGATTCTCTTACTATGCTTGCCCAAGTGGTGGCCAACCAAGTCCAACAAAGGGGCTAAGCCCCTCATGCTAATAGCCCGAGAGCTAGGGTAAGAGACTTTGTGAGGATGAATCCTCTGGCTTTCTATGGGTCAAAGGTGAATGAATATTTATAAGAGTCTATTACTGAGGTTTACAAACTCTTGTCTATCATAGGAGTTGGGCCAAATGAGAAGGCAAAGTTGGCAGCGTACCAACTCAAGAGAGTAGCCTAAATTTGGTATGATAGATGGAAGGGTGAGAAAGGCAATGTCTATGTGGTACTTTAAGAGGAATTCAAATTGGCCTTCCTTAATCGATTCTTCCTTTTTGAACTTAGGGAAGCAAAATTGTTTGAGTTTATGAACTTGAAACATGGTGGTATAAGTGTGAGTGAATATGCCCTCAAATTTAATCAACTTTTAAAGTATGCTCCTTACATGGTGTCCAACACTAGTCATGGATGAATAAGTTTGTTATAGGGTTTTTTGACTTGGTAAGTGAAGAATGCTGGTCCACCTTTCTTATTAGTGACATAGACTTGTCTCAATTGATGACATATGCTGAGCAAATGGAAGAAGAAAAGTTGAGAAAAAGGAGGGGCCATGAGGCCAAGAGATCCCGATTTGAGGGCAAGTTCCACAAGGATGCTAGATTTCATTAAGGCCAAGGGCCTCCTCATGATACTAATAAGGGGTTTGCCAATGACCTCCCTAGGCCACAAGGTATTGGTGGGATGGTTCCTAATGATGTGTGCCCCGAATGTGGGAGAAGCCATAAAGGCTCATGTTTGAGGGGCTCTAATGCATGCTATGAATATGTGGAGCTTGGTCACAAGAAAGTAAATTGTCCAAGAAACTATGGCAAGGTTCGGGGTGCTAATGGTTCCCATTGGGTAGAGATAGTCCTCAAGGTGGTGCCCCAAAGCACAATCAATTCTATGCTCTACATGGGAGGCAAGGGGTTGGTGAAGTCCCAGATGTTGTTACCAGTATGTTGAAAATCTTTGATCTTGATATATATGCTTTGATTGATCTGGGTGCCACTCTTTCCTTTGTCACCCCCATTGTTGCTAAAAAGTTCCATGTTGAGGCGGAGTTGTTGCATGAGTCATATGAGGTGTCTACTCCTATTAGTGTATCTATTATTTCTAGAAGGGTGTATAGAAATTATTCGGTTTGCATCTTGCATAAAATCTTACCTTGTGATCTTGTTGAATTAGATATGGTTGATTTTGATGTTATTCTTGGGATGGATTGGTTGCATGCCTACTATGCTTCTATTAATTGTAAGACACGTAGGGTCAAGTTTTAATTCTCAAATAAACCCATTCTTGAATGGTAAAGTCAGGATGTGGTAGTGAGGGGTAGGTTCATCTCATGCATTAAAGCCCATATGTTGATTTCCAAGGGGTGTTTGTATCATTTTGTGAGGATAAAAGATGTGGAGTACAAAGTCCCTTCCATTGAGTCGGTCCTGGTTGTAAATGAGCTTATTGATGTCTTCCCAAATGACCTTCCCAGTGTCCCTCCCGAAAGTGAGATAGATTTTGACTCAGATCTCCTTCCCGACACTCAACCTATCTCCATTCCCCGTTATTGTATAGCCCCAACGGAGTTGAAGAGGTATTTGTTGAACAAGTTATGTATTTATAATATGAATATCGTTCTTTGTCTCTTGATATTGATGTGTTGCAAAGCTTTCCCTTAGCCCCAATGCCCCATTCCATTCTACATGTCTTTTATATCCTTCCGCGACCAAGGATGTGTAATGACAAGTTAAGAGGCTTGTTTAGAGTTCCTTCGGGTTCTCCATTCGCCGTGTCACATCTAGGCCTAGGCTTGGGTCATGACAGAAGATTAGACTTTACCTTGTAGTTCTAGAAGGAGGTGAACACCAAATACATCTCAATAAATATGCTTCCAAATGACAGCAATCCTCCCATCAAGGAAACTACCGAGATGGTGTCAGATACCACTTCTTTTCAAGAATAGGCTGAGGTATGGTCTTGACACAACATGGATGTAATGACCCTAAAAAGTGCCCGAAAATATGCCTGGGAAGTGCTTGGAATTATAATTTACTTATATCTCATAATCCATGTGCGATATTGATAATCCAACTTCAAATTCTTGTTCAAGAGATCATTTTGAGTGGAAGATTAGTCTAACCCTAATTTAAGAGTAAACGATTAGCAATTTTAATTTTCTAAAAATGCAAATTCCAATGAGATTTGCATACCCTAGAATGACGTGACTAGGGCACGCAAATTAAAAAATCCTATTTTCGCTATAGGTCCGTGATGTAGACCTGTGTATTTTCCCGCCCAGTTAATTTTGTGAGGTCTAAGACTTTTGGGCCTTTGGTCTAACTATTCCCAAATGTGAAAGTGCTTATACTTAACCATTTTTCACCCTCATATCCTTCTAAACATTCCCCAATATTCATTCAAATACTTAGCTAAATATTTTACTCCTAAACTCAAGTCTTAAAATTCTCTCCGGATCTACAGATTTTCTTTCCAGCTTCAAGTCTCCATCTCTAATCTTTATCAAGTTATCAATCATCAAAAGAAGAATTAGGCCAAAAATTAGGATACATTCTGACAAAATCAAACTTCCATAGAAGAAAAGCAAATGAAAGGCTTTCATAAAAATTCTTGTAGAATCAAGAATGAAGTTTTCATTTTATACATGCCAGATCATGAATTAGTAACTACTTTAAATTTCCAAAAATAAAAACCACTTGTGTTGAACTTTTCATTTTTCGAATAGTTACAGAATCTCCATAAATAGGATCAGACCTTATTCCATGGTATTCTTCGAAGCTAAGGTATTTGGGTTTTCTTTCATGGGTTCCTTTCGCCCATGATATCCAAGCTCTTTTTACTCAAAATTATATGATTTATAGTTAATTTATTCATGGATCTTATATATTATGAAAATCACTACAGACCATGTTGGGGTTTATGAAATTGTGACTGTTTTACTATGTTTGGAGCTATGAACCTAAGGTCTATTGTGAGAATTTATGAACGGTCTTAATGTTTATTGTTTGAGGGTATTACCAAGTATCTATTGATGGATTTATACTGATTTTTCTAGCATGATTTCACTCTCAAATTGCATGATTCTACACTAGAATTACACACCCTCTAAGTGTTCGATAAAATGTCCGGTATGGATTCTTGTGGAATTGAAGGTCCAATGTATGTCTTATGAGTTGAATGACTATATGATGATGAAATGATGATGAGGTGATGATGAAATGATAACGGTATGATTTTGAAAGGAGTGTATATATATAATCCTATCTCTATTTAGTGTTGGGGATGACCAAGCCAAGCTCGAGGGGTTGTAGGCCCGGGTAACCTATCGAGGAGTTGGTACCTTGGGTGCCTAGGTTGGGGGGTGGTAGGCTTGGGTAACCTTGTTGGGGGTTGGTACCTTATAAAGGGGTTCGTACGTCACGTTACTATCGAAGGCCTTGACTTGAACTATAATAGTCACTCCTTACACTTGTATTATGATCTATATAAGCATGGTTTTACTTCATGCATCATTCATATATGCCATATTGTTAGTATGCTATTCATTGCTTATGATTACGTATTTTGCCTATGATGTCTATCTCTTGTTGTATTGCATCTCACATACTTAGTACATTCAAATGTATTAATGCATACTCTATTCCTATATGATATCACCATGTAAACCGTTGTACCGCTTAATCATACTCCTCCTCTATGTAGCTAATACGACTTTAATTAAGCTTGTTGGTAAGTCCTCCATTCAGGGGACATTACTCATGATCTTATGCCATATATTAAGACTTTCTCTTTTGACTTATGTGTTGACAATGAGGGTGAGCTCGGTTGCTTTGTCTTGGCCTCGCTCTTATCCATGTACTAAAGGTGTTATTGGACATGTTATGTACCTATGCTATGTGCTTGACTCTATTGACTCTTGGTGTTTATATTATAGAAGTTTCCCTTAGTCCTTATTCCCTTATTTATGTTTATCTCTTGTTGTCATTCTAATTGCTTCTGCGATCAAAGATGCGTAATGATATGCTATGAGACTTGTTTGGGGTTCTTTCATGTTCTCCATTCACTAGTCACTAGTCACGTCTAGGCCTTAAGCTTGGGTCATAACAAAGGTGGTATTAGATCACTAAGTTGTTAGATCCTCGGAGTCCAACACACTGCATTGATTAGAGTCTTATTCATGGGTGTGTTGTGCACTACAACTATGAGTAGAAGGCTATGAGATGTTTTAGAAATGTTTTCCTTCTTCATGTTCTAAGTCATGCTATAGAGTTGAAGTAAGTTTTCCCTCTAACCATTGTTCTTTGCGATGCTAGATCATGCTTAACATGAGGGGAAGATGAGCCTATATACTCGAGGAGCAACCGACCAATGGAGAGCTTAGGGATGCTCTCACCTTGCTTGCATAAATGGTGTCTAATCAAGCCAACCAAGAGGCCCAAGCCCTTTATGCTCCTACATCGGCCTCTCAGGTACGAGACATTATGAGAATGAATCCCCCGTAATTCCACGGGTCAAAGGTGAGTGAGGATCCCCAAGAGTTCATTGATGAGGTCTAGAAAATTTTGTCCATCATGGGGGTTACACTGGAGGATAAAGTGGAGTTAGAAGCCTACCAACTCAAAGGTATATCACAAATATGGTACAACCAATAGAAGGAGGAGAAAGAAGTCAACTATGTGGTGCTTTGGGAGGAGTTTAAGGTGGCCTTCCTTAATCGGTTCTTCCCCCTAGAACTTAGGAAAGTTAAGTTGGTGGAATTTATGAATTTGAGACAAGGGTTTTCGAGTGTGAGGGGGTATGCCCTCAAGTTTACCCAACTTTAATGGCCCTACTCGAGATCTAGGATGAACAAATTTGTGATGGGTGTTTCCAACTTGGTTAGTGAAGAATGTCGGTGTATCATGTTGATTAGTGACATGGACTTGTCACATTTTATGACCCATGCCGAGCAAATGAAAGAGGAGAAATTGAGGAAGAGAAGGGGGCATGAGGCCAAAAAGGCCCATTTTGAGGGTAAGTTCCAAAAGAGTAGATATTCCATCAAGTCCAAATGCCTATTCATATATTTGATAAGAGGGTTGCAAATGATTTTCTAAGGGACCAAGATGTTAGAAGTGTGGCTCCTATTTATGTGTGTTTGAAATGTGGTAAGGGTTATGGTGGCCCATGTTTGAAGAATACTGGTGCTTGTTATGGTTGTAGGAGTTGCGACATAAGGTAATAGATTGCCCTCAAAACCACAACAAGGGCAGGAAGGTTTATCCACAAGGTGTTAGTGCAGTCCCATTGGGGAGAAGTGGCCGACAAGATGGTGCCCCAAGGCACAATAGGTTTTATGCTTTTCATGGGAGGCAAGGAATTGATGAAGACCCCGATGTTGTTATCAGTATGTTAAAAATCTTTGACTTTGATGTGTATGCATTGATTAATCTAGGTGAAACTCTTTCTTTTGTTACCACCTTTGTTGCCCAAAAGTTCCATGTTGACCCCAAGTTATTGTATGAGTCATATGAGGTGTCTACTCCTATTAATGCATCTATTGTTGCTAGGAAAGTTTATAGAAGTTATCCTATTTGTATTTTGCATAAAATCTTGCCTTGTGATCTTGTTGAGTTGGACATGGTTGATTTTGATATTATTCTTGGGATTGGTTGCATACATACTATGCTTCTATTGATTGTAGAACCCATGGGGTCAAGTTCCAATTTCCAAATGAACCTGTCCTTGGGTACGAAAGTCAAGATGTGATGGTCAAGGGTAGATTCACCTCTTGCATTAAAGCCCCTAAGTTGATCTCTAAGTGGTGTCTTTACCATCTTGTAAGGGTTAGGAATGTGGAGTCTAAAGTCCTTCCCATAGAGTTGGTTCCAGTTGTAAATGATTTTCTTGATGTCTTCCCAAATGGCCTTCCCTGTGTTCCTCCCGGCATAGACCTCCTCCCCAATACTCAACCCATTTCTATTCCCCCTTACTGTATGGCCCTGGTGGAGTTGAAGGAGTTGAAGGAACAATTGAGGGACTTGTTGGAGAAGGAATTTGTTAGACCTAGACAATCACCTTGGGGTGCTCTAGTATTGTTTGTGAAAAATAAGGATGGATCCCTTAGGATGTGTATTGACTATCGACAACTCAATGGGGTCACCATCAAAAATAGGTATGCTCTTCCAAAGATTGATAATTCGTTTGACCAATTGCAAAGGGCTAGCCATATCTCTAAGATTGATCTTCCGTCCAAGTATCATCAAGTGAAAGTGAGCGTGTGTGATACTCCCAAGACAGCCTCCCGGACTATGTATGGGCACTATAAATTTATGGTGATGTGTTTTGGGTTGACCAATGCACTGGCCATGTCTATGGACCTAATGAATAGGGTCTTTAAACCCTACCTTGATTCCTTTTTTTTGGTCTTCATTGATGACATTTTGATCTATTCTCATAGTGAGAAAGAGCATAGGGCTTATTTGAGGGTTGTGCTGTAAAGATTCATAGAGGAGAAATTGTATGCTAACTATGAAAAGTGTGAATTTTTGTTGAAGGAAGCTTCTTTCCTAGGGCATATGGTGTTAGAGAATGGTATAAAGGTGGATCCTAAAAAGACCGATGTGATTAGAAAATTGCCTAGACCATTGACCCCGTGAGATATTTAGAGTTTCTTAGGCTTATCGGGCTATTATCAGAGGTTTGTGAATGGGTTCTCTTCTATTGCTTCTCCTATGAAATAATTGACTCAAAAAAAGGCCAAGTTTGTGTGGTTTGATGAATGTTAAAGGAGTTTCTAATCATTAAAAGTTAAACTTATGTCCGCTCCTATATTATCACTTTCATATGGGCTTGAGGGATTTATTGTGTATTGCGATGCTTCCCGGGTTGGTTTGGGTTGTGTGTTGATGCAAAATGGTAAGGTCATAGCCTATGCTTCTAGACAACTCAAAGTACATGAAAAGAACTACCCTACCCATGATCTTGAGTTAGTTGTCGTTGTGTTTGCATTAAAGATTTGGCGTCATTACTTGTATTGGGTGCATGTTGATGTGTTCACCTATCATAAGAGCTTACTATATGTCTTCACTCGAAAGGATCTCAATTTGAGGCAAAGTAGATGGTTAGAACTTCTTAAGAACTATGATATAAGTGTACAGTATCATCTCGGTAAGGCAAATATGGTGGCAAATGCTTTGAGTAGGGTATCTATAGATAGCCTAGCTCATGTTGATGGTAGTGATACGGAGATGGCAAGGGAGATGCACCAATTGGCTAGATTGGGAGTTAGGTTGGAAGAGGTTGGTAATAGGGGTATTGTTGTTATTGATGGTTCTAGGTCTTCCTTGATTGATGAGGTGATAGCAAAACAAGATCTTGATCCTTCTTTGTTGGAATTCAAGGCCTTGGTGAAAGAGGGCAAGGTAGAGGTTTTCTCCCAAGGGGAAGATGGTGCCCTTATGTACCAAGGTTGGTTGTGTGTACCATATGTTGATGGTTTGATAGAAAAGATCCTTGATGAGGCCCATAACTTTTCTTATTCTATCCATCTGGTTCCACCAAAATGAATAGATACTTGAGAGATGTGTATTGGTGAGGAGGCATGAAAAGGGACATTGCCAAGTTCGCTTTTGGTTATCATAGATGTCAACAAGTCAAAGCCAAACATCAAAGGCCAGGTGGCCTAATCCAAGACATTGAGATTCCTACTTGGAAGTAGGAGGTGATTAGTTTGAATTTTATGGTTGGGTTGCCCAAGAATAAAAAAAGGTTTTTATTCCATTGAGTGGTGGTTCATAGGATGACAAAATTGGCTCACTTTCTACCGGTTAAGACCACATATGCTGCTGAAGATTATGCAAGGTTGTACATTCATAGCTTGGAAAGGTTGCATGGGGTTCCTTTATCCATCATATCGGATCATGGGGCAAAATTCACCTCATACTTTTGGAGTTCCTTTCAAGGGGGTCTTGGTACTAGAGTTAAGCTTTCTACGGCCTTCCACCCTGAAATGGATGGCCAAGTTGAAAGGACCATCGAACCCCTTGAGGATATGCTTAGGGCATGTGTGTTAGATCTTAAAGGTAGTTGGGATAATCATCTTTCGTTGATTGAGTTTGCCTACAATAATAGCTATAATTCTAGTATCGGTATGGATCCACTTGAGGCTCTCTATCGAAGACGTTGTAGATCACCGGTTGGTTGTTTTGAGGTTGGTAAGGTAGCTTTGTTGGGACCAGATTTGGTTATGGAAGCTCTTGAGAAGGTTAGGATTATTAGAGAAAGGTTGAAGACAGACTAAAGTCACAAAAATTCCTATGCCGATGTGAAGAGAAGGGATCTTGAATTCCAAGTTGGTGATTGGGTTTATTTGGAAGTGTTACCCATGAAGGGTGCCATTCATTTTGGTAAGAAGGACAAGTTGAGACCAAGATATGTGGGTCCTTATAGGGTGATAAGAAGGGTTGCCAAGGTGTTTTTTGAGTTGGAATTGCCTAGAGAAATGGATATGCTTCATCCGGTGTTTCATGTGTCCATGTTGAGGAAATTTATGGGTGATCCAAATGTCATTGTGCCTCTTGATATTATGGGTGTTGTTGAAGATAATTTAACCTATGAAGAGGTTTTGGTTCATATCTTGGATAAACAAGTGAAGAGATTGAGAAACAAAGAGGTTGCTTCAATTAAGGTCCTTTGGAGGAATCAACAAGTTGAAAGTGCTACTTGGGGGGCTGAGGCGGACATGTAAAAGCGCTACCCTTACCTTTTCCACTCCACTTAAGCCTAAGGAATTGATCTAAGTCCTTTATATGATCTCAAGTATTAAGTTGAGCCCTCATGTCATTGCATATGCTCATGTTTAAATTGACTATGTTCATGATGATTTTACACTTATAATGAGATTTTGAAATGATGTTTAAGTGCATTGTTGCATCTTTATGTGGGCTGAAATTTTTCATGTTTGTGTCTCTCATATATGTCTCTTTGAAATTTGGGGATGAATGTTCCCAAGGGAAAGATATTTTAACGACCCTAAAAGGTGCCCAAAAATGTGCCTCAAAAGTGCCCAGAATCATAATTTCCTTATATCTTAAAATCCATGCGTGATATAAAATATCTGACTTCATATTCTTGTTCAGGGGGTCATTTTGAGTAAGAACTGGGTCTAACCCTAATTTAAGAGCAAATGATTAGCAATTTTGGTTTTCCAAAAATATAAATTCTAATGAGGTTTGCGCGCCCCTGGTGCGACACGTCTAGGACACACAAATGAAAAAATCCTATTTTCGTGATAGGTCCACGACACAGACCTATGTATTTTTCTACCCAGTTAATTTTGTGCGGTCTAAGACTTTTGGGTTTTGGGCCTATGATTTTCCAAATGTGAAAATGCCTATACTTAACCATTTTTCACCCTTATATCATTCTAAACATCCCCCAATACTCATTTAAACACTTAGCCAAATATTTTACTTCTAAACTCAAGCCTCAAAACCCTTTCTGGATCTAAGGATTTCCTCTCAAGCTTCAAGTCTTCATCTCCAATCTTTATCAAGTTCATCTCCAAAGCTAAGGTATATGAGTTTCTTTCATGGGTTCCTTTCACCCATAATACCCAAGCTCTTTTTACTCAAAACTACATGATTTTAAGTCGATTTATTCATGGGTCATATCTATTATGAAAATCACTACACATTATGTTATGGTTTATGAACTTGTAACTGTTTTACTATGTTTAGAGCTATGAATCTAAGGTATATTGTGAGAATTGATGAAGGGTATTGATGTTACTGTTTGAGGGTGATACCAAGTGTCTATTGATGGCTTTACACTAATTTTTCTAGCAGTATTTCACTCTCGAATTGCATGGTTTTTGATGTGCTGTCAAATTACAGTATATTTGATGCCTAAAATAAGGAATTTTGTGAGATCTTAAATAGATATTTTAGTGTTTTGATGTGTTTTTATATTAATCTTGCCGAGAATTTAGGTTGGCATGATTTTGAAGAAATGTTATAGATTTTGCTGAAGCATAAGCCATACGAGCGCTCCTACGAGTCGTAGCTCACTCTATGAGTTGTAGGTTGTGTCGTATCAAGAATCAGAGACCAAAAATTAGAAATCTTCCAAGTGAAGGTCACCCCTACGAGCCCAGCCTACGATTCATAAGGCATACTAGGATTTGTATAGGTGGACTCATAGCAAGAATTAGAGAGACAAAATATTGGACCAAAAATTGAAGACCAAGACCACGAGACTAACATACGAGTTGTACATTGAGTAATGACTCGTACCTATGGGTCATACTAGTGCAGTCCAAGATGCAAAAAACCTAATACGAGACCTTGACTATGACTCATAGGCCAACCTACGAGTCGTAACTGTGAAATTTATCAGATTCTAGCTATCTTTTCTGCAAAATTCCTAGGGTTGTTTTATAAATACTATAAGTAGTTTAAGTTAGGTTTATGAAGAGAGTTCGAATAGTAGACATCTCTCCATTACATTTTGAAGCTTTTCTTAGGTTTTTAGAGTAGATTATTGTTCTCTTTGGAAAATCCATTTTGGGGATTGCAAATCTTTCTTTGCTCTCATTGTTGATCAAGCTTGTGGGTTTGCAACGTATGGTGCTTATCTTCTCCATTGTTATTGGTGAAACTCTCAACTATGATTATTATATGTATTTTTATATGTTTTATCTTAGCCATGAGTAGCTAAACACCCATAACTTGGGGTTGTAGGAACCATGGGTAGTTGACTTAAGATGACTTAGGTTTTGTGTATGTCTATAATTGGGGTTTTGCATGTATTGTTTATTTCCCTTCATGATTAATGTTGTTTTGGTGGTGGCCAACACCAAACCTCTACCTACTATCACGAACTCGATAAAGGTAGTGACGAATAGGAAAAGAAAAGTAGATGACAAGATTTGATTGATGTTTTCCCATCTAATCAACCAAACCTAACCAAGGAGAGGTTGACTGAGACAATAGGTAGTGGTTAGTTGGCACACCATGGTGGCCGACCAAGCACTATAGTGAAATTCAACCTTCACCTTCACAAGAGGGCTGGAAGAACCTAAATTACCATCCTGCATACAATTCACCGATCAAAGTTATGTTACCTAGGGTAATTGAGTCAATGAGCCATGGGAAACATAATTCCCAAGTTGCCTCTAAAATTGAGTGTTTTCTCAAATTGTAATTAGTATTTAATTTTTGGTTGTCTTTGAATCACAACAACCCTCCTCCTCCATCTAGAGATTGTAGTTATAGATACTAGGAAATTAGTAGTAGTGAAATCTTATAGTCAATCCCTATAATCCTTGTGGATTCTATCCTAACCTCGGTTAGGTTAATTAGTGATAGCGATCGCTTTCTTATTGGATCATGACCATCATCAACAAAATTATGGCGTCGTTACCGGGGAATACGGCTAGGTTTTTACTTGAATTCACTATTAGTTAGTCTTAGTATTAATTTCTAGAGTCTCTTGTACTTTAATTTTGTTTTATTTTTGTTGTTTGATTTCTCTTGTAGGGTGTACTAGGTTGTATGCCCAACACAAGGAGCCAAGGCAATCCCTTAGCTCCATTAAATTTGGAGATCCATCGACTACCAAGAAGGATGGCTCAAGTGAATGAGGACATTGAGGTTGAGAAGGATATACATGCGAATGAGGAAAACTTAAGAAGAAAGGAGAATCCACTACAAAGGGTTAACGGCCATAGCCTAGAGATTTTAATGCAAATGCTTACAATTAGAATCAATACCGATTAAACCCTATGGCGATGGATATTACCAGTTCAATAGTACTGCCCCCTCTACCAACAGATGTGAAGTTCGCGGTATCAAGTGGATTGCTCCGAATGATCCAAAAGCATGGCCTATTCACAAGGTCACTGTCAGAGGATCCCCACCGTCATCTCCAAAATGTCGTCTTGGTGTGCAAAAGTGTCATGGAGACATAGAATATTTCTATTAACACCATGGTATTGAGGGTGTTTCCATTATCATTGACTGGAAATAAAGCTATATGGTTGTTTGAACTTCCTCTAGGTACCATCACGAGTTGGGTTGAGCTACAAAGGGTGTTCCTAGAAAGATATTTCCCAAGGTCGAAAAAAGCTGAAGCTTAAGGACAAAATTAATAACTTCGACAATTGCTTGGAGACTCTCTTAGCACTACATGGGAGAGATTCACCAAATGCTTGAGGATGGTCCTTGATCACAAAATTGTGATGATGCTTTGGTCAATATCTTCTATAGAGCACTTGATGATAATAGCAAAGCTTGCGCCAACACGATCATAGGAGGTGTTTTTCTTAATCAGCCATTTGAGCTAGTGGCCAAAATAATGGAGCAAGTGGTTAAGACCAACAGAGCATGGGGACAGAGTGAGCATAGTAATACTAAGAGTTCTTGTGTGGTCATCACAATAGTGAGAAGCCTAAAGTGAATGAAGAGATTATAGAGCAACTTGTTCAACTCCGTAAGAGCATGGATTTGGTTTTGAAGCAAAATTAAGCTAGTATGAAGGTAATATCTCACCAACCCCTAATTACTCCTGTGTATGATGAGAAACTCTTTGATGAGGATACCTGTTATATGAGCAACCAAGTGGCGGGTTTCTAGAACAACCCCTTAGGGTCCAATTCGGACTAGTCCAAGCAAAAGGTTCCAGGAATCAAGGTCAGAAGTTTAACCATGATGGGAAGTATATAGATAATAAGGGTGGATACTATGAGAGAGAAAGAGTGCCATACGCAGAATAGAGAAGAGAGAGCTATAGAAACGGTCCTTATGTGCCACTACACAATCATGATGCCGGATCAAGCAATTCTAGGATCGAAGATATGTTTGAAAAGTTATTGAAGCGAACACACCATCAAGATGAGACTCTAAAGGGAATGAAAGCAGATATCTCAAGTATTAATCAAAAGATAGAGTCTCATTCAGTGGCAATCAAGCAACTTGAGCAACAATTTAGACAAGTTTCTTTATAATTGAACCAATGCCAAAAGGGCAACCTACCAAGAAATACGATTCAAAATCCTAAAAATAAAGGGCATTGCATGGCGGTGATGACTCGAAGTGGTGAGAGCAAAATAGACCCCTCTATGTCAGTTCTGGTGGATGAAGTCGGCAAAAAGGGTCTTGGTGGTGAAGTTGAAGTTAAAGGAGAAGATCCTAAAGGTGTTGGGATGCAGCAAGAAGAGATAAGGGAGCATGACAAAGTGAAATCCATCCCAAAACCTCCTCCTCATTCCCTCAAAGGTTCAAGTATAAGGAAAAGGAGGGAAAGTTCAAACACTTTCTCTTGATGTTGAACCAACTCTCCATCAACATTACTCTCCTAGAAGCATTGGAGAAAATTCCCAAATATGCTAAGTATATGAAGGACTTAGTCACCAAGAAATGCATTTTGAGCTAAGAGTTCTCACGAGAACTCCAACAATGTAATGCAATTATGACTAAATGCCTTGCTTAAAAGCGAGAGGACGCCGAGGCATTCACCTTTCCTTGCACTATTAGTGACGTTGAATTTGCAAGAGCATTATGCGGCTTAGGATCAAGCATCAATTTAATTACTCTTACCGTATTCAAAAAGCTTGGCCTTGGTACTCCTACCCCGACAAAAATGAGGTTGCTTATGGCAGATCAAACTATTAAAAAACCAGAAGAAATCCTTTTGGATGTTCTTATTAAAGTTGATAAGTTCATCTTTCCAGTAGATTTTGAGATCCTCGACTGCAAAGTTGATTTTAAGGTGCCCATCATTTTGTGAAGACCTTTTCTAGCCACTAGAAGAGTAGTAGTGGATATGGATTCAGGTCGGCTGCAGTTCAGGGTTAATGATGTAGAAGTTGTATTCGATATTCACCAATCCATGAAACACCCAGATGCATGTAAGAGTGAAGTGTGGACCCTCAATAATAGTTGACAAAGAAAGATGACAAAGTTGAGCCACGACGTTAAAACAAGGTGCTTCTTGGGAAGCAACCTAAGCATTTTGCTAATTATTTGTCTGTTTGAGACTTAGAGTAGTAGTAGTACTTTGATTTAAAATTAGATACAATGATGCAATTGTAATAATTTTGAGGATTTCTATGCTTTGAGACTTGGTTTGCAGGTGAAAAGTGGAAAAACTGAAGATTTGAAAAAAAATGGACTTGGAGTAGCTCCTATGAGCAGGCCCACGAGCCGTAATCTTTACTATGACTCATAGTTATCCCTCGTAGAGGGAAACAATAAGTATTCAAAGTTGGCACATGCACTATGAGCCAACCTTATGATTCATAGGATCACCTACGAGTCATAAGAGGGGTTCATAGCACCCAAGTATAATTTCTGAATTTTCACCAAGTGTTGGGTCTGGTACGAGATTGGGACCTATGAGTTATAGGATAACCTCTGACTCATAGTCAGGGTATCGTAGCCTCGATCTGCAAATTTTTAAAACTCGACCCAATTTTGCTTATATAAGGGGTAAAAATAAAATTTGACCCCTATTCCTAATCCCAAACCCTAAATAGGCGACAAAAAACAAAAATTCTACTTCTATGTTCTTTTTTGGTGAAACTCTCGACCACTCCACATTATTTTCTCGAAAAGATTCTGGTAAGGTTACCAATTCCTAGGGTTTCGTCTTGATTTTCAATTTTCTTCACTTTGGTTCACCTCTACAATCAAATTGGTAAGCTCTACAATTATATTTCTCGATTTTTGTTGATGAGCTTGTTCCCTACATGAGTATAGGTTTAGTTTGACTAGGCTTAAGTATGCCAAACATTGATTTTTGAGCTAACTTGTAATCTAGGGTTTGTAGACTTTGGAAAAGATTGAGTTGTAAATTGAACCTTGTTGAGGTTCTTGAATGGATGATTGTGAGCATGAAATTGGTAATTTTTTTGTTTATATTGCATTATTGTTGTGGGAGTTGAAATGTAGGTAGTACGGGTGTGATTGCCTGTGTTTGAACATATGGGTTGTGATTGAATCATTATGAATAGTGATTACACTCATTTGGAACACATATGGTTGTCAAGTGTTAGTTTGTATCATTTTTATGTTTGTTGGGCTTGACGAATTGTAAAATTGACATCGACTCTTAGGGATGATGGTCGTTTTGAACTGCTATTGTTAGTTTGGAATTGAATATGTGTCATTTAGTCTTGCTTTGCTCCTATTTGCTTAAATGAGTTGAAATTTAGTGATGTATTTGTGTTTCGAGTGGGAAATAAGTAGGCATTGCAGGTGTCTTCTGTGATCAGTTACGAGGCACTCCTACGACTCGTAAGTTCCTATATGAGTCATAGTGTTCCCTCGTAGCAAGCATCAGTCACCTATAACTCCTTCATATTTCGCATATGAGACCCATATACGACTTGTAGTACCTGGTATGACTTGTAGTGAGGGTCTCGTAAACTTAGATAAGTTTTTAAAATATTTCTGAAACTAGGTACGGATCAGACCTACAACTCGTAGGTTATCCTAAGAGTTGTAACTGCATCTCAATCTGTGATCAGAAAGCATGTTTAAAGGCATAACTAGTTCTATGAGGCCAGTATATATACGAGTCATAACTATAGATATACAGGTATGAGTGCAGTTATGACTTGTAGGTCAACTGTAGATGTAGTTACTACTCGTAGGCATCTACAGTTGCATCAGTGCATAGTTAAATTTTATTTATTTTTGGTTCATGTTCTTTGCTTTGTATTTCAGTGAATCAAACATCTGGGATTAACAGGTTGCTTTGTGGGTTGTTTGCAGACAAAATGCCTCCAAAAGACAAACGGGCTATTCAAGCTCTTCAACGGAGGTTGCAGGATGAATAGAGTCAGGATAGACTTGGAGGCCAATAGACCTAAAATTTAGGCACTTGCATCACAGACGCCAATGGAAGTGAGTAGTTCCTCCTTGTCTGAAGAGGAGGAATAATAGGGCAACAGGGGTGGGTCAGATAGTAGCTTGCCATAGATGACCCCCTCATATTTTGGCTCCAAGTGTGAGTTAAAAAGCACCTCCCGAACCCAACAAGGTGAGGTACAGTCCCAACCACCAGCCGATCATAGATGGTGCATCCTTAGAGTGAAAGAAATATACGATCGGAGTTCGGAGCCAAAAGGGCAAGGCAACATGGTTTGCTAATTTCATAAGGAGTCCCGGTTGAATGCATCTGGTCTAGATAGAGTACCTGAATTGGATGCTGAGTTGGATGAGCATAGGCTACGTCTGACCACACAGCAGTTGGGAAAATATGCCCCTTACGTAGTCCGTGAGTTCTATACGGCATATCTTGCTACACTCTGCCGAGGGTTGCCAAAGAACAAAAGGCCAATCAAGTAGCCTAGGCTATGGATGGTGACAGTCCAGGGGAGCAGGGTGGATATCTTGGAGAAGACTATCACACGAGTGCATTTTGAGCCCAATTATAGAGTGCCTCAGTCCATTGCAGAGTATGATAGCCGTATTGATAAAATAAGGAGAGCGCGGTGACTGGGAAGGATGTCGAGCCTATGACAGAGTTGCTATAGTAGATCACTAGTCAAATTTGTGAGGAAGGTGTAGAACCGATGTGGGTCACAAACCACGCAAATCCCATTGTTAAAGTACACCTATCATTTTGGGCCAAGTTTTGGTGGTCCATTATTCGTTGGCATATTTGGCCAACCTTCGTGGGTAATGTGATAACCCTTGAGAGAGCAGTCCTGTTGCCAACATCCTAGCTGGCTGTGCTATAGATTGGGCCTGGATTATTTCGGAGCAGATTCACAAAGCTGCATCTCGGATGAGCACCTCACTACCGTTTCCAGTTCTGATCGATCACTATGCAGTGTAACATATGTTCCTATCGATCCTCATTGGGACCCTCATGTTGAGGCTACACGCACTATATATCCCAGCCTAATCAAGGCTGATAAGAATTTGGTATCCTTACCATCAGCAGCTCTTCCAGTTATCCCAGAGCCATTTTCGGTTGAGCCACAGGTTCCAAGTTCACCTCCAGCTCCTATGGGTACTACTCAAGCTATTACAGAGCCCACACCGGCAGCCGAGATCGAGTCTACACCATCCACTAGCATCCCAGCACCCATAGCAGCTACATTTCAAGTTGACCCTCTTTTCTCTATTGTTGATTTTTAGGCTTTATTGCACAGGGTGGCTGTAGCAGAGGGCAGGCTATGAGAGTTATCAGCACGGGTCCAGCCGTTGATTCATCAGACTATTTGGGATGCCAAGAAGAGGATGCAAGTATTTGCCCGATATTTAGTTGATGAAAAAGCCCAAGCGGTTGATACACGGGTCGATGCATTCGAGGCTAGAGTCCAGAAAAGGCTTGATGGAGCTAGGCTGGCCGATGCGAGTGCATTTACTGAGGAGTTGGCGAAATTCAAGGATGACATATTACAGATGTTGGTAGCTCCTATTCCATCCCCAGAAGTAGCACCGATAGATGATAAGGCATTTGATTGGCTTAACAATCGTCCAGAGATTCATGGGAAGAGGCCTCTAGATCATGATGACCTAGAGTCGACCTCAAAGAAGCAGAGGAAGGGGGAGGAGCCCATACCTGAGGAGGTGGTGCAGGAGTTGCTTTTATTAGTGGCTATTCGGAGAGACCGAGCACAACACACCCCACCTAGAAAAGGTACTTCCAGCACTGCAGCAGAGGAGGAGAGTCAGCCCCAAGACCCCACAGATCAGCTAGAGACCGCAGCTTGATACACAAAGATGTTTGACTTCTTTGGCCCTAATTCTTATCTCGACATTTTAGATACTTTGTTCTCTCTTTAGGCAATTTTGTTCTTATGTTGGTTTTTGGTTGTGTTTTAAATATGTTTATGTGGATGTTATTTTTACTTCTACTTTGGATCTTTATTTTTGGGCTTTTAATGAATATATGTATATATTTCTATGTTATGTGTTTTATTATTGCTTTTGTCTTTACTTTGAGGACAAAGTATCATCTTTTGGTGGGGTGGTGGAAGTTATGGAGCAAGGTGAAGTCTGAGTAGCCTTAAGTCCATAACTTCCCCTAGTTTTGATCTCAAGGTTTTCTTGTCGTACTTTTTTTTCCTTATGGATGTTTACTTTCCTGTTGAACCGACATGTTTGGGTAGTGTAGATAATGGGTAAATTCATAGTAGTGTTATTTGTTGGCATATACATAAATTTTAGAGTTATTTTCAATGTTTTGATCAAAAATTAGGTACCCTTCTCAGAATTTTTGAGGTCATGAGTATTGATATATTCATACATTTTTGAGTATCTGGTAATGTTTGTTCTGATATTGCTAAGGTAAGCTGAGACTGAAAGCATGAACTGTGAGTCTATACTTGATTGTGGATGCAATTGTCATGTTTGTTGTGATCTTATTTTGCTGTATTCATGCATCTTGTATGGACTCAGAACTTGCCTTGTTACTCTAAAGTTGGTTTGGTGATGTGGTGGATATGGAAAGGATCTTTGGCCTTTGTTCTTTGAGTGAAACAACTTTTAGCCCAAAATAACCCACCAGTTGAGTGAGAGAATCCCCTTTTCCAAATTTTTCAGCTTATCATGTACTCATTCTTTCTTGATACCTTGCTAGCTTAACCTTGTCTGGTGAAATACCTTGTTATTGGCCCTGGTTTGTCCTTGAACATGTGAACTTTGATTGAGGGGCCAAAGGCCTAAGTTGAGGGTGGCTGCAGTTGGTGGTCCTGGTTTGAGGCATAGATATTGTATACTTCACCTGAGGCTAAAAGCCTAAGTTGAAGATGGCCCTTATTGTTGTAAAGTAAAAGTGATAAGGTGGATAGTTGAAAAATCATGAAAGAAATGAAAAAGCATGAACCGAGTGAAAGAAAGTAAGAAAAAGTCCCTTTAATTGAGAAAAAGTAGCAAAAATGAGTTTGAAATAAAGGCACATCTGAAAAAGAGAAAGAAAGCACTCGAGAAAAGTTCAAAGCAAGAGAACAATGTTGGATTATTAAAGCAAAAAGTGTTGGTCAACATGATTCAAGGATAGCTTTTAGTCACTACTTGACGAAAATGCCGCACCAAATCACCTTGAGCCTATGTTACAAGCCTATAATCCTAAAGTGATCCAACTCCACTCTATCACCATGCTAGAAAATGAGTATAGAGGCAAACCTATGATGTTAGTCAGCATGCATTGAATTTCAATTGTGAGAGTGAGAATGATTCCTCAGTCCCTGAATTTTTAATGCTTTTGAGTGAGTATAAGGTACTTCTTTCTAGTAAGGGTATTTGCACTACTTGAGTAGCATATGACTATACCAGTGATTGTGGACAGTTAACACTCCTTAGCTTGTCATAGTTGGATTGTCAGGTCTTTCATGAAGTTCTTGTTTGTTCAATAACTTTGCAACGCTATTTTAAAAGTAGTAGTTTGGTATCTAAACCAAATTAGTTGTTGTATATGCCATTAATATAGCTGCTATGTATTTCTCTTTATCTGCGTAGATTGAGTCATCATTTGAGGACAAGCAACAATTCTAAGTTGAGGGTGTTGATGTGCTGTCAAATTACAGCACATGTGATGCCTAAAACAAGGGATTTTGTGAGTTCTTAAAGCAACTTTTTAGTGTTTTGATGTGTTCTTGTATTAATCTTGTAGAAAAGTTAGGTTGGCATGATTTTGAAGAAAAGTTGTAGATTTTGCTGAAGAATAGGCCATATGAGCCCCCTACAAGTCGTAGCTCACGCTACGAGTCGTAGGTTGTGTCGTAGCAGGAATCAGAGACCAAAAATAAAAAATCTGCCAAGTGAAGGTCACCCCTACGAGCCCATCCTATGAGCTATAAGGCACACTACGACTCATATAGGTGGACTCGTAGTAAGAATTAGAGAGCCAAAATATTAGACCAAAAATGGAAGACCAAGACTACGAGACCAATATACGAGTTATAGCCTGAGTAATGACTCGTACTATGGGTTGTACCAGTTTAGTATGAGATACTAATAACCTAATACGAGACCCCGACTATGACTCATAGGCCAACCTATGAGTCATAATTGTGAAATTTATCAGATGCCAGCTGTCTTTTCTGCATAATTCCTAAGGTTATTTTGTAAATACTAATAGTTTAAGTTAGGTTTTTGAAGAGAGTTCGAACAGAAGTCATATCTCCATTATATTTTGAAGCTTTTCTTAGGTTTTTAGAGTAGACTATTATTCTCTTTGGGAAACCCATTTGGGGATTGCAAATCTTTCTTTGTACTCATTGTTGATCAATCAAGCTTGTGAGTTTGCAACTTGTGGTGCTTATCTTCTCCATTGTTATTAATGAAACTCTCAACTATGATTATTATATGCATTTTTTTTGTTTTATCTTAGCCATGAGTAGCTAAACACCCACAACTTGGGGGTGTGGGAACCATGGGTAGTTGACTTGAGATAACCTAGGTTTTGTGCATGTTTATGATTGGGGTTTTGCATGTATTGTTTATTTTCCTTCATGAATAATGTTGTTTGGTGGTGGCCAACACCAAACCCTGCCTACTATCACGATCCCGACCAAGGTAATGACGAATAGTAAAAGAGAAGTAAATGACAAGATTTGATTGATATTTTCTCGTCTAATTGACCAAACCTGACCATGGGGAGGTTGACTGGAACAATAGGTAACAGTTAGTTGGCATACCATGGTGGCCGACCAAGCACTATGGTGAAATTCGACCTTCACCTTCGCAAGAGGGCTAGAAGAACCTAAATTACTTTCCTGCATTCAATGCACCGATCAAAGTGATGTTACCTAGGGTCAATGAGCCATGGGAAACATAATTCCCAAGTTGCCCCAAAAATCGAGTATTTTCCCAAATTGTAATTATTGTTGATTTTTAGTTGTCTTTGAATCACAACAAACCCCCCATCTAGAGATTGTAGTTTAGATACTAGGAATGATTAATAGTGAAATCTTATAGTCAAGCTCTGTATTCCCTATGGATTCGACCCTAACCTCGGTCAGGTTAATTACTGATAGCGACTGCTTTCTTATTGGAGCATGACCATCATTAGTTTTCACTAGCATTATGCCCCCTCTAAGTGTTTGATAAAATGTCCGATTATGGATTCTTGAGGAATTGAAGGTCCAATGTATGTCTTATGAGTTGAATGACTATATGATGATAACATGATGATGGTATGATGATAAAAGAAGTGTGTATGCGTGTGTGTGTAT
>JAOTQJ010000002.1:8212942-8224113 GCA_025642045.1 Solanum sejunctum | reverse complement strand
CCTCTCTTGACCAATCAGAGAGGAGGCAAAAACCAATTTCCTAACAAATTGCTTACAACTAATTTGTAAGCAAATTTGATTCTTCCTTTGGTGCCTAATTGACCAAAATAAAATGGGGGCTGGACCCTACAGAAGTTGCTAAAGAAATCCATATCTTAAGATGTTAAACCACAAACAGCTGAAGTCGCACCCATGTTATTTCATAAGCAAAAGAAACACATCTCCTCAGTTGGAGAGCAAAGGTTCCATCCAAAACTAAAAACATATCACACTCCCTCCACAGCAATATTAAGGAATGCAATTGAACAAAGAAATTGAAAAGCTGCAATTTTAATTGAAATATGTTGTAAAACCCATGCCATGTTTTGAAAACCATTTTTAATTTTCCAATATGCATTTTTTGATCCCTAATTCAGATTTAGTGACCGATCTTATAGTATTATAATTTCTAATTTCCTACTTCCAATCACTAACATGTTCATCAATAACGTCACTAAACAATTAAGATATTATTTTTCCATCTATATTTACTATTTAGTGAAGTCCTCTCCAATACAGAAGCCATCTGCTTGCCTTAGCACCTTGGTACCTGTAGTGATGTGCCAACTATTGCTTAATCTGTCACTCACGAAGCTTTAAGCATAAATGCATCTCAAAAGTACCTTTATATCATGAAAAATGAGAAGTATTCCCACATTACTTCATGCATTATCCTTTTTATACAGAAACATGTCGTACAAACATAAAAATTAATGGATTACATCTTGCACTTTGAGTAAACCCTTGATCATCAAATTGTGTAATCTTGGGATAAAATGTAAAGCTATTGAAAAACCGATCAATGTTCATATTTCCTCTGTCCAACAATAGTTGTCTGCTACTGACTTAGCACAAGGATTAAAAAACAGTAAATAATAGAGACCCTTATTAAATATAAGTCATCTTAATATTGAAAATGAATACTATTAACTAATAAAAGTAAAATGGAGATAAGATGATAAATTGTTTATTGATTTTATAAACTGAACAGATATTATTGGACATCCAAAATAATATAGTGAACAATCATTTGTTGGATGGAGGGAGTATATTATTATGCATTTCTTGGTCCAACGTAAGCATTTTGAAAACATGCACTAGCCCAAAGTCTATATTGGATAGGACAATATTCTAAGATTTTATGCATTATGTTGCGCCATTTCCAAGAAACACCTACCTTATTGACAAAGCAACTTATATTTGCTTGCAGTTTACAACAAAATTTGTGATTGCTATCTTGCTTAAAAACCCCAACGATTTTAGTAAAATCAATCTCAATTATTTACTAAAGAGTAGACAAACTAAGCTAAATTAACTTTCCAGTGTCCATCGAAAAGCTTTAGGAGATAATTAACACCCTAGTTTGGTAATTCATTACAAAATTTTAGCAGGAGAAATGTTACACCAATCAACTATTATAAAACCATCTATTATCTTTATTTCTTTTCATGAAAACCATCCATAGAAAATTATAACACAAAAACATAGAATGGAGATCAGCAACAATACTTAGTGCACAATGTAACATATGATTGAACAAAAGATGTTCTTCTTGGAATATTTGACGGACTTTTGCCAAAAATGAATTAGCAAAAATACTTATGATCAATGATGGAATAATAGGATTACTAGAACGAAACCCAATACTTGACAACTCTGATTGTGTAATACGTATTATATCCCATCTCAATCAAAGTTTAATTGGAAGTTTTGAGCTTTAGTGCCACCCTTCCCGTACTACCATTAGCTATATAATGTTAAAATATATCAAAAAGAACAAAATTTGTATTCAAACCAATAATTGTTTTCAATAGCATCCTTGAATTGCTTAACCTTCGTCTCATCAAGCTCAAGCTCACAAATGCTACCCTTGTCCACATTTTCTATCAAAGTAGAATAGTCCATGTCAACTCAAATAATAAGTAGAGCCTGAGAAGGATGGTGTGTATGAAGACCTAAGCCCTACCTTCACTGCTTTGTAAAGGTAGAGGGGTTGTTTTCAATAGTCGATAGACCCTTGGACCATAAACTCAAATCAAACAAGAGAAAGAAAACTACGATTCAAATCAGAAGAGATCCACATAATTTGAAACCTTAGGTCAATCTGACTGTCGATAAGCTCATTTCCACCCAAAACTTCACCAAGGCCACCCCATTTGTGAGTAGTACTAGATGCATGACAAAATGGAAGGCTGTAATAGTTGTATGTTTCCTGTGGGTTATTATATGGCCCAACTTTATTTACCCAGAGGGTAACCGTATCATCTGCTTGATACTGTCGAAGAAAGCATAGGGGTCAGAGCACAGCAATTTCATATGAAAAATAGTCAGACAAGGAAAATACTATTTCATTCACTTTACTGGTGCATTCATTATTATATAGCAATTACAGAATATATATTTCATATATTCTAATATATTTATTTTCTTTTTCCTTTTTTGAGAATGTAGCATTCTAAGATATTTATCTTCTCCAAGTATTAGAAGAAATGAACAAACAAGGGAGCAAAGAAGTAAGCAAATCTGTATTGCAGAAAAATATAAGCTAAATAAACATAGGATTAACATCTTGCAAACACCCGTGCAAAGATAGAAAAACTAAAGGAAGAAAAGAAATCACATGTTTTAAATGCATCGTCCTACAATAGTCCATTTGACAGAAACAAGCAATAGAATACATCAATAGAATGAAGTGCGAAAAGAACCATAAAGCCTTTTGAACAATAAATCATATACCTTCTTTTTTATGAAGAAAAATCTTATACCTTCTTCATAGACAGAATATGAATTGAAATATAAAGATCTAAGGCGAGTGCATGTGAGACTGAGTCTGCCTTATTAGTGTTAAGCTAGTCACTCTCCAGTAGAGAAGTTTTTCCAGCAATATACAGGAAAAGCAACTTAAATGATCCAACATTTTTTACTATAATACACTTTGGGTTCGTTTGGAACAAAGATTACTAACTCAAGGATTAGTAGTGCAAGATCTATTTTTGTTAATGGTTTGTTTGGAAAGTCACCTGCTAATTGGAATTGGTGTAATTACTAGGGTAGTAATTACACACCTTGGTAATTATACTATCCTATTTGTTTGCCAGAGTGTAATTACAAATATGTTATTTAGTTGCATGAATATAATTACAAGGTTATATTAAATTTTAAAAATAAAATTTAATAATCTAAAATTAAGAATTTATATTAGACAAATAGGTATTTATAAATAACACTCCATCCGTCCCATTTTTATGTGGCACCCTTTCCTTTTTGTTCTGTCCCAAATAATGTCACCTTACTCAAATTGAAAATAATTTACCCTTAAAATTCCTTGTTTACCTCTAATGAAATGGTTCTCAGCCACACAAATATCTAGGAATGATTTTAGACCACAAGTTCTGAAAGTCTTCTTTTTTCCTTAAACACCGTGCAAAGTTAAAGGATGCCACATAAAATGGGACGGAGGGATTACTAAATTAAATATTTAAGATATATATTGTCTTTCAAAAATATATTAATTAGTAAAGATATATTCTTAACTAATATCATAAAAAATTAATTTATATTTTTAAAATTAGTATATTTTAATTAAATTATTTATCATAATTTAAAATTTAAGTTTTATGCGAACATCATTAAATGTGTGTTCTACAAAAATATTAAATATTATAAATATAATTCATAGTAAAATTGTTAACATATTTGATTAAAAAAAAGAAATCTATCTAATCTAACCAAGAGAAAATAAATGGCTTATAACGTGAAATATCAAGTCAATGCTGCAAAAATAAATGAAACTAAAAATATATCATACATTTTAAATTCAAACAGCAGCATATCTAGTGGAATCCCACAAGTACGGTTTGGGAATGTTAGAATGTATGCAGATCTTTCCATTACCTCATATGCCAAATTTTAATATAACATACATGAATATGATTTAATGAAAAAAATGTGTATATTTATAACTTTATTATCCAACAATAAATTAAAAAGATGGATCATCTATTTTTAAAATAAAAAAATGATACACAATAGTAAAATCGAATAAACCATCCATGTATCCACATAATTGTAAGTAGTATATTTAAAATGTATGCAACTTTTTTAAATTGTTCAAAATACAAATAATTAGAAAATCACATATACATCAACAAATAATACATTCATTTAAGATCACAAATGAATCCTCATAGATCACAAACGTCATGTGGTCATATATTTGTTTCCAATCAATAACTGTTAAACAACTCACATTTTAAATATTGTATTAATTTATATTAGATCTATTTAGTACCAAACAACTTCTAAATAATAAAATTTGTAAGCTAATTTATTTAAATAACTTTACTAGTACAAATATAAAACTTAAAATCAAGAACATCAACAAAAGGATTAAAAGGATTTGAGGGTATTTTTGCCTTTATATAGATTAATCCAACAACATACCCAGAGAAATCCCACATATGACGTCTGAGGAGGGTAAAATATATACAAACCTTACCACTACCTCATAAACATAGAGTGAATATTTTTTAAAGATCCTTGACTCAGATAACTCAGACTCACAAGAAGAAAAATAATAGATATAGAATAGCAACCAAAATGACAATTCTGCAAGCAAAAATAAAAGTAGCAAAATAAAGAGCAAGCAATAATAACACAATATATAAAGATGCGACTAATCCTACTATCCTACTACAATACAAGTCAAGACAACATCCTATCTCTACTAGCCTATTAACCTTCTACCCAAATAAATATGTGACGACTTTTATTCCTTTCTGTCTAAGGCCATGTCCTCAGTGATATGAAGTTGCGGCATATCCTATCTAATCACCTCTCCCTAATACGTTTTTGGTCTGCCTCTATCCCTTCGTATAACCCCTAAATCTAATCTTTCGCACCTCCTAATAAGCTCGTCAACGCACCTACTCTACACATGTTCAAACAATCTCAATCTCACTTTCATCATCTTGTCTGTCACAAAGGTCACCTCCACCTTCTCCCGAATAACTTTATTCCTAATCTTATCATACTTAATATGCCCACATATCCATCTCAGCATGCTCGCCTATATCTTCTAAACATGCAAGTTTATGACTGACCAACACTCCATCCCATAAAGCAAAGACAATTTAATCACTATTTTGTAGTACCTTTAAGTTTCGATAGTATCTTTATCTCACAGAATACTCCAAAGGCAAACCTCCATTTCATCCATGTTGCACAATGCAATGTGCGACATCATTATTAATATTACCACTACTATAGATGATGGACCCAAAATATTCAAAGCTTGCTCTATTAGGAATAGGTTGAGTGGTAAGCCTCATTTTCATATCTACTTCATCCTTTGGATCATAGAATTTTCACTCCAAGTATTCTGTCTTGGTCCTTGTCAATTTGAACCCTTTGAACTTCAGGGTATTCTCCAAACCTCTAATCTATCACTAGCTAAATCAATCAATATTATGTCATCTGCAAATAGCATACACCAAGGAACCTCGTCCTCTTGAATAGACCATGTTAGCTCATCTATCACTAAGGTAAAAAGAGAAAGACAACATAGATCCCTGATGAGTGTCATCTCAATAAGAAAGTACTCCAAGTCTTCTCCCACCATTCTTACATAAATTTTGGCTCCATCATACATGTCCCTATTTGCCTTAATGTACATTATCAGAATACCTTTCACCTCTAGAAACCTCCATAGAACATCTCACTAAACTTTGTCATAGGTGTTCTAAAGCTCAATGAAAACCATATGAAGGTCCCTCTTTTTTTGTCCTTGTATTTCTCCATCAGTCTCCAAACAAGATTAATTGCTTCTGTGAGAAATACTAGAGAAGAACATTATTGAATTGTTGTTTTTACATTATTATATTGAGATACTATTTATAGGTACTATATTAGACTCCTTTTCCGACTAGGATACTATAATACAATCCTTTTCCAAGTAGGATTCTATATACTATTCATATTTCTGTTCCTATTCTAAGTAAGATTGTAGATATTATTCTTATTCCTATTCCTACTCTTAACACTCTCCTTCAAGCTGGTGCATACAAGTCATATGTACCTAATTTGTTGCAAATGTTATTAAAACAATGATCGATGAAGAGCTTGGTAAGATATCTGCAAGTTGATAACTCAAAACTTCTCAAAATTTGCAATCACTCTCAGTGTGCTTAATTTGCTAATAAAATACTTTATTTTATGCATAATGCCATTGAATTTTAATGTGCTTGATCTTTTCATGAAATGCTGGACTTGATGCATAGAATCGATAAAACACAGAGTGGTAAATTCTTGACTTGCAATGTTGAACTTTCCAAATCAATCTCTAAAGACTATTCCATATCAGAGAGTGGCTTACTCAATTGACATATATACAAGGCTACTACACCCACTTGAGCAACAAAATCAAGTGGTTAATCTATATAGACTTCTTCGTTGAGATTATCATGGAGAAAAATATTTGTAACGTTCAACTGATTAAAAGGCCAATGTAGAATGACAACCATAGATTTAAAAAGGAGACATATACTATTTTAGCCACAAGAGAGAAAACACTACTCTAATCTAGCTCAAATATTGAAGAATATCCTCTTTTGCTTTTCTTCAGAAAAGTAATCTGAACAGCAGGCAAAAAGAGAACCATAGAAAAACTCAGATCTATTGAAAATAATGCAATGATCATTGAAAAGTGCTTGATATCTGGTATAAAATGTATGGATCGCCTTGAAATTAAGAGATCAAGAAATGAGTGTTTTTCTAACTTTTGATTTTCTCTGAATTATTATATAGACCCCCATTATAAAACTAGCCGAAAAATGTTCATATATCTGATTACTAGATTTGATGGATGAAAGTTATCACAATCTGAGAAGAACAATTATATGGATAGGGTTGAAATGACGGCAAGACTCTACACGAAAAGAATTATGTGGGTAAGGTCAGAATGATGGCATGACTCTACACAAATCAAATTTGAGAAAAATAGTCATTGGAAAGATGGAAAGGTGCTACATAAAAATTAAATATAAAAAATTAGTCACTGGAAGGATGGCATGGTAATACATAAATTGAATATAAGAAAGCACTCACTAGAAAGATCTATGGTGCTCCGCAACTTAGATATGAGAAAATAGACACCAAAAAGTTACAAAATGACCTAAATTTGTGCAGACATAATTATTGGACAGACAAGCAACATATATGGATCATAGCTACCTGCCAATAATGAAAGCTTTTTTTTATTCTACCAAGATCGTATAAACTCTAATACCATGTGAGAAATATTGGAGAAGAATATTATGAATTGTTGCCTCTATATTATTATATTGAGACCCTATTTATAGATACTATATTAGACTCCTTTTTCGACTAGGATACTATGATACAATTTTTTCCAAAAAGGATTCAATATACTATTCTTATCCCTATTCTAAGTAGGATTATAGATATTATTCTTGTTCCTATTCATATTCTAACAGCTTCAGTAGTCGATTTTCTCGACATGAATCCAATCTGATTCTCTAAAATAGACACTTTTCTCCTCACCCTCAACTCTACTACTTCTGCCAGACCTTCATAGTGTGGTTTAGCAACTTAATACCCCCATAATTGTTAAAGTTTAGGATATCACTCTTGTTCTTTTACAATGAAACTATTATGCTCCATTCATCGAGCATCTTGGCAGTCATCAAAATAGCATTAAACAGCCTAGTCAACTACTCCATACCATCCTTGACAGTGTTCTTCCAAACTCCAACAGAATCACATCGGGTCGGATCACTCTCCCTCTGCTCATCTTACTAATAGCACATCTATCCTCCTTAACCTTGAAGCACATATAGTAACTGTGGTATTAAATTCTATGTATTACTAATGTCACCAAATGGAAAGTAGTAGTTATATACCCTATAATACAGTGTAGGGTGTACAACTAATACATGTATTAGTTATACATAGACCCAAAATTTCTATCATATATAGCACTAAATAATGCCACACATAATGCATGGATTATTTTTCTTAATACACTCTATCAAACCCCTTTAATCCATTTGTTCCGACCAGTGAAATTAAAAGGTTAACAACTGTATTATGTATATTTCACGAATTTCCAAAAATACTTTACAATTCAGTAGAATAGAGGGCATATGTTCAAATTAGAAGCATGGTCATTAAAACACAATCACCTAGTAAAGTACGGGACAGTGGCTTGTCAATTATCATGAGAAAAATACACCTTCATAAAATATTTTCAAGCAATATAGATATTTAGCGCAAAAATATTTATGTGAAATACCATTTCCAGCCCTACGATCATTCATAAAGCAACCCTTCAACCCTTTTTCTTGCAAACTTTTTCTCTTTGCTAAGTTATTTTGAGAATAATTTGCAACTTTTGTATGTTTGCAAAAAGAACTTTTCCTTTATCAATTATCATGTTCTTTGCACCCAAGAGTGACTAGGGCTTAAATCTTAGTAGAGACAAAAAATACAAAGTGACATTTTTCATTCTGCCTACGTCTGCCTTAGTGTCATATTACCTGGTACCTTTGCTACAGAGGCAGTTGGCACATAGTGGAATAGCCAAGGTGGCACAAGCTGCCTAAATACCATTATAATAAAAATAAAAACTCTTTTTCTAAGTTTACATATATATAATCCTTTTATCGTTTTTATATTTACAGGAAAAAGACACTCTTTTGAATAGTAGAAATCAGTTTAGGGAGTACTTTGAGAAATCAAAAGTTCTTTGTGAGGGAGATAAGAAGAAAATTATTAGAAGAAAACACAAAGTGTCTATAATACTCCCAGATTTTAATCAAGTCGGCCTCAACATTGCGGTTATCACAAAGTAAAATAAATAAACTTTGAGCACCTCTACAACCAACCACCTGATGAAGCAAACTAATCCAACTTGAAGGCTACAATTTTTATTATAGTGTTGTTTTTCTTCTAATAAGTTGCACCTCCTCTACCTATCGAAATGTAGTGGCATCACCTAAACTTTACAAACATTCAACATTGCCTTTTTCTTAAGATACTTAGAAGGCAAAAATAACACAGTAAGATCAAAATGGAGTTTGTCTGTGTCCCTTATCTAGAATAACCAGTAAAGTCATCTAGGCTAAAAAGCTATCACAGACCACTTAGTACACATTAAAGTTTTTGTAAAATTATCTCACATTTTATTTCTTACTTTTATTATATTTATATGTTATCATTTGCTTTCCAATACAATCGTATTTTTTTCTTATTTAGTATCTTCTGCTTTTGGTGCTTTTGGGGTATGATATTTTTGAGACGAGAGTGTTCTAGAAATAACCTCTTTATCTCTATGATGTAGTGATAAGGTCTTCATATATTTTATTCTCTTCAGACCCCACTTATGGGATTCCACCAGGTATGTTGTTGTTGTTGTTTGTCTTATTCTCCATTTAAGTAGTTTTCCATAAATTTTAGCAACTGACAACTATTGATCATTGTCAAATCCCCCTATCCATGCGCACAGTGGAGGAGACACCTTCAACCAAGCGTAAATGAAATTTCCCATCTATGCATATAAATAGCCCTATACAACTTGGAAAATAACTCAAATGAACATCAACCTGCGCTATGACGTATTGCTTCATATCCAAACATGCATACAAATTGCATTTTGACAATAGATCAACACTGCTTGCACAAAATCCTGCCTATGCTACTATGCACATGCAATCATCCTGAAGACTTACTAGAAACTTTACTTCACTACTATGTTGCATTCAGTTACAATCAGATAGGTGTAATGGCTACAAAGATAAATTTGTTGCGAATAATCAGCATAATTGAGGTAAGTTATTTAAGATGTACAGTAACACATTATCTTGCTTTAGAAAAAAAAGAGTATTTACTTTCATTCATTATTCGGATTAAGACTTTGCTGAGAGGTTTAAAAAAAATTTGCACGTCCGTATAAAGTGTATAGTAACATCTAATGTTAGACAAGTCCTAATTGGTTTTTAAAAGTGAAGTTTTGATAAAATTGAGCCCACTAGGAGCTAAATGAATATAGAAGATTTGTATATTCATTTGATGCCTAGTTGCTGATCTCACAAATGATAACATGACAGACGACTAACCAAAATCCCCATAGATTTGAACAATATATGAAGACTTCCATGAAAGTATCTAATTTCAATAAATGTCAACCATGAAAAACAAAGAATGAATGAAAATTAGGGTTTTCCTGTTGCTATGAAAGATATGTCAGACATTATTACCTTGTGATCGAACTCCAAAGCAAATGCAGGTGAAATAATAATGGAGGAGACCAGGAATGGGAGAAGAACCAGTAATCGAGTGCTCAACAGCATCCGTATTGAAGGCGAAGATATGAATACAATGGTTCAGGTTACTCTTTCGGCCTGGTTTTCTTCACACAGTAAAAGACTAAGTAGCCCCAACAGAGAACGAGGTGGTTCACACCTTTCTTTTCTTTTTCTTAGTAAAAGAAAAAGTAAAAGTAAATAAAATAAAAAATATATAAAAGAAAATATTGGAATAAAAATACCAGAAAAGAAAGTCGACTATAAGGGTGTGTTTGGTATGCAAAATTTTTTTTTCTCATTTTTTCATGTTTGGTTTGCTTAAATATTTTGGAAAATATTTTCCAAATCAACTCATTTTCCTCAACTTTAAGGAAAATGACTGTTTTCTAAAAATTGAGGAAAATTATTTTCAAAACTCTTATCCAATTTCAATTGATTTTTTAATCCCATCTATACTACGATCCCCTCCCCAAACTTTTTTAAAAAAGATAAGATTCAAAATTTATTTTTGAAAGAAATTTCACATTTTGAAAATTTTATTTTTTTCTCCCATTCCTATTCCGACCCACCTTATTTCCCCAACCCCTCCCCCCAAAAAATAAAAAATATTTTTTAAAATATTTTAAAAATCCCAATTTTTTTACTCCATCCTAGCCCCTACCCCCCCTGAAAACCCCATACAAAAAAAAATTAAAAATTTATTTTCACAAAAATTATAAATTTTAATTTTTTGGTTGTTGTTGCTGCTGTTTTGTTAATGATTTTGGAGCCGAGTTAAATCCTCGGGGTGGCACATTTTAAGGGGAGGTG